>JAODLC010000123.1:26267661-26278305 GCA_026781145.1 Hippopotamyrus pictus | reverse complement strand
GTGCCCCCCCCCCCCCCCCCCCTTCCCGTGCACAGGAAGCAGGTGCTGGCCACCAAAGCTGAGGCGGAGAGGGACGGGGTCCACGTTCCCACCACCCTGGCCGAGTACTGCGTCCAGACCAAAGTGCCTTCCCACGACAGCAGCTCCGACCTGCTGTACGACGACCTATATGACGACGACGTGGAGGAGGAAGAGGAGGATGAGGATGGGGAGGCGGGCGGCGTGGGGGGGGATGCAGGGCCTGACTGCTATGATGACGAAGAAGACTCTGGCAATGAGGAGTCGTGACCCACCACCTCAGCCACCAGCCTCTGCACATCAGCGCTCTTTATTTTTTTTCTGTCAAATGGTCACGCTCGCTCACGACAGACACATGGACTTCCTCGTCAGATCCTCCTCTTAAGTTGCTCTTAGTGTTTTCCTCACCTGCAGATTCACCAGCACAGCCCAGATCCACGCCCCCTCCGCCCTCCCCACCTCCATCTGTAGCCGTACGGTCCCGTTGCCCGCCTACATGCCTCAGGGTCCCTGCACTAGTGAGAGCGTCACTCTCAGCCGCGTTCCTGCTCTGTCTCTTCCTCGTCTCGGATGCGTCGCTTTCGCCGAGGGATGAGAATGCATGCCAGACCGTGGGAGCTTTGTGTTTTGATGTCTGACAGTTAATACTTTCAGTTCAGGACCAATAACAGATTAGCCTGAACTCTGTATCATCCAGCAGCTTCCTGCATACTCACCTGTTTCTTCCTGAGCTGGCAGAATGCTTAGTTACCCCCCCACAATCAGTTTAAGGTAGTTTTTCTCCAGGGGACAGAGAACAGTACTCTATTTTTAAATAAATACAGGACAGAGATATAAAATTATTATTGAAAGACATGGAAGTGTTTGTGAATGAAGTGTAACTGTCTTAGTGCATTAGAATCTGGGCTGCTGTTCACTTAACCAAAAGCCCCATTCTAAAGTGTAATTTGTGTGTAGTGGATAGGTTTATAAGGGTCAGGTGTTCAGGCTGCTCAGTCACCAGGCAGAAGGAGAGCCCCCTTCCCCCCCCATACCAAGACCCCAGCACCACCCCCAAAAGCAGTATTTCTGCTGGCACAAATCAGGAGAACCAACCTGTCCAATCCCAGAGACCACGCTACTTCTGAACCTGGGTGTATGCTTGATCCACACTATATTGTGCCTGTGTGTGAGAGACTGAAAAGCCAGCTAGATGCTGGATGATTTTCACCCGCATTCCCACAGCCTTCACGCAAACACGCATGCATGTACACGCACACATGGAAGAAGCTCCCGCAGAAGCCGACGTGTGCCCTTCGTTCTCGGGGACTGGGGGGGGTTCTCTGCTCCCTGCAACACCTATGTGAAAAATGCCAAGGAAGAATCACTGCATGTTTGAAACTTGTATTTCTTTTGTGTTTCTGCTCCAATCATAACTTGTAAATTGCATAGGAATTTTTGGAGTCACTTTTACTGTAGACCTCAACCAGGCTGAGCCTCACAGCCCCTGTGATTGGTCCACGAACTGTGTGGCATTTCATGGTTTAAAAAGGAGACTGAACAGAATCAAATCAAGAGAAGCTTCTTCTGTGTTTGCATTGATGTTATGATGTAGCCTAAGGACAAGACATAAACCCACAGGACAGACGGTGCTTGTGGGAGCCTATGCATTTCAACACGAGTGTGAGACCTTTGCCCACTCTGTCTGCGAGCGCAACAAGGTGCACTTTGACGATTCAGTCAGCTGTTTCTGCTTTGCTCGCCCCCCCCCACCCACCCACCCACCCAAGAGACCAGTGCACAGAGGTGGACATGCAGCTGGCGTCTGTCCAGCCTGCCTGCTCAGCACTCGGAGAGAGGGGTGGGGGGCTGGACTTCTCTGGGCAGTCATCCACCTTACTGGGATGAAACACACTGTCAATACACTGATAGCAGGAAGCAGAGGCTGTTTTTATTGAAAACCTCTGCTGCTGTCCACTGGCATCCATTTAAAAGCGTGTTTTCTTTCTGCAAAATTAGGGCACGTTAACGGATGGAGGACACCCTGCAAAAGCAGCACCGGGAAGATATCTGGTGAAAAGTTCTGATGGTTTTTTTTTTTTATTATTATTATTATTTCTACTTTTTTCTTGTTTTATTTGATTTGTGTTCTTGTAGTGTTGTGAAATTAAGAAATTAGTGTGACTGATTCACTTAAAAATGCAATCATTTAGATTTTTCAAAGTGTTTTTTTCCGTTTCTAGAAATGCATAGTGAAAATAAGTTGGAGGGCAACCAAAAATGAATCCAAACAATTAGAATTTTGTGATTTGATCACTGAATGAACTTGTATAATGTTTTGTGGTGATTGGCAAAGAAGTATTCTGGAAACCTTGACATTAAAAGCAAAGATTTACACGCTAACAGCAGTTCATAAATTATTACCGGTTTTCATTTGATTGAGCTGAAAATAGTTTGGCAGTTTCATCGAGTCTGTATTTCGGTTCAGTCTCATGTAGCTTCAGTCAACCAGAATGAATGGCATGTTTAAACTTCTTAACAATGTAAGCCATTGATCACTCTTTTGTCTTTGATTCACAGACCAAAATTGACAGTACTCCAATTTCAAGTGGTTTCACTCAGTGTTTTAATGAACTTTTTATGGAAGGATTTTGTAAATGTGAATGCTGCTGTTCACCATACCAGATGACTTGCTGAGCCATGATATGGGAACCAGTCTGTCCCCACACAGATGTACTTGGTTATTGTACCTTTTAAAAAGTTCAAATCTTGCAGGCATAAGGACAGTTTAATAATGTTGTGATTTTTTTTTTATGGCCTAGTGATTTAGTGAAATTAGTGGTGACATTCATTTCATGCAAAGCAGTATTTAAAAAGCAGTACTTAATTTAAAAAAGTTCTGTATTTCACCATGTTGAATATCTTTTATGCCAGTATTATACTGTAGATTAATAATGCAAAAGAATATAAATCTGTAACACAAGCTGTACTGAAAGACAGAATTATACTCCAGCGTGATTGTTGATTCCATTCGTGTGAACACAATCTGCTCAATGAAACATGCAGATTATGGTTAATTCACCGCTTGGCACACAAAGGATGTTTAAACATGATAGCTGCCTTATCAGAATACAGTATGTTTTGTTTTGGACTATTTAGAGCCCTTGTAACAACAATGAGATTATGAATCGACTGATTGGCCTGGTACACAGTATTATAGTACAAACATTTTGTGGGTCCTCCCCTTTGTGACTGCCCTTATTACCCCTCTCACAGGTATAAGTATTGTTGGCATTTGGTAAGATATATTAAACAATGTTTCCAGCTTTTGTAAATCAAGACCATTTTACAGCTGGTTTAATGAATATATTTATTCAAACAAATTAGTGTATTTCCTTATTAAAAACATAAAAAATAGCATATTGCTTAAGTTTCAAGGTTAACGATGTAGGCAGTGGTGAGTGTGTCTACCCATCACATTTTACTCAGTTGTGAGATGCCTCACTCCAGTGCTGTCAATTTCTGTATGATCTGGGGGATAACTGGTCTGGCTACAGTTTTTCTTGTCTTTGAATTATTTTCCTTTAATCTTTATAATGGTATGCAAGTGTGTGTGTGTATCCTTAGTTTTAACAGGATGTTCTAAAATAAGATGAAACACTGAAAGGAACAGACAGAATTTTGTGTGCTTGTCTAATACACACATTTAAGGGAAAAAATGTTTCACATCACCTACTTTTTTCCATTAGTTTTAATTGAAGTTATTTTGTTTGTCACATTGTCTCTCTCTGGGTTGATCATCTAAAATTCCTGTAAGATTCAAGTAGCACTTCTCCATGTAGGTTTTTTTCTGTCTTACTCATGAATAACAATGTGAAATAAAGTATGCTGTACTATTGTTAACTGTTTATTTACATCGCCTCAAAGATGACAGGGAAATCCATTGCACTAAACGCACTGACAGGCATGGAGAAACAGTATACATTGTAGAATTACTGATTAGTGTGACTAATTCTTTCCTTCTGCCATCAGGAAGCGTTGTGCGTCGCGCAGAGCCTCCTGCATCTCTTCGTGCTTTGCCAGATCACAAGCTTCTTCCAGTCCTGCCCAGCGATAGTCCTGATGCTCCTTAGACAGGGTCACTTGTGTCTCTGGGTCCTTCAGCTCAGCCAGCCAGTACAGAACCTCCTTGTCCCTCCCTTGAACTCTGTAGTGCAGCTCCTTCAGGAAGCTGCTAATGATGCTCAGCTGCCCCGCCCTCAATCCCGCCTCCTCCTCAGTCTCTCGCAGGGCAGTTGTCAAGTCGTCTTCTCCTGGGTCAACGTGCCCTGAGGTGAGAAGAGCAAGGATAGATACTGTCTTACCTGAGGTAATGTGTCATCCCTCTAACCTGCTGGGGAATACCTAGAAATTCACATTCTGGTTTGCACATAATATGGAAATTTCCAGTGCCTATCACCGGTAACTTAACAGCATCTGTGAATGGAATCCAGTGTCACCAGCTTTCAGAGTTGGGTAATTCAAGTCCAGAGAGTAAAATTCCAGACCGGGATTTTGTTTCAACCAACTAGTTGAGTACTCTGTGACTCTGACTCTGTATGTTCAACTGGTTGGTTGAAACAAAATCTTGGTCTAGATGGTATAGTCTATAACACGCCAAGGCTATATCGTATAGCCTAAACGATAATAAAAAAAATACAGTATAGCAAATGTATAAACCAATAATTTTGATAAAGTATTATGTACTGTGCATAATTTTGTACTATAAATGTATGTGCTATCATATGCGACTGCAGTGGTGCAGTAGGGTTATTTACACCAGCATCCCCACAAACACATGACTATTACATTGCACTATGACATCACAAAGCTCCATCACAATCTTATGGGACCGCAGTCATATATGTGGTCCATCATTGAGCGGTACATGACTGTAAGCTGTGAATATAACTACTCAATCTTATATCGGGTATGACGGTGACAGAAAGCATAAACATATAAATACCATGCATACCTTTTGGTGGAGTCCAGTGATGATGCCCATATGAGGTTTGCAGAAGAAGGTACTGGATGTTATCAGGAGGATGAAACTGACTCAGCCGCCGGAATACGATGAATCCGCAAGCCCGTACAGCCATGGGCAGTTTTGAGGTCAAAGCAGATGTACTCTGTGAAGAGATGGAGGAGGACAAAGGCCAGCCCAAAATAATAAATTTAACATGTAGCATGTGACATCAGGTGCAGTGTCTTCTCAGAAAACGTCTCGTACAGGTGATGCAAGGAGCTGAATGTGCTGTTTTTTCTCTCCTTTGCTGTCCTTCAAAGTAGATGGGATCAATGAGCAGGGAATTTCTCCAGTTGGATCCAACTGTGTTTCCCTGCCAAATAAGACTTCTGCATAGAATTGAGCTCTGTTTCGTGGCTATGAGATTCTCTTAAGTAGAGGAACCTAAACAACATGTTTGTGAACTGCGGGATGTAACCCAGGTAAGCACAGAGCGCAGATGCAAACTTAACACACAGATCTAGCTAGTATCCAAATGAAACCCACAATCTTTGATGTGTGAGTGACTCCTCATTATGAACACTGCCGATATGTTGCCTAAGTTGAAAGTTTTACTCTGCATTGTGCGCAAAGGACAAGAAATATTTATGCATCAATACAGCTATTCGAAAAACTATTCATACAATTTTAGGAACCAAATCACTATTTTTTTTTCCCCACATCGAAGTGCACTTTCCAACTGCACTGGCAAAATAACAGTTCACAGGCAGTCCCTAGGTTAAGAACGTCCGACTGACTGACAACTCATACTTAAGAACAGACTGTAATAATACCTATTTTATATATATATATAAAAATCTAAGTTCGTAATAACGAGTGCACGCACACTGTGCAGTTTCATCGGTTCGTGAGCTTGAGATACGGTACAGTACAGTAAATATATACTATATACTAAGACTGAGGCCAAGAATCATATGAACCTGTTCCAACTTACCTACAAGTTACCTATAGACAGACTTTATGGAAGGGGTTTCGTTCGTAACCAGGGCCTGCTTGCATTCCGATTGGCCGTTTCTTCACGTTGGTAGAAACTAATTACTTCCGGTGTTACATATTCAAGCCCCGCATGTTTCCCACCGACCACTTTTAAGTGTAACACTACAACTGCCTACGTGTTTTGAGTGGTTGCAGTTCCGATTTTCTACCGAAGGCCTTGGAAGGCTTGGATTTAGCGTAGAATCCCAAGTTAAAAGCGTGAACGGATCACTTTCAGTTCCAGAAACCGAGATTAGGCAGAGCGTCATGTAATATTCATGGCCACAATAGCTCGGAACCAGAGCTCAGGGCACCGGTTTAGCTGAATGAAACTAGGATTTAAAGGACCGCGGTCCTGCGATTGTGTCAGCGAAGTTCGGCGGTTTGAATCCCCGTTTCGTAAAGAGACGGGTGAAAATTCTCCGGTTAGACCTGTTATTTCTTGGCCATTATCTTTGTGAACGGTACCGTTTCTAAAAAATTAAATACATTTTTAAAACACTACCGTTTCTCATCCCAGTCCATGACTTGATCAGTAGTCTGATGTTCCCTTGGGATCAGTAACATTTAATTCAACTTAATTTAATTTGTTTAAAGTTTCTTATTTATTTGAATGCTCGTTTTCAGGCTCTTATTTTGAAACATCACACACCGTAGATGTGCACTCACATCTTCACACGCTTTATGTTACCCGGTTTCTTCCTTACAGGAAGCCTGTTGTATAACGTAGGAGACGCCGAACACATTGCATGGCAAAGCAACAGCATGGGCTATCCATAGTATATGCGTTGCACTCAAAAGGCTACTACATATTTTTCTCGTTTTCCCGAACATAAACCTCGCAGAATAATTAAAGGATAGTTCCACCAAATTGCAAGTTTGTCATCTAATACAGAAATATTTATTGCTGACGGCAATGAGCGATTTATCATAATGAATGAATATAATTATCCAAATATTGCAGGATTCACTAATACCTTGAATGCCTAGATCAGGGGTCTCTAGCTCCGGTCCTGGAGAGCTACTATCCAGTAGGTTTTCTGTCCCACTTGGCGTCTGATGAGCCACACCTGTTCCTGGTATTTACCCGAGAACAGGTGTGGCTCATCAGAAGCCAAGTAGGATAGAAAACCTACTGGATAGTAGCTCTCCAGGACCGGAGTTGGTGACCCCTTATATGTTGGTAATTTAGAAATACATTTACAAACAATTATAAAAATTCCCTTAAGAAAGATTTCAAACTACCCGTAAATGTTTTGGAAATAGATTTAATATCATACATCACTGTTTTAAGTCAAACATTGATTTAATCGTGAGATACATTAATATCATGCATATACGAAGTTCAGAAACCAACAAAAGTTATTTTTAGTTTTAGTTTACACTTTGTAAGAGTTTTCATTTATATTTTAGTTGGAAATTAATGCATATTGCTAATTAATTGCATAGTTATTTGTATTATAAATGGCAAACATTTGAAGGACCTGTGGAATGCGGTACTGAACGGCCGCTGGCATCTGACAGTGTTATGACCTAGAAATCAGGTAGCCTGGCTTGTATCTTTTCTGTTTAATTATAATCACCCCAAGATGTCCAAGTCTTCTATTAAAAAAAGTAATTAAAGCAGTGCACAAAGTTATCCGTTTGTAGGTATTAAATAACAAGGCCTTAGTGTTTAGCATTGGCTTTGATGGGGAGGGGGGATTTAAGAGGGTTGTTGGGGGTGGACTAAGACTTGATTGGCAACACTATTGTGCGCTGTTTCATTAGAATCTAACTTAAGTAGATTCTTAAATAAATTAGTTATTAGTCATATTTTTTATTTTTAATTATTTTGTGGAACTATTTCATAAGTAAAAAATACAATTATCTTGATCGCAATTATTAACATCTCAAGAGGTAAATTATTTCTGATACAAATTTCCTTTCCTTAATTTATATGACTACATCTACTGGTTGACCTGTCAGAACAGGCATTTGGAAATATTCTTATAAAATTCTTGTTTTGCATATGTAATAGATGTGATGCATCTTGGGTCATGTGTTATGAAACAACTGTAAAAGAAGCCTATGACTGATGTGACGATGATCAAGTGTCAGAAGCCATGAGCAATGCCAATAGATGCAACACTGTGGGAAACAGTTTTTAGCTTTCAACTGGTGACATGCTTGAAAAACGCGTCTTGAACATGATCCTTAGCGTTTTTTTTTAACGTGTGCCTTCCGAAGAGTGAGGTAGAAGAAGCTGAAGCTGAAAAGAAAGCAATTCAGATCAGGGGGAGCAGCTTTGACCTCCACCAACCTGCAAAAACCCCTGTGATAAAATGTGAGTGTGTCACAATAGACATTGACAGCAAAGACTGACATTTAATGACATTTATGGCAGTAGGTGGGTTAGAAATCATGCTGTTCAGAGTGGAAAACTTGCAAGTTGCAGTGCGACAATAGATGTTTCTTTAAGCAGGTCACCTTGGGGCCATTACATAGTGGGTTCATCACATAGTTCAATTACAATGGCTGACTGTCAGAAGGCAAGGGGTCGTGAACTATGACTGAAGAGCGTACACCATATAAATAAATACATATATATGTAATCCTTATTTTCCAGTGCATTGCATTTATAATTATGAAGGTGAGGTGTGACTCAAGAATTATATGGAAAGACCCATGAGCTCCATAGCTACCAAATCATTCTAATCTTCAAAGAAGCAGTGGTAATATCCTCTATGAAGGCCATGTCTATGACCTATGAATGCGGTAATATCTGGCAGGCTGAGGTATCCAGCAGCGGCAAGATAGTTCACTAAGCCGTGCATCTTCATGATACATGGCTAAGTTTTAAGGAAATAAGACACTCCTTTATTAAGCCCTTTAAACACTAACACAGACACTAAACAACCACTGAACACATAACTGGGAAACGCAAGGAGGTCAGACGCCGGACAGTAAGGCATACACATGGTGGGTGATTTACACAATGGCTAAAGACATGTGAGGATCAGACAGAGTTCATGCATGACACAGACAATTGCATGCATGACAATCTGGAACACAAGTATTTATAATAACACAAACAAGGGACTATTTACACATATTCCCAGCATGCTCCTTGCTATTACTGAGCTGCGCTGGGCAGACCCATCTCATTGGGGTTACAATACAATCATGACATCATAATGCATTCATACAGCATTATAAACATGATATATATTTATAAACATTAGTGAAAAGGCATAACACTTTATAGCCATGTATATATGTACAAAGCAGCCATAATTCTTATATTAACCATTATAATGCATTATGAAGGTATCTATTGTGCATTATAGATGAGAGCTTCATTGGAGCATATGGACAATTATAATCAACACTATAATGCCTTATGACTGTCAATAGTAGACGCTGTAATGCTTTATTAATTCTTATTTCATCCATTATAATGCATTATGAATGTATCTACAGTGCATTATAGATGACATTTTCAATGTTACCAAAGCAATTTCTTAAATAATTATCTGCTGGTGGAGCCACATTTACATAGGCCTATAATGTTATGGTTTGTGTTTCCATTGCCATTCCCCATCACCCAAAGCTTAAGCCAGCCAGAAATCTAATTTGATCATATGTGTACAAATGGATTGCAATAATATTACCATGTTGAGCCACTTTGTTGAATCACTGTTTTCAAGTTGCCAAACCCCCTGTTTCTACAGTGTTAATTTTGGTTACTTTAATGTATACAAGTCCATGAAAAATAATATCTGTATTGGGAGCTTGGATTCAGTGTTAATAGCATTAATAGCCTATTTCCTGTGAGCCAAGCACTTGACCTTGCTCTGGGGAAGGGAATGTGCCACAGACCACGATTTTTTGCCCACTGCCTTCTGAAGATTACTGACTGAATTTAGCGATCTGAAACAGTGTGGAACAATGACTTTTCTCACAGGGCAAATGTCTATGGTTAATTGTATTCAGGGGCCTGGGGTGAAGGTTTATTGTGCTGTATATGGCTACCATAATAGTTTGGTGACAGAAATGTAACTGAAAAGGCTTATAAACTGATTTTTAGAATAAAGAAATATTAAAGTATAAAAACAATGTAATAGTAATTATATTGTGCTGTTGTGTAATAGCATTTAAAATGCATACATTTTTATATAGCCCACCTTACTCTGCTATGACACACACACAGAGGTGAGCGTGCAGCTTGGGGTTAGGGCACTGGGTTAGCTGCTCGCCTGGCAGCACTGGACCTGCCTTCAGGGCCTTGCTCAAGGGCCCAGTGGAGAAATTATTATTCAACCAGTCGCAGGATTTGCTCCACTGACCTTCCGGGAAACGGTACAGACTCCCAACCCGCAGAGCCACGCATGACCCTCACTGAACGGCCCATATGTTTCTATACAAAGTGTATTTCGTGGAACAAAGAAGCCTATTCAGTGTTAGAGATCACTGATAGCCTGAAGGAGGAATAGAGCACAACATAGCTAGATTTTTTTTCATTATTGATCAAATCATTCCCCACCAAACACTGGCATAGTTATAATCTTTCTTTTCCCTACAGTATAAGGTACTGTATATATGTATATATACATATGTGTGTGTGT
>JAODLC010000123.1:26235986-26267561 GCA_026781145.1 Hippopotamyrus pictus | reverse complement strand
GTGGCTCATCAGAAGCCAAGTAGGATAGAAAACCTACTGGATAGTAGCTCTCCAGGACCGGAGTTGGAGACCCCTGGCCTAGATGGAAGTAACGATCCCAACACTGTAATAAAGTAGCAAATTAAGAAGATTACATTAACACGCAATCTTTACACAGCATTAATGTGCAGGTAGTGTCAGTACACTTTATTTCCAATTCAAAGATTTATTTCCCAGTCTACTGTAACTTAATTATTAGGGCCTAGGCCTATATGTGTTCACTGTCAAGATGACACAGATGATATTTAATGCTCCAGAAAAATGACCTGACTCTGTCCATGACTCGTGGATTTATATAGAATGTGCATTGTATGACAGATTTGCACAGGACACACAACTTTTCTCTAAGTGGCTTAAATTGAGAGTCCATCCTGCTGAACCACACGTTTAGCCAGAGGAAGAACAAACCTTCCATCTTCCAGACCTCAGAGATGGCAGAGTTCTCAGGGATATCAGTGCAATTAACCGCTTTTCTTGGCAATCACTCACAACCACCACAATAAATGAAATAAAAACATTCATGTGGCACATTACTGTGTGCACATTAAGATGATACACAAAAATTTCTTGGTCATTTTACAGCAATTAAGAATCATCCAATTATTGACGACCACAAAATTTGACGACCACAAAATTTGCTTTTAACTGGTATTACTTTTTTTTCTTTTTAAAAGATTAATATGCTTCATCTGGAGATACCACTTTTTTGCTTGTCCAGATGGACCATATGTACTTCCTCAAAAGACAACTAGGAAGTGAACATTTTGAGTTCTGAGTCTCTAAATGTCATACTTTCACTTATACACAGGACATTAGGAATAAGTTCATACTGGGGTGAGTCGTGTCGTTGAAGTGAATGGACCCTCAACATCTTCGGATGTGGCAGCCAAACTGTGCAAATGCAAATTGGCTCCGCTATTTCCATCCATCTCGTTGGAACTGGTTTGTTGCCAATATATGCGCATTTATTGGCTTAAGTCATGAATAGTTTGCATCAGTCCCCCACCCCCCTAATAAAGATTCAGCCCCTCTATCCATTCATCTCTAACTACTCCCCTAGAGTGAACCATTCATGTTAAATATTCCATCCGTTATATTAGATTCTGTTTTTGACCACACCGGTCTGATAAATTTTAAATAAAATTCGAGTGATCCACTTAATTACGCTTCGGCTAGTTGTGCATTTATTTAAGCTAGTCGGTTTTTAGTTTTGCACCGTCTCTCTCTACATTGCTACAGTGTTACTTTTTCCTTACAATCAGAGGCGGACATTTCAGGTGCAGAAAGTAAAAATCCAAACCAGGATTTTGTTTCAACCAACCAGTTGAGCATAAAGAGCCATAGTCACACAGTACTCAAATGGTCGGTTGAAACAAAATCCTGGTTTGGATTTTTACTTTCTGCACCTGAAATGTCCACCTCTGCTTACAATAAATTTATACTCTATACGCAGAAGTTAGTACTTTTAACATAATCAGCACTGACATATACATATGTAATCACTGGTTTATACCCATTGAACAATGTTATTATTGGTCTAGTAGATCCTCCTACCACAATTAACAGATCCTCGTACTATCTGCTTTCCAAGTATTAACTGTCACTTGAGAAATGTCCCGAAGCAATCGAGAAAAATGCAACATGGCTTATAACTAAATTATTGCAGGGTCAAAAAGAAAATTTGACCCCTCAAGTACATCCGATGATGCGTCATGTTCAGTTCAGAAGAAAAGATTACTAAGAAAGAGATAAAAATAACCGTCCAGTTCAGTGTAACGTAGATAAGCGCTGGTCGGAGCCCCGTTATCTACATGTGTACGACACACAGCAAGACCTTCACATGAACCTCCGTTTGAATGAAGACAGAGAAGAAGGGACTTAAACTAACGGGACATCTTAAAGGTAAGACTTAAAACTAAGACACAAAAAAGGTCCTGACTAAAGTAGTGGCGACAGAGGAATCTATTTTTTATAACGACTATATCTATTTTTAGCTGTTTATTTTCTTAACGATGCCTTAATGTTGTTACATTGTTGTGTTAAAATATGGTAGAATATGCCGTTATAAGAGTATCTGGTGTTAGGCATACAGATACAAAATTAAGAAAATACTGTAAATGTCCCATGACACTGTAAATAATATTTAGGGCTATGTACAGTATTTAAGATGAGCTCAAAATGGGTCTGAATTATAACCTTAAAACGCCAAAAAAGAAAAAATAATCCGCATTACAGCTCTTTTAGTAAATCCACAGGTGAGTAATGAAGACCGCTTAAGGAATCGAAAAATCCCCTTAAAACCAAATGGTTTCTCCTTTTAATACAGCATCGTCTAATTTGCATGGACAACGCATAATGTATATGACATTTCTATAAACAGTTACATAAGATGTTTTGTACTGGTAAAAAAATGTTTGTAATTTCATAATATTTTCCACCCCAGTGAAAGAAGTCTTTGGACTATTGAACTGGTGTAGGTTAGGAATTGTAACTGTATTGCATTGAAAGTTTAAAAGTTGCTAAGGATAACAATTAATATAATTTGTGACAAATAAATGGGTTTAGGCCTACTTGGAATTCCTACAACTATTAACTGGTACAGTATTCCTTATTGTATATTAAAATACTTGGTTTTCTGAACATTTGAATTTCAGTGCAGTGTGAGTACAATAAAATGCAAATTGAAATCTGTTATTGCATTTCTTAAAGAAGGACTGTAGGTTAAGAGGGTCGCCGTTGGAATTAGTCATGTCTGCCACAAGAAAGCGTGAAGAGCTAGCAGAATCGTACTTTATTGGGAAGAAGGAAGAAATAATTAAGACTAAACGGATAACAAAATTTGTTCACGGGAGGGATATTCTTGTTATCCACCACAAAGGAACATTCTACGCCATGGACTTGCATTGTTATCGTGAGTATAACATCACATTTCTCAAAACAGGTCACTTCAAATCTTCAAATTATGAATTTTTAAACAATGTTAAACTCATTATCATTATCTGTGAACAAGTAATGTATTTTTTTTCCAGTGACACTAATTCTCTAAATGCAAATTGAGTTTTTTTTGCTGTTTGTCACTGCATCAAACAAAACATTGATTACTTAATAACTAGCTGAGCTTTTCATAAGAGAAGATATGCTACATTATAATTTGTGTTGCGCTGTTGTCTCTGATGTGCACACAAAAATTATCTTAAAAGAATAATAAGATGTGTTTTTAGCTCTGTGGGTTTGGACTCTGTGCCCATGATCAGAAGGTCACTGGTTCGAACCCAGGGGACAGCAGACTGGTGCCACAATTGGGTCCCAGTTGTTCCCTGGGCAGCTGTGCTATGAACCCTAAGCTTGATCTCACCTATCTGTGTCTTATGGAGAGCACAATGGGGATTTGTGAAAATACAATTTCCCCAATAGGATGAGTAAAGTATTCATTTTCTATAATCCTGCTGAATGAATAGGTTTAATTATAAGTATAAGTTGATTACGTTTCTGTAGATTGCAAATTGTATTGTATTGTTGCAACAGATTCAAACTGTGTTTTATTGGTTTGATTTTCTGTAATTCACATTAACATGTATTTACCAGAGGTGGAAAGTTCAGGTCCAGAAAGTATAAATCCAGACCAAAGTTTTGTTCCAACCAACTAGTTGTTTACTCTGTGAGTGTGACTCTTTATGCTCAATTGGCTGGTTGAAACAAAATCTTGGTCTGGATTTGTATTGAACCTGAACATTCCGCCTCTGATATTTATGTGTATCTTCAGTTGTTACTGTGTGTTTCTGTGTATTTCCTTTTACACAATTGAAAACTAGGGTTTTCTAAGTGGAAAGAAAGGCTGTTATATTATAGTTAATGTTTTATACAGATGGTGAAATACACTATATTGCCAAAAGGATTGGGATACCCTACCTTTGCACACACATGAACTTTAATGACATCAAATTCTTAATACATAGGCTATAATATGTAGTTGGCTCAACCTTTGCAGTTATAACAGCTTCAACTCTTCTGGGAAGGCTGTCCACAAGGTTTAGGAATGTGTTTATGGGAATTTCTGACCATTCTTCCAAGAGAGCATTTGTGAGGTTAGCCATTGATGTTGAACGAGATGGTGTGGCTCGTAGTCTCTGCTCTAATTCATCCCAAAGGTGTTCTATCAGGTTGAGGTCAGGGCTCTGTGCAGGCCAGTCAAGTTCCTTCACACCAGACTTGCTCATCCATGTCTTTATGGACCTTGATTTGCACACTGGTGCACAGTCATGTTGGAACATGAAGGGGCCATCCCCAAACTGTTCCCACAAAGTTGGGAGCATGAAATTGTCCAAAATGGCTTTGAATGGTGCAGCATTATGAGTTCCTTTCACTGGTACTATGGGCCCCAAGCCCAACCCCTGAAAAACAACCCCACACCATAATCCCCCCTCCACCAAACTTTACACTTGGCACAATGCAGTCAGAACCAGACTCGTCCATTGGATTGCCAGACAGATAAGCGTGATGCGTCATTCCAGAGGACATGTCTCCCCTGCTCCAGAGTCCAGTGACGGCGTGCTTTACACCACTGCATCCGACGCTTTGCATTTCACTTGGTGATGTAAGGCTTGGATGCAGCTCCTCAGCCATGGAAACCCATTCCATGAAGTTCTCTACGCACTGTTCTTGAGCTAATCTGAAGGCCACACGAAGTTGGGAGTTTCTGCAGCTCTTGACACTGCAGGCAGTTGGCATCTTCTGCACACTGGGTGCCTCAGCATGCATTGTCCCCGCTCTGTGATTTTACATGACCTACCACTTCCTGACTGAGTTGCTTTTGTTCCCAATTGCTTCCACTTTGTTATATTACCATTAACAGTTGACCATAAAATATTTAGTAGTGAGGAAATTTCATGAATGGACTTACTGCACAGGCTGCATCCTGTCACGGTACCACGCTTGAATTCACTGAGTTCCTGAGAGCGACACGCTCTTTCGCAGATGTTTGTAGAAGCAGTCTGCATGCCTAGGTGCTTGATTTTATACACCTGTGGCTATGGAAGTGATTGGAACCCCTGAATTCAATGATTTGGAGGGGTGTCCCAATACTTTAGTGCATAAATATTTAAAAAAAACTTTTGGAACTGGCCAACAAAGAAAACTTAAATCAAATAACAGGAAAGTTTGTTATTGCATTTCTTTCTTTCTTCTATAACATTTCTATAACATTTATGAAATTATTATTATTATTTTTATTATTGTTGTTGTTGTTGTTATTATTGTTGTTGTTTTGCTGTTATTTTTCATTTGTACTCTATTTGACAGATGCAGGAGGTTCACTGGAAAATGGAGACATTGAGGCAAGACATTTCAGTGTGAAACCAAACCTTTTAATGATACCCAAGTCTTACTACTACTTAATACTATATATATATATATATATATATATATATATATCAGAGTAATTTGTGTAACACTAATAATGTGTTCTGTTTTACACACAGGAATATGACAACAAACTATGCATTGTTTGTCCATCACACAAGTATAAAATCACTCTGAGAGAAGGGGAGGGCATTTACAAAGCCACGAATCCGAGAGACGACGTACCAACACCCAGGTGGTATTCCAAGGGAATTAAGCAAAGGATGCATGCTGTCAAGGAGGTGGATGGAGACATTTTTGTCATATTGTCCTCAATGCCCGGATGGATCGAGTCTGACTACTACCAGACAGAGAAGTACAGAAAAGAGAGATCTTCTTGTGGTTCTCATGGGCCAAGCTGCTGAAAAACCAGGATCCTACAGGAGCATAAACAGACCTGTGTGGACTAGTTCAAATTGATTTGCGAAATCATTGCTTATCTCATGAGTCTTTTGGCTGCCTGTAGTTGTATGGAAAGAAAAATTGATGGAGGCACTGTGATGCCTGATCTCTTAAGTACCAAACGCTCAGGGTTCAGGGTGATGGAATTTCGATTGAATCTAAATCCCTGTATTTAAAGAAATAAAATCTGTAAATGAAAAAATATTTTAGAAGAAATTGATGTCACAAAATTGGTCTTCTTTTGTTCCTACTTTGCCTTGGTGATTATGAGTTTTTGTTTAAAAATAAAGCATTTTTTTATTTAAAACAAATCACAAGCTTTGATGTTTCTTAGTAATGTTTATGGTGGTTATAATGAAATATGATGTACAAATTAGTCAATGATAACAGAAAATGAGAATGTTAAAGAGTTCTATCTTGTAAGTCTTCTATAAAGATCTCCGCTAATTTTCTTGATCCATTTGTGGTGTTTGCAACATTTCTGTAAGTGATGAGCCTGAGAGGAGCTCTATGACTGGGCCATTGAAATGACGTCCTGTCTTCTTTGGCTTCTGGAGCTGATTACTGTGCTGCTGTACTGGTCAGTATAGAGCTGGAGTCCACGCCACCGGCTTCCACAATGTGTTTCATCCCTCCAAGCTTAAGTTAATATTCATCATCCAGTGTCTGTATAAATCATACAGCATTGGTCTATGTTGAATGTAGCATTTTGCTCCAAAAAAACATCTTACTTATTGCAGTTCATTTTATATCATGAATTATAATTTATGTATAATACTAAGTGAATATGTGGGTCATTCATTTAGAGGGGGAATTGAGATACATTTTCAAAAGTCAATTTCATTAATCCCAAAATTAAACGACCTTAATATGTCAGTTAACGTGTCCTAACCAAGTCCCTTTTCAAGTCCCTGATCAGAAGATTGTTGGTTTAAGCCCTGGCTTCTGCAGAATAGTCACATGTCCATGGGACCCTTAGCATGAGCCTTAACGCCCAGGTCCAGGGGGGCTGCATATTGCCTGACCTTGTGTTGTGACCCCCAAGCTATGGAGTGCATGATGGGATTGCTGGAGAGAAATGACCCAATGTACTTGTGCAAATGGCCTATAAAGCCTGCTTGCTTGTTTATCATAAATTGCAAAACGAAGAGCATTCCAAATATATATTTTAATGTAAAATACAAACTTTATCATGACTGAATATAATACCAACTATAATACCAGTGACGGAGCAAGTGGTTTTATTTTCTTTTACAAAATGGCAAAACCAACAAAAAAAATTTAACTATTAACAAAAATCTAATTTCCATATGAATTAGCTTTTTAATTGTTTTTATCATTTATGACATTGACATTAGTCACTGGTGTCACACATATGTTGTAATACCACTGACATTCTGGTTAAAATGGATTTTTCGTCTTAATGGCTACCCCATGGTGCGTCAGGTGACCGTGTGCAACTACTTAAAATCAATTATATAAAAGATATATAGGATTATTTAGACAAAAATACTTGCATTCTCATTCATTGAGATGCTTCCTCGATGATGACTCTTGTTCCGAGGAAGCAGTTTAATTGAGCAAGAAGTACTATGTTAAAATATAATATGTGTCCAAATCCCACCAATGACCGAAATCTCTGTGACAAATGTATTTTTAAAATAAATTACATATTTGAGAATGTAGTACAATGTTCATGATAAATGTAGTAAAACCTGAACTCTTGTGTATCATGTCATTAGTTATATCTTTTAAAAATTGTTTCATATTAAAATGATTTCTCAGATGTTGAACTTTGTTTATGAGAAGCATGTTTTTACAGCAACTCTGAAACATAACAGAAAGGAATCAAACAAATCATCAGCTAAAGGTGTTATTTAATCACACATCAGCTGTGTGCATGTATATGCTCGGTCTCAGACCGCAAGGCGCCCGATGCATGTTTCAGCCCAGCGACCTGTGACATGGTTCCCCACTGTAAATGGAGAAGGACCCGTGTACGTCTGTTGGTTGCACTTTACGATTTTTTAAAGATCTACAGCCGTCTTTTTCCCGGGACAATGCAAATGTTTTTCTCTATCCTGTAGACTGTCGGATGTGTGACGTCACTGTAATTATAATTATAATCTCTAGGTCAACGTTCTGTTGTTTTTATTTCATCTTCTTCCATATCGCCTTCAATTCATTAGGCTTAAAACCTATTTCACCATCTTGAACAACAGATTCATTTTTATTCTTTGTTTCGAGTTAAAGGTTGTATCAATATATTCGTCGCGAAAAACGAGTTCAGTGTCGTAGAAAAATGTATACGGCGTACCTGCGATTCCGGACATTACCAACCTTTGGCTAAATATCAGCATTGTTTTCTGTTTCACCTGAAATAACCTCTTCTGAACACGTGCAACTATTCTGTGCTGATTATTTATTTATTTTGGTATGAAGAATATTTTCATAAATCCATTTTTTCAATTACTAGTCTATGTCTCACAAAGATGACATTCAAATCATGCTTAAAACAATGCTCATCCTATAATATCGTAAATACAGCCTATACAGTATATCACTTTGATTAGAAATACTTTTTGTTTTTCTACCTTTTTTGGGGGTGTCTGATACTGGATCCTCATTATAGCCCAATCGGTATTCCGAACCATACAGGAAAACTCCTCCCATGCCAATTCACTCAACTGGATTATCAGAATTAACAATAATTAACCCCAAAATGCTGAAAATGCCGTTTTCGGGAGTGTTAGAATAAGTGTTAAGCGGTGTGTAGTTGAGAGCCCCGCTGTTGTAATTGCCGCGTCGGATCCCCGCTCTTGCTGAGTCAGGACCCCCGATCCTCCCGACAACATGATCCCTTCACTCTCTCAGCTCCTCTTATGTTTCTACCTGATGATCTTCTTCTTTTCTCTCCCAATGACGTCATTTAAAGATGGACTATGATGCGGGGTGTGTTGCCGAAGATCCCGTACTGTTTATTCTTGCGTTTTGCTCCCTTTTCGCTCCTTAAACTTGGGCTGCTTTAAGCGCAGCGTCCTGCTAAACGGTGCGGGCTGGCTGTGCTCCTTTCTTTCTTTCCTGTTGTGTTTTTACAGTCTCGGCTGCGGCTCCATTGCGGACAGGACACTTTAAACTGGGCTGTTTTTGAATGAACGACAATAACAAGGGCAGAAGAAAACAAAACTCTTATGTTTTCATTCCGTTCTTGAAATCACTGATATGCGGGATTAAAAATCCCGACCTTCACTGCGGGAGAAAAACCCATTTCTCCGCAGACTAAATGTGAAATCTTAGCACTGGGTACGTGTTTGCCAGGATTTCTTCAAAAGAGTCGAGGCGGGGTGACCATGTAAGTTACCCTTATGTTTCATATCCAGTATTAAATCATGGTAAAATTGTACTATATTTTGATCTGTTTTCGTTTCGCTTTCACACGTTATTGCACCACGTGTAATTAATAAAATGACATAATAAAATAAAGCAACAATATGATGTTAATATTCCTTTTACCATTCTAGTAACAATGACTTTAGAGTCATTTGCTCGGTTTTTTTTGAGCTTGCTTCCAATGATAATGCATCACTTTGTCTTCGTGGTAAGCATAGTTAATTAGCAACAGAATAAAGACTTGACTTTTTTTTCTCCCCATCATAGTGCGTTTGTTTTTCATCTTGACTGCACGAATACCGCCTTATGTTGCTTTTATTGTCAGCTGAAATTCAGCCGATCACTTTATTTCTTCAACTTACTTCAATTTACACGTTTTTGTGATTCATACTGCCTGCTTACACAAAGCATTTTCTATCTATCTATCTATCTATCTATCTATCTATCTATCTATCTATCTAACATATTGTTTCTTTCTATCTAAAACATTTCACCACACATTTCAGTGATTCAGTCATGTTCACCACGTGACTTTGTCTGCTTCTTCCACTTGCTGGCGATTGCTCAGGTCTGTCCACATTGTGGCCCTGGGCTGTGAGCGCCCGGGTCACAGCGCCACAGAGGAGGAGCCAGGACACGGGCAGGGTGGCCTGCTCTGGAGCTACCTGGGCTGGGGCATGGTGGGCGTGATGAGGGGGCGCTGGGACGTGGTGGACGGTGCCCCCCAGGGGGCCATCGCTGCCCCATGTCACCACACACTGAACACGGCCTTCGTCGAGTACCAGGCTCGTGTTCTGGGTGATGTCAGGGTGGTGCTGTACGATTGCCCCCGCTGGGTGAGTGATCTGGGGGGCCCAGCTGCCCCCACCTGATGGCTGAAGGTGAAATAGGGGTCAGGCTTGCAGAAAACACACACTGGAAGTCAGTTGCAGTGATAGGGGGCTCCCCTGAACTTTTTGGCCCACTCAGTCCCCCAGGAAGAAAGTTAAGCCAATATTCTGTCCATCTTCTAAACAATTATCCTAGTCATGGGGGAGGCCTGACAGTGCACAAGGATGGGATGCAGGGTGCATGCGAAGCCAGTCCATTGCAGGACACATGCATGCATGCACGCACGCACGCACGCACACACACAATATCACACACTTAGAGACACCAGTTAACCTAACTGCATGTCTTTGGACTGTTGCAGGAAACCTGCGTCTTGGTAACAATAAACCATTATTTGATTGATTTATCAACTGATTGGTTAATCAAATAGTAATGATATTGCTGCTAGTGTACAACCTCTTTCTCTTCTGCCCCTTTACTCAGGACCTTCTGGACAGCAACTGGGTAACCGCGCAGAGTTTGCTGGAACAGGCCGACATTCTGGTCATTAAGTACTCCGTGAATGACAAGCTCACCTTCCAGCAGCTGCGAGACACTTACGGGCCACGCATACGCCCGCTGCTGCGTCACTGGGCCATCCCCGTCGTCGTGGCGGCTGTGGGCGCACGCCTTAATGGTAAGTGCTCCTCCGTGATCTGTTTCCTTTTGCTTTATGCCTGAATTTGAAGCAGGGTTATCCTATTATAAGACGATTTGCTAAAACCTCAGTAATTGAGTCTTTTCTACAGACCCGTGCGACAGTCGAAGGAAATGATGTATAAATGGTCTTCATGTTGCTATGAAACTATGACATTATGTCTATCGGTGTGTCAACGTAACCATTTCAAAACCTCTTCGAAGGTCACCGCAGTATTTCCAGTAACCGTCCCGCACCCGATATTTTCTGACTCAATTACTGGCACGCCATGTTTGACTAATCAAAACCTCACTGAATTATTTATCTAATTAAGTTAACTGATTAATTGAGTTGGCGGTGAAATTTAACAAATACACGGAACGGCTGAAGTGCCCCTGCGGAGAAGTTTAGGAGCCAAAGTGATGTTCTTCTAGTCATCCAACAAAATATCAGTAATTGTCTGGAGTGACGAAGAAATTCCTGTTTGTTTTCATTGTGTTACTCATAATTGGCATATGTTGTGATATTAAATTGTGGTTTTTGTTCTGAGCAAATATACACTTACTACCTAGATAAATAGGTCATTAAACATTTCCTTTGACTGCCCGAGACTTTTGCTCTTCCCTGGATGTAAGATGCTCATCTGAGGATTTGTATCTTAAATAAAATGAATTCATTTTGAACAGCATCATTACTTGCAATTTATGCATGTTTTATTAAAACAAATGATACTTTGCCCTTTGCGTAATACTGATGAAAGACATGCATACTAGATTTGTTACCATAAATGTCAGTGAAGTGAGTAATATGTTATAGCTGTTTAATATTTATTCAAATTAAATATTCTCTGTTTCTATGCCGTATGCTTCACATATTTGTCTTGGCTGATGGAAGAAACAAATAGTGATTTTATGTGTAATGAAATAACCAGTGTCTACTTGGACAAAAAGCTGCATTTACCTAAATACTGGCATTACAGTCACCTAAAACATGAATTTCCATATTACATATAGCATGAGCTCAAAACATATTATTTTAGGGATTTTATTTTAAAATCACTGAATTCAAATGTTGTTAAATCATGATTATCATATCAAAAATGTAAATAAAATCACAAGAGAACTAAATTCTGCTATAATTGAAAGAAGCACAGGGTTAGTTATACTTAAACACAGTATTTTTTTTTTTATAATTTAATAGTACATACTAAGCTGTTTAAGTTTTACACCTCAATTATAGAACTGTGAGGAATTTCCTAAAGCCAATCAAAAGGCTCCTGTTTCTGTACTTTTTCTTTTTGGCCGTAAAATAATTATGGGAATTAAAGAGTTTAGAAAATATTTAATTTCCCTGGTCTAATTGTCTTCTATCTGGATACCTTATTTTAACAGATACAAACCTGCTACAACAGGTCTCTCCTTCTTCCTCTTGTGTAATGTTAGTGCCATGCTTACAGGTAACGTGCCACGAGAAACAGTAGAAGCTGCAACAGAAGCAGATCTCTCTCAAGTGATTTGAATAAGCAGCTCCTGATCAAAGTTCCTGTTAATTGGAAAGAACGGCAGAGCCCTGGGGGTTATAACCCTCTCACTGTACTTGGTACTTGAAAAATTGCTGAACAGGATGTTTCAGAATCAGAAAATAATGGCACAAGAATAGGACAGGGGGTAGACATGCAATCGCAGAACCTGCAGCACATCTAAATACTGAAGCTTCTTGCCTGAACACTTCAAGCTGGAATTTGACTCTGAACCAGAAAACCTGCTGGTGGCTCTGCTTGTGCTGTTTCTCACCATCAAACATCCAATCAACGCAGTCATAGCGCAGTCATAGCGCAGTCATAACGCAGTCATAGCGCAGTCATAACGCAGTCATCAACACTGTACATCAGTTTTTAGATTTCAGAAGCCTTCCCATCATATGGATTAACCCAAATGGCCATTTCACGTTGATCGCTGGTCCTGATTGGATGTTTAATGATGATACCTACTATAAGCAAGTACTTCTGATCCATGACACAATGAGCTTTCAGGCTACACCCAACTGGATCCACAAGCTGCAGAAGGGTAAATACGGCAGTTTGTGTCTAAATGGAGAAGCTTCAGGGACATATGAATCATAATGGAGACTATTAAATACTTCATAAATGCTTGGATATCTCCCATTTATTTATATGTATTTTCCTGTAATAAATAAAAATCTATATAGTTAGTCGTCATTTGTCACACTAACGAAGCTATATGCTTCAAACAATGGACATGAAACAGATGACAGATCAGCTTCGCATGCTGTCTGAATGGTGTGTGAGCTAATAAAAACAAAACACTGTTGTTACTTTGTAGCTATTTGTCACTGTTTGTAGCTGTCATCTTCCCTTTGCAATAAAGCTATTCTGACAATGGTCTGAAGGCCATCTCCTACCATTCCTGGACTTTCACAGGCTGTGATTTATTCTATATTTTGCCTTTGATTGGCCTCTCTCTCTCTACGGACTGACAGTGAAAGAAATTTTCTCTTTTTTGATCGCTTGAGTTAGTCCCAGGGTGTCTGATTATGTATGCATCTGTATATTTATATGCCGATCAGCCATAACATTAAAACTACTAACAGGTGAAGTGAATAACAATGGATTATCTCATTACGATGGCACTCGTCATGGGTGTCGTTATATATTATGGAAGCGAACAGTCAGTTCTTGAAGCTGATGTCTTGGTGGCAAGAAAAATGGGGAAGTGTAAGAATGTAAGCGACTCTGACGGAAGCCAAATTGTGATGGCTAGATGACTGGGTTAGACTTTCTCCAAAACAGCAGATTTTGTGGCGTGTTTCCAGTGTGCAGTGGTCAGTACCTGCCGAAAGTGTCCAAGGAAGTCCATCTGGTGAACTGGCGATGGGATCATGGACACCCAAGGCTCACTGATATGTGTGGGAAGCAGCGTCTGGTCTGGTTTCACAGGAGAGCCACTGTAGCAGAAATTGCTGGAAAAGTTAATGCAGGCTGTGATAGAAAGGTGTGAGAACACACAGTGCATTGCAGCGTGCTGTGTATGGGGCTGCATTGCCACAGACCAGTCATAGTGCCCATACTGACCCCTGTTCACTGCCAAATTGCACCTACAGTAGCCATGTGAGTGTCAGAACTGGACCACAGAACAATGGAATAAAGTGGCTTGGTCTGATGAGTCATGTGTTCTGTTACATCATGTGGATGGCTGGGGGCATCTGTGTTTTTTACTTGTTCTTTACTTGCCACTGGGAAGAGGTGGCACCAGAATGCCAAGGCGATGGAAGCAGTGTGATGCTTCGGGCGATGTTCTGCTGGAAAACCTTGGGTCCTGGCATCCACGTGGATGTTACTTTGACACGTACCACTTACCTAAAAATTGTTGTAGACCAAGTACACCCCTTCATTGCAAAGGTATTCCCCCCGAGGGCAGTGGCCTCTTTCAGCAGGATAACGTGCTTTGCCATACTGCAAAAATTGTTCAGGAATGGTTTGAGGAACATGAAAAAGAGTCCGAGGTGTTGAATTAGCCTCCACATTCCCCGGATCTCAATCTGATCGAGCGTTTGCGGGATGTTCTGGACAAACAAGTCCAATCCATGGAGACCCCACCTTGCAATCTACAGGACTTAAAAGATCTGCTGCTAAAATCTTGGTGCCAGATACCACAGGACACCTTCAGAAGTCTTGTGGAGTCCATGCCTAGACGGGTCAGAGCTCAGACGTGTCAGGTGACACGAGGGAGACCTATACAATATTATGCAGGTGGATTTAATGTTATGGCTGATTGGTGTATGTGTGAGCCCTGCTCTCTCTCCTGTACCCCCACCCTAGAGGATGGCCCCCCTTGCACATGCCCCCTGTGTGCCTCTGATTGGCGTAGTTCAGTGCCACACAGCGAGGGCCTGCAGCTGTCCCAAGACCTGGGGGCCACCTACTTGGAGCTACCTTCGCTTAACGACTTCTTCGTCGGACGCTATTTTGGGGGTGTGGTGAGTGTCCAGGCTGACCCTGTATTTCTCAATCTGTTCTTCTGTGTTTTCATACGAGGCACATATGCAGATCCAGAAGCTGTAGTAGCAAATGAGCAGTAGCTATCTGGTACCTAAAGATCATTCCGTAAATCCCTGTGGATCATTTTGTTTTAACTTTTGAAGTAGGAAGACCACAAATTCTTATCCATCAGCTGGAAGATTGCTCATAATGGAATAATATATATATATATATATAACTGTATGAGGAATGTATAAGTCACACATCACTCTTATAAGCTGAGAACCTGGTTTCCATTTTTTTCCATGCAATTAGTTCTTACTAAACAAGCACTGGATAGCTTGATTGATTATTTCCAGTCATTCTGACTAAAATGCTTTCAAAAAGAAAAACAATGGATTTATAGCAGGGGTGGGCAGTCTTATCCGCAAAGGGCTGGTGTGTGTGCAGGTTTTTGGAATAACCTTTAGGTCAGCCATTCAAAACCCAGATGTGAGGACTCTTCAGCCAATCAGTCCTCTAATTAGTAATCTAATTAGGGAGCTGCGGTGAAAACCCACATACACAACAGCCCTTTCTAGATAAGATAGGCCACCCCTGAATTACAGTGACTTGATTTTATTTCTCTGTAAGGCATTATTGTTGGGCTTCCAGGCCTAGTCTGCATTGCTTCAGTTCATTTTTTCCATCCAGTTTTCTCCTTTCAGTGTTGAGTATAACTTCTGTAATACAGCTGCCTTGATTAATCACATGTGTATTGAAGCTGAGTATGGAAAGGCGCCCGGTGACCATTCTGCTGTGAAACGTACCAAATCTTCATCTCATTCAACAGCTGTAACTAAAATAGATGTGATATTAATTGGGACTATACAACATGTCCTTGCTCCCGAAAATTCTGGGGGTGTATTCAGTGTTGTTATATTGACAACACACTGCACAGGGAAGATGGTCTCCTGTTCAGAATAAATTTAAAGATCCAAATGCACTATATGGACAAACGTATCGGGACACCTGGTCATTATAGTTGCAGAAACTTTTATGACGTCCCATTTTAATTTTGACGTCCCATATGGAGTTGGTCCTCCCTTTGCCCCTAAAACAGCTGTCACTCACCTAGGAGGGCTTTCCACAAGATTTTGCATTTGTGAGTTCAGGCACTTATGTTGTATGTGAAGGCCTGGCTTGCAGTCTCCATTCGAGTTCATCCCAAAGGATGGACGATGAGTTGAGGGGGTGTTTGATGGGGTTGAGGTCAGGTCTCTGTGTGGGCCAGTTAAGTTCATTCATACCAGACTCACCCAACCATGTCTTTATGGACCTTGCTTTGTGCATTGGGGCACAGTCATGCTGGAACAGAAAAGGGCCTTCCCCAAACTGTTCCCACAAAGTTGGAAGTATAGAATTGTCCAAAATGCCTTGGTATTCTGAAGCATTAAGAGTTCCCTTCACTGAACCTAAGGGACTTATCCCAACCCCTGAAAAACAACCCCACCCCATTGTCCCTAATCCACCAAACCTTATAGTTGGCACAGTGCATCCAGAGCATTGGTGATTTTTGCAAAATATGTGCCTCAGCGCTCGGTGACCCTGCTGCACGTCGTCTGCCCCTTCATAGCTGAGTTCCTGTTGTTCCAAAATGCTTCCATTTTGCAATGATACCACTTACTGTTGACTGTGAATATCTAGTAGGGAAGACATTTCACAGGCTGACTCATTGCAAAGCCGGTATCCTATGACAATATATGAATTCACTAAGCTCTTCAGAAGGACCCATTCTTTCACATTTGTAAACCTGACTGCATAGGTAGGTACTTGATTATATACACCTGTGGGAATGGTTTGTAAACCTGACTGCATAGGTAGGTACTTGATTATATACACCTGTGGCAATTGACCTGGAAAATACCCAAATTCAGTGATTAAGAGGTGTGTCCCAATACTTTTGTCCATTTAATGAATCTTAGTCCTTTGCAGGTTATTTAAAATATGTATATTTTAAATATTTACTATTTAGATAATTCCATCAAAGTTAGTGTACATTTTGTGACGTCTGTTGATGTCTGGAATAATTAATAACTAAGTGTTTAATAGGTATAGAAATGGCCTGTTTTTTCATTTTTACAATGTACTGCGCTGTTCCAACTAATGACTAAATAAACCTCTTTAATGATAAAAACATGACATAAAGTAATGGGTGAAGTTGTGGAGGACTGCATGGACATTAAATGAACTATAAATGGAGTGTATGTCTGAGTTTCCAAACCAAGTAATGGATTCTACCTAGATGATATTCTATGCTTTTGACCCACGTAAACACCTTCTAGCTAGCTGTTAAATTATCTATATCTAGTTTATACATTGTCCGTGCTCCTAATTATCGTATACATTGTTAGCAGTAGATCTACTAGAAGAAATGCTACTGAGAATGGTAATAAAAAAGTAATTAAATTGATTGCATGTCTACATGGACCAACTTGAGTATAAGTTAATGTGTGCAGTGGTATTGCCAGCTGTTGCAGCAGCCCTGCTAAATGTAAGCCTCCGTGTGTCTGAGTTTAGCTGGAGTACTTCATAGTCCAGTGTCTGAAACAGAAGGCGAAACAGAGGCCAGAGAAGAGGCGGAGCCACAGGGTCACTGAGCCCCGCCCGCCACAATTGGAGCAGCCAGGTAGAGTGTGACTCCGCCCACATATCGGGACTGTTACCAACTCTAGCCTCTTGCATTCGACAGGTTATTCCCTGGAAAATTCTGTTTGTTTTACTAAATTAATGTTTGTGGTGAGAGTCAGTGGAGTTCGATAGAGGTTAGAAAATCAGTGCGTAACATGTTCGGCAGCTCCAAACCCGGAACCGTCTCCTATTTTCTGTTGTCTAGCCCGGCTACCAAATGTGCGAGTGGAGGAGTCTAGCTTCTCGCGGGATCTGCAGTGGCTCCTGGAACGCGGAGTCCAGTTTGCTGATGTAGCCTTTTACGCCGGGGATTCTGGGAAGGAGCTGGGCTGGGCCCACGCCGCGGTGCTCTGCTCGGTCAGCCCTTACTTTCGGCAACTGCTGCTGGGGCCACAATCCCGGGACAGGCCGGTGTCCCGCTGCGGCTGCCAGGACGCCGTTCAAGGCCTGCTCTCCAGGTGGGACGGGGGCTTCGATGAGCCCCCCCGCACGGACGTGCCCCTCCCCGGGCATCTCTCTCGCCTGGTGGTGAAGGACCCCCTGCTGTGCCTGTGTTTATGGGAGATGCTGAAGTTCCTCTATCGAGGTAAACAAATGGAAGCTGTCACTGTGGATCCTCCTTACACACTCTTTGCTCTGTCATCTCTCCTCATTTACTCTTTTCTTACTCACCTTTCGTTCACGAAGAGCTTCTCTTTCCCAGTCGTTTACTCGGGAATTGCAAATAAAAGCAGATGTATATCAGCTTCCTATCCTTTAAACTGACAGCCTGTTTCAAAATATAGACATACAATAGGGGTTAATATACTTATGATTTTATGTTTAAAGGACAAAGCGAGCTTCAGTTTCACCTTATTAAAGCTGGCCTTTATTGGGGCTTTCCCTGTCCAGTTTATTGGCACAAGGATATTTTTTATGAGCAGAGTATCTATTTAGATAGGATATAAGACTGCCATTTAAAAAAAAAACGAGGTTGCATTTATGTGCAATATTCATACTGCCATCATCCAAGCACTAATCCACTTCAGGCTCAGGGGGGGGGCGTCCTGAAGTCCATCCCAAGCACCACAGGGCACGTGGCAGGGGACCCGCCTGGACGTGATTCCAGTCCAATTCAGATGGACACTACGGGCAGCTTGGAGATGCCAGATCACCTAAGTGCATGAGTTTGGACTATGGGAGGAACCTAGATCAGTGTTTCCCGACCTGGTCCTTGGAGACCTCCAGACAGTCCACGTTTTTGCTAAAATGTAGACTGTCTGGCAGGGAGCTGGGAGGGTGCAGAAACGGACTGTTTGGGGGTCCCTGAGGGCTGGGTTGGGAAATACTGACTTAGAGAACTAGAGGAAACCCACTATACTGCATGGGGCGGCAATGCTGTCCACTACACTGACACTCCACCCTACTTACAATATTACATCCATACAGTATTGTATAGTTTTAAGGAATCCCCTCCACGGTTACGATATATCAAATGATGGAATTGACTAGGCTGTATGATGCGTGTCTTTGTCAAAATGTATCTCAGTTGTAGCCCTGCCTTTGCTCCAGGGGCATCAGAGTGGAAACAACTGCAGGATGCAGCGACAGAGAAGCTGAAGAACTCCGTGGCGGTGGCTGAGCTCATGGACAGAGTCCGATCCTTTCTTGAAATGGAAAAGGTATTTACTCTGTGACACAGCATTTCTAAATCTGTCTAGGCATGCTCTGTGAAACAGCACCACCTAGTGGAGCAAATGGGAGCTAAGATGAAATTTTCTTGTCTTTTATGGCAGTATTTATGGCAGTTTTTATGGCAGTATTGTTAAAACTAATAAAAAAAAACCTAACTCCTTTTTAGTGGGAGGAAAATATTGTCCATAAATGTACAAATTAGAAATTTAAAATTTACTTAAGATGCTTTTATCGAAAGTGACGTATAACTGAGAGAGCAGGGTCAGCCAATCTGTGAAGCAATTAGGCTTAAACACTATTGATTTGCAGCATAAGGCAAGGTGGACTTGAGTTCTTGTAAGGAAGGTAATATACGACCTATATATGACCTTAAGACAGACCTGCCACAGTCAGCAGTAAACTATTACTCAAACAGAGGTGACAGCACTGACTGCTAAGCTTGCTCTGTGAATTTCTTATTTCAGTCATAGTTGTAGGTGGTCTGGCGCCTGTCCAATGTAGTACAGGACAGACCCTGTCCAGGGTACCAATCCATCTCAGGGTACATATGCACAATCCTATGCTAAGGATTCGGATTTGAGATATTCCAGTTTAGACTAAGAACTAAGTCTTTGGACCGAGGAAGCGAACGTCACATTTACATACATTTGCACTGATGACAGAAAAACAGAGAAAAGGGCCATACAATTTGACATTTACAAATTTTACGTACGTTTCAGGCAATAATTTTCTTCTAACATTAAATATCAGGCTACCATTAAAATTCACATATACCACACAATGTATTGTGCTTTATATATGTACAACAAAATACATAATGAAGACACTATACTTCTGCCACTTCAGGCACTTTTTCGTTAAGACGATAACTCAAAAAGTATTTGACAGAGGAACTATATGCTTGATGAACTGAAACTGATTAAATTTTGAGACTGATTGCCCCTGAATTGAAGCAGTACAGATTTGTATTACATTGAAGATGCCTTCTCACTCCTATTGTTAATGGATGTAGCCTTGATCAGGAGGGGTCCTCAGGTGGTGCACAACTTTCTCAGAATGTTTCGACCTTTAATCACATTCTCCAGTTATCACGTCAGCAGTGGTGGCTCAGTCACCTCTCCTCTAGGCTTCCAACTAATATCCTCCCTCATATGTCGCCATCAACAGGAGGCCCTCTCTTCCACTTCTCTCAGCCTTTGGAGAGCTGTTGTCCTCTCATGGCCTCTTACTCCAGCTTTAGCCAACAGATTCCACAAAAGCTGAGCTGGGAATCCTTGGCATCCCACTACAGTAAACAGCCATGTTGTCCCATCTTCATCCCAACAACCCTGGACAATCTGTTGGCACCTTGCTTTCTTTCATTTTTCCACATCTTCACAGCCCTCCTCTCACAGGACTGTAATTCCACCAGGATGATTTTCTTTCCCCCAGGAGGCCAAAGGGTGACGTTTGATCACACCGGAACCCATTTTTTAGTATCTACTCCAGACTAGGTACTTTTCATGAACATAAACCACTGGGAAAGGTGCTTACAGCAACAGCTTGCAGACAGGGTCCTCCTTCATTCCCCACCGGTGCAAGTTGACTGGAAGTTGGTAGGATGTTATAAGGAGCTTTTACACCGCAGGAACTTTTTCAGGAACCAAAACCTTTTTCCAGTACCAGGAACTTTTGTCATTTCATGCCGCAGGAACTTGGTCCAATTGTAGTTCCTTGAAAGCAGTTATGGAAACCTTTTTTGCTTCCTACTCCAGACTAAGCACTTTTCGGTCAAACAAAAATTATTAGGGAGATGCTTACGGAGAAAACCTTGCTGATTGGTTTACCACAAGCACCGACGTTAACTTGGAGCTTGCCTTGGAGTGCATAATAAAGAGATAGTAGTAGCAGAGCAAAAACGAGCAGATTAATTATTTTTGTATCTCAGTTACATTTAATGAATTTCACTTTCTGAAAGGAATGTCAAGAAATATTGAACTTTTTCACGATATTCTAATTTTTTTAGATGTACCTGTACATTAATTAATTTTTTGACTTGCGTTTCCATACTGTATTTCTGCATGAGAAAATTATATCAAAACCAACGTACAGTACTTTTGTCTTATATCGCCAGTTACATTGCATTACATTGCTTTTTATTCTGTGAAAAACAAAAGATCAATCTTTTGCCCAGACTTAATATGAGTCATAAACGTGTCGTGGGTCATATAAATCAATATAAATAAAATAAAGTATAAATAAATAAATATAAATAAAGGCTATTACCTGTTCTGATCACGATCAATCCCCCAATAACTAACAAATATCTAACAAAACAATTTCTTCATCCTCCATTGTTTAGGGTTGTCAGTGTAGTTTTGTATGAAATTACGTGTGAAGTTTGACCTACAGGCTTTTTACATCTCCCATCTTTATTTACCATAAAGGTCCCAGTTCCAATTGTGCGGTGTGAAAGTGATAAACAGAAGTGTCCAGGAGCTACAAAGGTTTGCGGTTGAGACAGCCCAGGGATTTGTAAACAGGGACCAGGTTCTGGAACTTCAGTGTGAAAGCACTATACACTGCCCTGAGCAGAAAGGAAATATGGAAAGTTCAGGCCTTGTGATTGCTTTTTAGGTAGGTCCCATCTTGTCCAGCCACCTTGAGTTCCATGCTTGATGGATTTAGCTTTTCTTCCTTTTTCCTCAAAGTTTAGGACTTCATCTTGGATGATGGTTCTCTTTTTCCTAAAAGTGGACTTTGACCACCACTGGAAATGTGATGAATCTAGGCTTTGTCCTCCAGTGCAAAGCTTTCCTATGATGTCTCCGGTCTCAACATTCGGTCTGGTCGATTGCAGTGCTGGCAGCTCACTTCTGGTCGGATCTTGTTCTTAAGGCGGCCGCACACTTCAAATGACGTTTGGACAAAACAAAACCAAACACGTCAGGCAAGACCAATCTGTTGCATACTTGAAAGGATGCCACCACCTTGTTTGTTCTATGTCACTCTACAACACTAGAGGGCGTAGAATGTTTTTGAAGGATGCGGCAGACCCACATACAGAGGGCAAATAATCGTACTGTGGTGAGTGTGTGACTAATTATAATAAAGTAATTGAAAGTTATTTTAAAATGGAAGTTGCTATCTTTATTAACAGGAACTATTGGTTTAATACCAGCAGTGGCTAAGACAGATAAAGTCAACAGTTATGGTTACACACTAACGGAACACATGCATTTCATGGCAAACACGACATCTACTGTTTACAACATAAATACAGATATTAATTTGTACTATTTACAGACATGCATGGTGCAGTGCAAAGCACGCTGGTAACAGGATAATTATAGTCCTGCTGGCCAACCCCACAGCGTCACATTATTTAAGCCAATTGTGAACAGTGGGTGGTGTCAGAGGAAATGGAATAATATGCTCACCTTGGGGGCCCTGCACAGGTGGCGCGTCAAAACGGTGATCAGCACTCCTATAACGTTGTATTGCTAAAACGATGTTGAATCCATCAATTCCGTTTGAAGTATTTGGTCACCTTAATGGGAGCTTGTGTGTATGTTCTAGGTAGCAGTAATACTCTCAGATCTCAGAAGAAAATCACGGTGGCAGTTACTTAGTTATACCTACAGAGCCAAGGAGGGGACATAGACGGGTTTTTAAAATTTAGTTTAAAGTGCCCAAGAAATACTAAATCAAGCTCACAAGATTAAAAGAAACTGGAAATCAAAAGCTGGAGTCCCGGCACTGTGGTCAAGATAACCACACATATTTCTGTAGTGCACAAATGCTAGCTATAAATAAATTATTTGAATTAAAAAAGGCAAATTCATTTTTAAATATCCTGATGCGTTAATATGTGAATGGTATTTAAATGACCATGAGGTGTAGTTTTTGTACAGAAAAGTTCAGGAGAATAAATTTGGAAAGGGAGACATATTTGTATTATTATAAAGATATGAGTTCGGAGATGTATGCATATATTAGTTATTACCATGTGCAGTATTAATAATTAGATGACAATAACACCTAATTTCCACATTAGAATTAGTTGCAACTAGCAAATCTACCAGTATAAGACCAAATTAGAATGGAAGACATCCATCCATCAATCGTCTGTACCCAATTGACATATATGTGTTATCTCAAAGATCTGAGCAAATAAATTTACTACCGTAAAACACACAGTATTCACACACTTCACTCCAGCTTTTGGATTCGTGGGCATATTTTCTATAGGCAAGAACACAAATCACTGAAACGTTAAATTAAAAAAATTAACGAGTTTGAAATAGCAAATTGAGAGCACAAAACAGTATGTTTGTATACTTTAGTATTTCATGGGCACATTCATTATATTTTGCATACAATTTAGTACATTATGCCCATGAAATTAAAAAAAAAATGTGTGGCCCCTCTAGTGCTTCATATATATCATTAGTGTGTCTGTTACAGTCCTTACTGTTATGTCATAGTGCAAATGAGAAATAATTAATGTATAACTATATAAAGAATATAATAACGATGACATTTTAAGACATCGACATAAAACCATACACAACGAAATAGAGTTAACCACCTAATTGGTGGGGAAAGATTGTACAAAATGGCATGTAAGTGTAATGTGCAATAACTGAATAGGTGTAGTTAGAGAGCTATGTGTCGCGAGTGGAACACAGAGCATTCTCGTGAAAACACATTTACTGGCGTTCACATTTCCAGTTGATCCATCAGGTAGTTTTAGAAATGTTAAAGGTTAGGGTATGGAAGGAGTAAGAATTAGATGGGCTGTCTGGGGAATTCATTGGTGCTATTTGGATAGCATCCTTTCTAGTTTATTTACTATATAATTTGTGGAAAATGTCCACTCATACCAGACATGGACACTGGAGGACCTGGTATCCAGGAAGCATTGGGCACAAGGCAGGGATTGCCTGGTAAAGAATGCTAATGATCTGATATATATATAATACAGGCAATCCGTGGTTACAAATGTTCCTCGTGTCTGTCTTTAAGCTGAATTTCTAGGTAAGTCGGAACAGGTACATACGGCCCGTAACTTGGGACGGCCTGGATAGCCAAACCTATCTTCAGGTTGTAACCCTGCCTTGTGGCCTGTGCTGCCCCCACAACCCGGACTGGGATCAGATAGATGATGAATGGATTCATATGATAATAAAAGTATTCATTTGGATAAATGCATAAAATACATATACATTGAGGTAACATTAAAATAACATTTCTTATGAAGAGTTAAAATGTATTTACTGCAGTATATGTCATGCGGCATTTTTGGACACATAAACGACTTTGTTGGTATAGAGCTCAGAGAAGATAATCAAGCTGAAGAGTAAGTTTACTGTAGTTTTCTTTCCCTTCATTATAAGGTAGAAGTTTTATATACTGAAATTAGAAGAGAAAAAAAATGTTTTGGGAGATATCTTGCTTTATTTGTTTGTCCACAAACAGGAGGGGGAATCTCCTTAGGAAGACTAACAGAAATTCATGTCTCTGTGTTCAGGGTTCGAGGGACACCCTCAGTCACTCCTCCCAACAACCACCTCACTCCCTGGGCAATCTGCTCAACTCCCCCCTCTGCTCCGACGTCATTTTCATGGTGCAAGGTGACTTTTCACTTACCCCCACTTACCATCATTTTATAATGGACTTGGTGATTTACATCTAAGGAAGAGTTTACTTTCTGTGTACCTGTGTAGTGTATTGGACAATGTATACATAAAAATATCACCCTAATACCAAGACACATATTTTATTGACAAGTTAATAGCATTTATGATTGTGATTTTAGATATTTCATCCCAGTTTTTTAAAAAAATATGCTTTTATTAAAACCAGAAATTACTGTACTTACAAGCCAGACTGTTGCAGTCATTCTGAAAGTGTCTCCATCTCTGAATTCTCCTCAGGCAGTGTCTTGCCAGCCCATAGGGCGGTCCTAGTGGCACGTTGTGATGTCATGGCGGCCATGTTCAGCGGGAAGTACGCCGAGGCTCGGAGCCGGGTGGTGCCCATCCACGGGGTCTCCTCAGACACCTTCCTGTCATTCCTAGAATACCTCTACACTGACACATGCTGCCCAGGTGGGTGAATCGGTGCATACTAACCGTTTTCTCTCCCATCTCCATAGCTAAAGGGCTCGGCATTCTCTAAAAACCCCGATACTGGCTTTCCCATGGTGGACCTTTCTGTGTTCACTTGGATGTTATCTGTGTCTCTCTCTGCAGCCAGCGTGCTACACGCCATGGCTGTGCTGGTCTGTGCTGAGATGTACCAGGTGAAACGGCTGCAGCATCTGTGTGAGGTGTGCATCTGTGCCTACCTGCAGAGCATGCCCAGCAGAGAGCTCAGCACCACGGGCATCAGTGTGATCAGACTGCTCCGCAGGGCAAAGGTACGTATGGATTTACACTTTACACTGACATTTATGGTGATGGTAATCATGTGATTAGGGGTAAAAAGGGTTATGACAGAGTCATTAATGAGGAAAGAAGTGGTAGGACAGCATGTGGCTCTGTGGCTTAGACTATATGACTGTGAGCGGAAGGTCCTTGGTTCACATCCAATGGCTGGCAGAGTGATGTCACTCTCCGGTCCTTGAACGTGACCTTTAACCCCAATTACTCGAGGGACCTTATCTGACCTCTCTGAACCTCAGTCGTACGTCACATTTGATAAATCGTTTGCTAAATAAATGTGCGATGGCACAAGAAAAGATCAGCTTCGAAAAAGCAAAAGCTGGAATGACAGGTTTACTTATGAAAATACTGACTTATATATTTCTCATTTGACGTTACACAACCACCTGCCACTTTACTGCCAATTGCACATTATTCATGGTTATTTACGATTGTTTGTGGTGCTGGGCAGTATACTGATTCATCCAGCGAATATTCCGGTTTTAATTTCCCACCATACCATAGCACAATTGAAACAGCTGTAATGCTTCAAGAGGCAGCAAATTGTATAATATCATTGGCCGCTAGAAGGACTATGGATCACTGTGCAGAGTGTATTGATAAGGGACCCCTGGTAACTGTGTAGCCATCTTACTAATGGTTATCATTTAATAACACAATTCTCCATAGATACCTTTTTGGCATAATAGTATTTGGATTATGTGTAACATTTATAAAAAGATGCAATTAAATGCAAGCTGATAAAGCAAAATCCTTAATATTGCCAATTTATCACGGTAATAATTACGAAATTCATGCCAGTTAAGCAGACAAGTTGTTACCAAGCTAAATATACAGTAATAATCAATAAAACATATTTCTATGGAACTAAATATACATTATTAATCTATTAAAACATATCAGTGAAACACTGAGCTTACTTCAAAGTTATGATCAATAAAACATGTTGCTATTGAGCTGAATATCCATTAATTTATTTTAAAAAAATATTCGTAGATGTATTTTATTGACGTAAACACTCACTGCCGTATTAATGGTAAACTAGAAAAAAAAATACCATATCAGATAGTCTTAAAAAACCATGATATATATATATATATTTTTTTTTAGTACCCAGCACCAACCGACTGTGTTCTCTCTCTTTTATACTATGTTCCTGTTAAGACAGCCTTGGAACCCAAGCATTAACCATCACATTGTACTGCGTGTAACTATGTATGTGACAAAGCTTTAATTTGATGTACATTGGCATTAAGCTCGGCCTCTAATGATCTGCGTGTTCTGCTTGTGACAGTGCCACAATGCCGACCAGCTTTACGTTTGGCTCCTGCACTTCATTGCTAACAACTATCTGATTTTCAGCCACAAACCAGACTTCATGGAGCTGTCAGGTAAGCGCTTCCCTTAAACTTGCGGTGTCAAGTTTAATGTGGGACACTATGCTAGAAGTACAGTGCATTGAGCACTGAAGTTCACCACAGTAATGGCACTCGTAACATTTGGAATGATGCATTTTTATTGTTTTACATGCTTTTAGATCAGAATATTCAGAAAAGCACAATTACACCGGCTTTAGCTCTCCAAGACAGAACCGTAGCCCATATTCATATCAAATCAACAGTAAATATGTAATCCATGTAAAGTAAACTAGTACTAAGCAATTTCCTCTGGGATAATAACATTTTTCTGATTCTAAAAAGGTGAACAGACATATCAGCTAAGCATTTTAAGTACGTTTTTAACTGCCTTTGATAGTGGCTGTTAGCAGGATAGGTGGATCATATATTTCTGGCTATATTCGCAGAGGAGGAGAGGGAACAAGTGGAGAGGCTGCGGTGGCCATCCAGGGGATACCTGCAGCAGCTCAGCGAATATCAGCAGTGCCGGCGACAGCTACGCAAGTCACGCTGCTCCGTCATGTGATCGGGAAGTGCGCTGAGGAGCAGACAGACTGGAGAGACGGAGGAGAGGGTGGGGAACACATGGTGAAAATCTACAGCCAGCACTGTTACCCATAGTCAGAGATGTGTCATGGGCCGATATCCATCTTAACATAAGTCTGGATGAAAACGGCCATCTGTCCATCTTTCAGCCACTTCTCCCAGAACGGGCGGCAGGGGGCCTACAGCATATCCCAGGCACCACAGGCCACAAAGGGGGGGGTACACCCTAAATAGGAGGCTCGTCCATCATAGGGCCACACAGTCATACACTACAGGCAATTTAGAAACCCCAGTTCACCTTAGTGCTTGTCTTTGGATGGCAAGAAGAAACCATTGTACTTGGAGCGAAACCACCCCCCCCCCCAACATGTGGAAGAACATAAAAACAACACACAGAGTAAAAGGCAGGATTCCAAATTGCAGCCTTGGAAGCGACACAATGGTGCCGCCCACTGAACCACCCACAGAAAACATATTTTTATATATTCTGTACATTAATAATACACTTGAAACAGTGCTGAACACATAGACGATACCATAACAAGCTGATAGTCGTAGAGTGATGAATAAATTAACCTGTTTCTTTAGTGTGTTGTGCGAACAGAAAGCTGTGCATGCACTTCAGGTGAACTGCCTGATCAGAGAAAAATGGACAGGGGACTTAAGGTAGGGTGAGGTCAAGCTATCCTTTTGTCAAAGGAGGAAGGCGCTTAATATAGCCATTACTTATGTCAACACAGCAGCATGCAAATACCTTAAATATTTACTCTACACACCTTTATTTGCTGCCATATAGTTATTTGAAGGTTATGCAACTATTTTTATAACAAACAAGCTCAGTTATTTTGTTCATAATATAATTGTTTTTAATTATTTGTAAAGGACTGAGTTTTAATTGCATTTTTAATTACCAGCATGTGGAGTTAATCGTACCTTTCCTTCATATGGGTAGTCATACGCAGTACCTTGGACTCCTGTCAGAATGAATAAACCCGATTTAAGAAAAGTAACCAGGCTGTCAGAGGGTCGTACCTGGGAAGCCGTGGGCGTTTGAGGCGTTTACTGCAAGGCATCGACGGCTTCTAGCAGGCCCTGCAGTTCTCCAGTGTTGTCCAGCTCTTCCACATCAGTTCCTCCACCAACACACTTCTCCCCAATGAAAACCCGAGGCACCTGAGAAACAGATGTGATGTAATTATATCGAATTATACGTACTTAAGAAGTCAAAAGAATATGCATTTATAAACCATATACTAGACATTTTTGATATTCAAAAAGAAAAACGTAATACGGCAAATAATTGCAGGCAAGGAATTTCCATCCATCCATGAAAGTATTTCGGATGCTATGTCATATTACGGAGCACTCCGTTGTGTGCACTGTTTCTATTATTTTATATATTTGGTTTCAACACCGATACGGACAAAATCAGTCCCGAACAGTATTGGTCCTGCGCAGTATTGGTAGGGACGTGTTCCTGCCGTCCACACCCAAATAAAACCAAAACCTTCCTCTGGTAAAAAGGAAGGGATGATCAGTGATCATCTGGAGAACAACGCCGATTTGAGTAACTAAACCATGCTGGGTTTCTGGTTTTAGTGTTAATATTAATCGCTCTACGAAAAACTACTTCCTGACTTTTGCATCTGGACTAAGATAAAAAGGCAACGGTTTCAGTAACGCGATCGGAAATAATTATTACCGAAAACAAAACATATAACATATAAGACAATCATTATGTAGATCATCAAGAACTAACCGTACGAGCCCCGGTTATCTGCTGCAGGTAGTCTTGAATACTTCCCATATCTTTCCGCCCACTGATATCAATCAATTCCAAGTGTCCGGGTTTAAAGTTGTATTTTAACAAGACTTCCTTCGCCATTACACAGTAGGGACATGACGGCTTCATGAACAAAACAACTTTATTGCCTTTAATCTGATTCTTTACGAATTCCTGCGCCATTATAAAAATCACACTGCAGTGTTCAAAATACACACGTATAGCAGCGATCCAGCGAGGACGGAAAACCCCATTTCCCATAAAGCACTATCCAACATTTTAAAACTTTATTAGTCACTTAATTATAGTCACAGCAGGATTCGGTTCAGCTGAACTCATGACTGTGATTTTAATTTAATCCGGTGCATGATAATGTTATTGTGAAACCCAATACTATATATTTAACCATTTTTTTCTTTTTTTTTTTACCCATTGTAGACATCGGAAATTACATTCTTGGTAGTAATCATTCTGTTTTTAGATGTCTGCACTTAAATTACTACTATAGTAGTCACAATTTTATATATCCAAAATGCAAAACGATTTAAGATACAGTGGTACCTCAGAACTCGAATTTAATCCGTTCAGAACTCCGGATCGAATCCTAAAAAGTTCGAATTGTTATCTAATTTTCCCCATAAGAAATAATGGCAAATCAATTAATTGGTTCCCGGCCCCCAAAAAAATTACACCCAAATATGTTTTTTTTTTTTTAGCATTTAAACACAAAATGAACCGGTTAAAACAAGATCATATACTGTACTAAACACATCTAAGCACATTTATCAAAACAGTAATTTGTAAAGTAAGAAAATAAATGTATCCAATGTGTCCTGCCCCGATCGTCCGCTCCTTCCGTGTGCCACGCCCCCTCGTTAACCCCGTGTGGATCAGCTGTTTCTGGTTGTTGTCATTAGTCCTCTGTATTTAGTCCGCGTTTGTTTCCCCAGTCCGGTCATTGTATTGTCCGTCTGCTTTTTGCCTGCCTTACTTGTAATTAAACCCCGTATTCCCCGAAACCCCGACGTCTGCGCCTTTGTCTCAGCTCCATCCCGCTTGCACAACAATATTATAATTAAACGTATTAATGGTTTATTATTAATATTAAAATAATGAATAAGAAATCTTTATTTTAAAATGTATTTTATTATATAATAATAATTGTCTATCATTGTCTAAATGTATTTTTACTGTCTAAATATATGTATTCAGCTAGTGTAAACATGCACGATGCTATCACAGCCAATGCCAGGCTGAGGCTGAAGCTTTACCCTTTGTTTCCGCTGAGAGACGTGTTGCGTGACTCATTTACCCGCGTGTACAAGTTTTCTTAGGTCGGCATTCACGGTTTGACTTCTGAGATTTAGATCGACCTCTAGGTAATTTTTTTTTGAACTGGTTGGTTCGAGTTTTGAGTTCGAGAACTGAGGTACCACTGTATATAATGTAATAATAGATATCCAGTTAAGGCCAGGGACATGTGTTTCATATTAACATTGGGGAGGGGGGGGGGGGGTCAATCGGGGTCAGAGTTGTGACTTCACGTCATCTTATAATGTATACATTTCGTTTTTTTTTTTTTTCGTAAATTAATGCTGTTATAGATATATAAAGTGAAATTTATCTTTCCATTTCAATCTTCACATGGTAGTTTAAGTGCATTGAGTTCCGCAGGACGTACACTGAATTTGCGGGAATTATTAAAATTATGCATAAATCGCGAGATTCTGCCACGAATGTCAGGCCATTCATCACGGAAAAATAACGTCACCTCTGGGTCCACTGCGATGCCCCCGTCACTGGCCTGCACCCTGTCTCTCTCAAACACATCCCAACTTTCCGGAAAGAAACAAGACACGCAAAATATCGACTAGAAGATCTTCTGCTAGAGACCCATAAAAGTGATTTGGTGAATCTCTTCTTGGTAATAAATGGGACTTTCTGGCAGCATCATTTATTAACTAAATGATACTTTATGGCGTTTCCCAAAGAAATGCCAGATCTGGTCCCATTTCTTGACGGGCTTCTTACTCATTCTTACGCCCTAACAGCAGACACAGCGGGATGAGAATCGTGACTGACACGAATGCTATTCACCGCTGCGTTATCAGCCTTACTATTTGTGTTATGCTGTTAAACTCACCAAGCTAGTTGCAGTTTGCACAATCAAATAAGATAATCTTTATGAAACTTCCACGAAGCAGGATTAAGGGAAAGTCTGACTTATTTCAACAAGTCTGGCTCAGTGAATCCCCGCTGAAGTACCATCCCACATAACAAAATTTGTCTGGCCCACTTGCGGGCCACACCCTTGCCTCAGTTCTGGCCCAAGTCTGGCTGGGTCC
>JAODLC010000123.1:26189296-26213937 GCA_026781145.1 Hippopotamyrus pictus | reverse complement strand
ACTCCACACACATGTGACCCAGGTGGAGACTCGAACCCAGGTCCCAGAGGTGTGAGGCAACAGTGCTAACCACTGCACCACCGTGCCGCCCCTCAGATGGAACATCCCTTTAAAAAAATAAAATAGGGAACATCATCCCTGTTTGCCAGTATCAGGTTACGTTACCTGCCTACCATGCAGCTTCAAAGAGTCACATCAACCATGTCATCCCAGCAATATTCACTGCTTTTGAAATCTCTGGATGGATTTCATTCATCCCTGAAACCTTTCCACTACAGTGGTTGCAAACCAATACTGACTTCAGCTGCAGTAATAGATTCTGATCCACCAAGTTTCCAACAATGCCTGCTGGTAAAAGGGCAGATTCACCAGGGTAAGGAGGTCCCCAAACTACTTCTTCTGCCACACCAAAGTAGTCCTAGAGCTAACCAGCACTTGCCCAGTATGAGCAAGGTCCCACCTCCCCTCCTGAGTCATCAACCAGCTTGCTGAAACACCTGAGAGCTCCCAATGGACAAGATATAACCTCTGTGTCATTTCTGCAGACTTTCAGATGCTGAGGTACCTTCCAGCTGTCTCAGAGACCCCCTGCGCAAGCAACTTATCAATGTCCATGATCAGTTAATAGATCTGGCCCTTTCAAAACAAATGACCTCATGTCAGACAGCACAACCAGAAAGTCAGTCGCGTACACTAATGAGCCACCTTGTCTTCAAATATGGTGTTTATTATGGAGAATCCACTGTTTGCACCGAAGTCCAATAATACTTCAGGAGGCCATTCTTCCCAGTCATTCCCCTTCAGGTTTCTCTGACATTCTCCACATGCGCACTGAAGTCTCACAGTAAGACCACAGAGTCCAATGGGTATAGTCGTTCGAGCACCTTACACACTGTCTCTAAGAAAGCTGGACAAATACAAACAACAGTGAAAGTTGCACAGCGGCAAGTCTCTTTTAGACTAGGAAGAACTCCAGCTGCACAGCCCTCAGCCTCAGACTTGTGAGTTTACCCACACCCACCTACAGTTTTTCACTATGGGGAGCTCTGAAGTAGGAAAGATTATCAATTATGGTTACGAAATTCTGGGAATTTTCCCGTTAATTCCCATATATTCCCGTTAATTCCTATGGAAAGTTTCCAACTTGGAATATTCTCAAAATTCCCCAGCCTAACTTCCCATGGAATGAAAAGTTTCTGTAAAGTTTCCAGAAAATTTCCACCCCTTTGCAACCTGTTAATTTTCCCATTAATTCCCATATATTCCCGTTAAGTCCTACGGAAAGTTTCCAACTTGGAATATTTACAAAATTTCCCGGCTTAACTTCCCATGGAATGGAAAGTTTCTGTAAAGTTTCCAGAAATATTCCACCCCTTTGCAACCCTACTCCCAATCAAGAGTTCTGCATTAGCTCTGGTTTCCTCATCACACGAGAGGTAACGTTCCAAAAAGCGTCCAGGTCTTTCACGCTCATGCTTGCTGCTTAAAAGGCACCGCGCCTGACTTTTACCTTCTACTTTACCACGTTAGGGTTAATGCATGACAAGCTGCATTACATACCAGGTGGCTCTTCACCTCTACAGCCAGGCATTTAAAAATGTATAAAATGTATGATAAGACATTGATAAAAATCAGAAATAAGTCATAATCTGATTACTCATAATTGAATTAGTCAGTGTGTGGGGTCGCTAGTACTTAAACTGAGAACTTTCAGCCCCTCCTCCTCCATTATGAGTTACTGTGCCTTTAAACAGGGTTGCCAGCTCTCACGCATCTGGAAAGACACTCACACTTTCAGACTCTCACGCAAGAAATCTTGTGGCGAATCTATATTATTCCATTATAAACCTAAAACGAGCTAAATCGAAAATGCTAAGGTAGTCTGCAAACCCTACAGACTATTTACAGAGTAATAAAACTGTTATATACATGTAAATGCCTGTGCATGTGTGCAGACTTGTCTCCAATTGAGAAGTTCACTCCCAAAGTTAGCAGCCTCGCTTAAAGAAACTTTGAAACCCACTAATAACAGTGAATTAATCTGAAAACTGCTCTCAGTCCCAACAATGAATTACAATAAACCAGAAAACAAAAGATAAATATTCTGCTCTCTTGTAAGAGGAGGCAGACAACCACCAGTAGATACTGTTGGCCCTCAATAACACTGAGGCACTGATAATATAGATGCACTAAGTGGCTCTTCCTAATTTTCCCAAATAGAACCTGACAAATATAGGTCTGACAGTTATGGTTTTGATGCATCATAATCTATGACTCAGATCACTGAACGAACAATGTAATGAAGGCTGAGCTTAGAGTCAATCGACAACCAGGAATTGACCAAGGTAAAGGGCGTTTGCAGACATGTAAGGAAATTAGTGATATCGAAAGGGTGCATCAACACTCCTGGCTTTCCAAAGGCATCCAAATCAAACCTCCAATTAGGCTGTGAAAGGATCGTGTATGTTACCAGTTTTCAAATCAGACATTTCAGAATTTGGCAATAACTCTTTAAATGTCACCGGAAGGCAGGCTGCAGAGTATCGGTCTTATTGAACACTAATATAACAAATTAGACATGTTTCTTGTGCAGGGTGGGGTTAAGGTACAAGATGTGAAGCAAAAGCTCAGGGAAGCATTCAATTTATCCAGCAACCAAAGCAAGCAAATATGCACAGTAAGGTCTTTGCGTTCTGTCCTATTCATCATACGATCTACCTAATGACATTTAATACTCAATATTCAAAGGCATCAAAAGGATGTAAATAAAACTGAATCAATAAAAAAGGCCAATAGGATGTTGGGTTACATCTCTAGGTGTGTGGAGTTTAAGTCAAGGGAGGTGATGCTATGATTATGTAATTGATTATATAAGACCCCACCTTGAATATTGTGTGCAGGTTTGGTCACCTTATTATTTATTTGCCATGAATTAAGTTTATGATATTTGAAGAAATGTGTGATCATGCCCCAGTCAGTGAAAGTGTTTTTCCTACGCCTGGGCTCCAGAGGGTTAAGAAGGACATTGCTGCTTTGGAAAAGGTGCAACGTGGGGCTACAAGAATGATTCCTGGTCTTAGAGGAATGTCATATGAGGAGAGGTTAGCTGAGCTGAATCTGTTCAGCCTCGAGCAAAGGAGACTAAGGGGGGACATGATCCAGGTATATAAGATTCTAACAGGTCTGGATGCTGTTCAGCCAAATGGCTCCTTCAATATTAGTTTAAATACTAAATACTAGAACTCGTGGCCATAAGTAGAAATTAGCAGGAGAACATTTTAAAATGAATTTGAGGAAGCACTTCTTTACATGGCGTGTAGTTGGAGTATGGAATAGTCTTCCTGTTAGTGTAACGAAAGCTAAAACCCTAGGTTCCTTTAAATCAGAACTAGATAAGATTTGAACAACTCTGAGCTATTAGTTAAGTTCTCCCCAAACAAGCTTGATGGGCCGGATGGCCTCCTGTCGTTTGTAAATTTCTTATGTTCTCCTCATAAATGAGAGCTGAAGGTTATAAACTAGCCAGGAAGTTAAGTCATATAATGTCAAGAAGAATCCACATCTGTGTGGTGGAGGAGGCAAGGAGATTGTGGTCCTGGTAGACCCCAAAGCCATGGCAGACTCACCAAGTACCACTGCTGACTCCACATGGGGTCATTGAAGAGGTTTTCCACTGGACAGTCGGTACATTCTGTACTGAGCAGGTCCCGCTTTCGGCGCTGCTTCTCATACTGCTGTTCCGCCCACGACACCTAAGGAGACGGGCACAAGGGCATCTCTTCTTACCAAGAGTGACAGGGACGCGAGCACTGCTACGTATGTGTGATGCTGCTCGCTGACCAAAACAGCTAACTAACTATGTTAAGCTCTGATTAACATACACAGATTTATGCATTTTTGATTACATATGGTAGATTATTATTATTATTCATCCATCTGTCAGTTTTCTAAAAGCGCCTGTTCCACTCAGGGTCGCAGGGGGGGCTCGAGCCCACCCCGGAGGGCACGGGCGCAAAGCAGGGAACAACCCAGGATGGCGCACCAACCCATCACAGGGCACAGTCACACATCATCCACCGACAGATCATCCACTCACGCATGCACACCTATGGGCAATTTGGTAACTCCAGTTAGCCTCAGCATGTTTTTTTGAACCATGGGGGAACCCAAAGCAAACCCCACGACGACATGTACAGAACATGCAAACTCCACACACATAGAGTCGTGGCGGAGGCTTGAACCCTGGTCCCAGAGGTGCGAGGCACATTTTTCAGTAATGTTAGCATGACCAGTGGATTGGGCAGCCAGATGACCTTGCATGGCCAGAGGGTTTTTTCTCTCTACTTGGGAGTGTTTGGTTCCTCTTCTCTGTTGTCATTTGGCTTTTTCTTTCTCTTTCTTTCTTTCTTTCTTTCTTTCTTTCTTTCTTTCTTTCTTTTTCCCCTTTCCCTGTTTCTCTATTATTCTTTCTGAATTAGGTTGTACTACACCACAACACATCCACGTAAAGGGCTTTAGGGTGACTCTGTTGTGGAAGGCGCTATATAAAAATGAACTGAAGAGAACATTTTAAAATGAATTTGAGGAAGCACTCCGCCTGTATGTATGCAGAGGTGGATAGTTCAGGTCCAGAATGTAAAAATCCAGACCAACATTTCATTTCGTATCAAACATCCAGTTGAGTACTCTGTGACTGCGATTCTTTGTACTCAACTTTTTAGCTGAAACAGAATCTTATTCTGGATTTTTACTTTTTGGACTTTAACTACCCACCTCTGTATGTATGTATAGTGGTCTATGCTACAGGAAAAGGGTTTTTTGATAAAAGAATAGACACAGCATACCCTCTTATCCTCTGACAGCCTTTTCGTTATATGCTCAGCACTTCTTCTTGACCTCCTGGAATGACTCTGGTGTCTGAACAAGTAGTGATTTTCCAGAGCCCCGATCTGAAATCCCAAAAAAAGGAGAATAAGGTACTGAACACATAGCATTTGTTGAATTTGTTGTATGAAATTAAGATGATATTCTAGTCTTCCTGTCTAATAAAGACTAGGGTGCTTGTGGGGAAATCAAGGTCTGACAGAATTCGAACATATATCTTATAATACCGGTCTCCTTATTTTATTTTATTTTATTTTACACTATCAATATACTATATTATTTTTTTCTGCTCTAGGAATATTTCAGGGCAGGGTCGAAGAGACAGGAAATATTTAACTCCAGGTGTAAAAGCTGGGAAATGTAACAGATCAACCATTGAAAGCAATACCTCTTTAAAAAATCCCGTCAGGGCAGTAATCAACAGACTGTGGAGCATGCACAAGTATTTTCAAATTATAAAGTAGTATTTTCAATTAGTAATACAAAATGCACAACCAAAGTTTCCAAATATTCTAAGGAAAATCGTATTACAAATTCACATTGGCTGTCATAACTAGTAACAGTTTTAATTCCAAGGTTTTGTTATACTTTCTTGAAGGACTACACTACGTATGGAATATTTCAATCATATAGTTCAATTCAGGCAAAATTTGCATATGTCTTCTTTCCTGCCAAAGAGCACAAAACTGGCATCGCTAGTGGAGCGTCACTGCAGATAGGCGCCTGGAAAATGTTTTTCTTATCAAAACCGTTGCCTAAATTGCCAAGCGAACAAAGTTTTGGTTACATTCTGATCGCTTAACAGAACCAAATTGCCCGCCTATTAGTTTTCCGACCACTGATGCTATCGTGAACAAAAAAAAAACGCAGGGCAAATGACTATGTTTATTATTAACCAGCAAAGGAGAATGAGAGCAATCTTAGTTAATGGTGGTGGTGTTGCTTGCAGGAAATGAGACTGCCACAGGCAAAAGGACCATGTAGTGACCTTTGATAACTTTCTCCTCTCACCGATTGACATTTGCTAGAGAGGAACACTTTAATAAGGATGGAAAACTAGTAGCTATCACGTTTCTGATCCATATCAATACGCTGGCAATTCCCCAAAGCAATCTGGATGTATTCTGTCCTATAAAAAGAGCTAGGTTGAATGGATTCAGAAAAAAACGAAAAGCACAATTCATAATTATAACATATTATTTTAAAAGACATTTCACCCCGGCAATGTTTTGATAATGTTTTATTCCAAATTACTCAGAATTCAGTCAGTATGCAGCGTTTTATTTTTGCTGCCACAATCAACCTTCCCAGTTGTACACCAAGTTCCAGCCAGATGTTACCTTTATGACATTCAGCATACGGATGAAGGGATTCGTGAACACACAAAATAACCAATCTGGAAAATGAATACAGTTAAAATGGTGGAATGTGAGTATCAGCGGTAGCCTATCCATTCGATCCGCGTCCGTATGTAAGCAAATTTATAACCATTTGCCGGTGTTAAAATCTTTGTAGGGGAAAGTGAAAAGTACTACATTTTAACATAAATTTTCGTATTAAAATAGAACCAGTCCTATTTACATCGCTTTATTAAGGAGGACAATTTAAACGGGACTGAAGTCATCTCCCCTATTCCTGGTACATACTTGATTATAGAAACATGTAATGGATATATTCAATATATAATGGATATTTCATGCTTACCTGTCTGACCAGTTGGTAGCCCAGCTCTTCGGCGATTGCCCGGGCAGCATCGGGTCCTCCCGGGATTTCCACCGCCCATTCGTTAATATACTGCCTGTTCACCGAAGCAGCGTCGGCACAGAGAAGACCGAAAACGAAGCACATCCCCAACGGTCCACATCGCACACCCATTGCAAAATATATAAATATATGTATATTAGATATACTGATTTATGTATCTACAAAGGCAACCAGATGAAGGCCACAAAATACAACTATATATTTTCCTTTGTCGATTTAGACCTATATTATTATTATTGTAAAATATATCTACATCTATAATATTTTGCCAACACCTGGGAAGGAGCGACACCATAGACGCTGTTGTGCCTTACTGAACAAACGTAGAAAGCAACAGAGTAAACCGTGGATAGGAAAAAAAATGTTTACACGTCAAATTACGAAAGTCTCTGACGTCAATTTCGAGTCTACCTGGAGTAGGAACTGCGCTCGAGTCCCGAGAGAGACGGGCGTGAAAGGGAGCCTGCGTTGCGGGGAAGTGGGGGGGCGCAGCCTAAAAATAGCTCACTCCCTCATATTTATTACTGAAAAATAGGAATCGGGAAATCTAAGCACGATATACGCCAGTCTTGGAGTTAAACGCGTCAGCAATCGACCCTACATCTTTGAAAAATATTATAGGCTTATATCAGTTTCATCATCGCAGTATTTAATAAATAATAATTTCAATTTAACATGCACGTGTATTGTAGTTACAGCTACAAAAATAGTAAGAATTAATTCCATAACTAGAGAACGGCTGTACTCATATGAGTGCTATTCATTTATTTATTCGGTGTTTCTATGTGTTTTACTCGGTCCTTACGCTACAGTGCAAATGTTAATCAAAGGGCTATTACGCTTCTGCAAATACATGCTTTCTTATCAGGGAGGCAGTAAAAGCGTGTTTTTCTATAGACTCACTCAACGAACGACCAAAACAATAAATGCTTCTTAAGTATCAGGGAACCAACAAAACTACCTTGTTGGCTGTATTTCCATCGAGTTTTCATTTTGTCAAACGTAAAGGTGTATAATAAAACATCCCAAGTGAGCACGTATCAGTACCAAAATGACGGACAGCTCCATTGCCTGAGGGGGAAGGAGGCTACAGTCACGAATAGCACAGAGTGAGTGAAAACAGAAGTATATTTTTAAACCACCGAAAAAACTTCCGCACAGCATCTTCATTGTGGTTATTTTAGAATGGATATTAACGACGGATGGTTTGAAAATGTACTGAAATTCATGAACTATAACCTGGTTTAAAAAAATACATGATACACAAGCCCCTTAAATAACTGCAAGTGCAATATTAAGACAAACAACTAATTATAAGTAAAAAAAAAAAAAGAAATCTGGTAAAACACAAGTCTTATTTAAGGAATTCAAATGTGAATCATCTTTGTCCATCCATCTGTCCGTCCCTTCTAACCATGTATCAAACCAGACAGGGTTTGAAATAAATTTATGTTTAAATTCACAGATGTGGCCTGTCAATTGAAGTAGCATGAAATTCAGATTTCAAAAATCTTACTTGTTAGTTTGTGTCTGTTTGTGTGTATTTACTTCTTGGGAGAATGCTGTACATGGAACCTGTCCTGTTTGTATTTTTTGTTTTAATAGGTTTCAAATGATTGCTTCTTTTGACTGTAACACTCAACTGTTTTCTCATATGGCATTGTGCCAAGGAAAATGATCATTTTCATTAGATCTGGTACGTCCACTCAACAGTCCATTGTGATGGTGGATCCCTTATCCTTTGGGCCCACAAAAGTGCAACAACTCTCCATTATGCAAAGTTTTTCATTCTTTGTTCAATGAAGGAAATGCTATCTTAAAATTCTCATATTTACCCAATCATTGTCAAAAAAGCACCTTCTTTCTTTATTTAAGTGCCTCAAAAGTATTCAATGCATGTATAAAAGAAATGACAAAGAAATTAAAAATTGCACCTTGCTGTTGAAATCCACTGTGGACTGACAGTAATTAAGCCAATGGCTCGTTCTTGCCCGGCAGTGATCAAACACAGCATTTGCCCAACACAGTGTAATCAGTCTCTGCTTAGCAACAGGGCATTTACTTGAATCCAATTCAGCGTCCTGCTCAAGAACAACTGCACAAGGAATAAGGTAGGAGAAAGAATGGAGATCAGACCATTCTCATCAACTGGGAGATCATCAACATGCAACATCCTGCAGCGCCGAATTTGGTCTTGCATGCTCTCTTTTCCCCAGTTTCTTTTTGTATCCCTGTATAATACACTCAGATATAATATCCATTATCCCCTAACACAGAGAGGGGCAAATTAAAAACTTGGTTGAATTTGAGGGCCATACCAGGTCAATATTTATTAAGAAACAGTCTTAAATTCATCATGTTAAGTCAGATGTATTATGATGCATTATTCATACAGAATTATGACCTTATAACTTCTCCCATAATAAACCAAGTTTATAGATTAAACAAACAAATGAGAGATCACATTCAAAATAATAATAATAATAATAATAATAATAATAATAATAATAATAATAAAATTAAAAAAATCATCAGTAGAATTTTTTTTTTTAGCCTGACTGAGCACGCCACATGGTACTGTTTTGGTACATTATGGAAGCAGTGAAGTGGCAGCGAAGAAAGCGACAGCTCAACAGGCACATCTTTTAAAACAGGACGTATGCTTATGGATAAACAAGACAAAAAGGCGTCGGCAGTGTGGCGTTACTTTTTTTAGTTTTAAGTCCCACAATTTATTAAACATACAGATATGCCGAATATATACAGATTACTAATATTTTAGGTGCATTACTAAATTGCTTATCAAATTGTGGCCATAAGGAGACGTCCATACAGAACAGGAAAGCCGGCCGGTCCGGACAAACATTACACCCGTCAACTAAAACCCCGGTGATCATGGCGCACGCGCCATATAATCAGGAGTACATCGCGATATAATATCGCGCAACTGATTTACAAGCAATTTGGTTTGTTACCAATGTCAGACACGTATTCATGATACAGAATACTTGGTGAAATTAAAAATGATATTATATTTCCGATCTCCTGTAGATAGTAAATAGTAATTCTTTTCAAAACGAACTTTTATGTTTTTTTCTGTTTTTGTATTTTTTTCTAAGAATATCCTATTTTCTCACTGCATGGAAAATGGCTACCTTGGTGTAATTTTATTTATAATTTTTAAAATAAAAGTTCATTTATTTTAAATGTATACAGTGTCTTATGTACTAAAAAAAAATGAAGTATAATGTCCAATGCGGCATATATGTACAGGTATACGATATCTATGGTGCAGCCCTACCTTGGTTATCCTGCCAACACGCCAGCTATCGCTGAGCAATCTGGGATTGATAGTACCAGTGATATGCGTGCTATATACTGACGGGCCAGTTCTGATTGACATAAGATATTATCACGTGGATACAATTGTATCACAGGCCGGATGTGGCCCATGGGCTTCGAGTTTGAAATGAACGTAACTAAACGATTGCATAATATAGTTTCCATCTGAACGTGAAATTGATTGAGACCTCATTTCGTCAGAGAGCAATTTTTGTTATACTGTAGAACAACACAGATATAGCCTACCTTACACACTGTCCCACTTCTCCAAAAAACAAGACACAATTCAGTTCTATGATAAATTTAGCTCAGTTTCCCAGAATACATTTTGCGGACTGGCTACCGGACTGCTACCAATACAATTTGCTAAGAGGGGAGGCTGGTGATGAAAAAAAATATATCAGCTTTATAATAAAGTATTCTAATCTACCGAGGGGGGGTCCCCAGTCAGCGAAATGTACCGAGAGGGACTGTCCCCCAGTTGCTGAAAAAAATCTACCAAGGGGGACCCTCTACATTGTCAGTTAAATCTACAGACAAGACCCCTACCCCCCCCCAAAAAAAAATTATTTCTGGATACTGACCGGTAACATTAGTTATAATTATAGAATATAACGGTGCACTGATTTACTAGTGCGATCTGTGTGGCTGGCACTATGTGTGTGATTATACAAAATGAATCAACAGCGTTCAGATTCAATAATTCAGAAGTGCCGCAGTATAATTACTGTCGTTGACACTTGGAGATGCATAACTTCTTAAAATTCTCTAAGGTTCTACAATATTCAAGCGAGACAGACTATGACAAAATCAGGCAGTATGTATTATTTATAAATAAGTAAACTATACCTGAATACTGTTCTTTGAGTGTATCAGCTTTTCAACAGTGTCAGTTAGTGGTAGGTGATATTGTATCTTATCGAAACCAGTTATAGCTGTATCTATGACACACATTTCAGAGATATCATATGAATCAAATATAGCACTATATTTACATTTATTTAGCAAACGCTATTGCAAAAAAGTTACGTACAATTAAGGCAAATAGCACATTACATACATACGTGCTATCGAGGAGTCAACGCATAAGTGTGCCTAGACTGAGTTTTCAATGAATACCCAGTTACAAGTACACTACTTAAAACTATTATTATAACGACAGAAAAAGTGGCAAGAACCTATCATGTGACACCTGGGGGGGCATTCCACAAAACAAAATTTCTCAGTTAGTTGGGTTATCTTAAGCTTAAGCACAAAACAAGATTTTTTCCAGTTAGTTGGGTCATCTTAAGCTAGGAGTCCAGATTGTCCAATAGGAATGCTCCTTACCTAAACTCTTTTTTGGGCGAGCATGACTTCTAGCTTAAATAAACCCAGCTAATTGAGAAATCTTGCTTTGGAGAACACCCCCTGGGGCCTTTTTCAGAAAGTAAGATTTCTTGCGTAGCCAGATAATTTGTTGCATTTAAAGTAGTCTGGGCTAAATGAAAATGAACAAAGGTGAAATCCACTGAAACTGGGTTATCTTAACAAGAAGTTTTCTGGCTAAGCAACAAATCCTGCTCTCTGAAACAGGTTTCTGGATAATTTAAGACAAAAATCAAGACTGTCTACTGTATTTGAAATGACAATAAAAAGCCACTTGACACTTGACTTGATTCATGACTTCTGCCTTAAATCATCTAGCTAACTGATAAATCTTGCTTTGTGTAACTCCCCCCTGTATGTTCCGAGGCTGCAACAGTACTACAACAAATATATATCCATGTGAAACAAAGCAATTTCAGTCTGCATAACATCTGAGCAGTCTGTATAGCTCATTTCTTTGTCAATTATTTGTCTCAGTGCGTCTCAATTTAATGGGTTAATCATGAAGCAAAAAATGTAATTGATCTTTGTTTTGACCAGTTAATTAATTTGAGAGAAAAAAATAACTTTATCATCGGACTGCTAAAAATATTGTACTTGTGTCACATGGTGGCTGATGAGGATTAACTGGTTCCAAAATGGGTTCCACTTTGTGTGGAAATGGTCTGAATTTGCAAAATACAATGTGGACCAATGTACTGCAATTTGCAAACTTTGGGAAGATATCGTTCGTGTAGCAGGTTGCAACAACCAATTTTTAAAACGGTTAATTAATATTACTACATATATTTTATAAAAAAATCATTGATGTATATCATGGATCTTGATTGTAACCAACAATATTGTGTGCCCACCCCTGGCATCAATCATAATTAAAATATGAAATTTAAAAGCATGAAAAGGTTTGAATGAGTATATAAAGGGCAGTTCACTCAAATGATAAACCAAATGGAAACAATAAGGTTATACAGAAAATAGAATAGTGGCACCAAAATCCTCCTCATCAAGGTATTCGTGAACCTTGGTTCCTTTCTGTGGAAAGCTACAACCCATGATTTGAGCCTTCAGAGATGTGTTTACTTAAGCCAATTGTTTCCATGGTGACTGGCTGTAATTGAAAATATAGCTAGGGATGCCAGCTCTGTGAAGTTGTATTCGAAAATATGGACAACGTATGTGATCAGAAATAATATATATTGTTTCATTTTCACTGTAGAGAACTCGGCTGCTTATTGTCATAGCTATTTCAGTTTACTATATTGTTTTGCGCTCGTCTGAACTCTGCCTGACCCCATTAGGGTTGATTACTTACATGTAAATTAAGGCACAAAAAAAGTGCACTCCACTTGAGGACATCCTATTGTTCTCTGCATAAATAAATGTGGTAATATGAAAGTGTTAAATTAATGAAATTCTAATATGTGTCATAGATCAGTGTGGATAGAAACGTTTATGTCCACAATTTTCTCTCACAGCATTCGTCTTTATTGTCAAGGTACAATATGATATAGACATGCTGTGCAGAGACTTTTTTGGGGGGGGCAGGCACTCAAAGCCTTTGGCACATACATTAAAGGGACATTACAGCACCTTGTACCTATAAAGGGAGACACTTCAAATATTTTGGGTAAATGGGGCAGGTGCTCAGGGACCCCTGCCCCCCACCGCCCCCCCAGCATGTGTCTGTGATATAACTATCCTGCGATGATGCTTAAAAAAAATCTATCTGCACTCTGAATAAAAGTGATGTGCAACACCTGAGCCCTGCATTCGGAAAAGGACGCATTCAATCTGATGAGCCGAAAGTGGAATAATCAACAAAAGCCGTTGGGATAAATCTATTCCCTTTTAAAATAACAAAGGCGACGCAATAAGAGGAACATTTATATGCGAGCTTCATCCCCGTCTCACTCTGCCTGTGACTCACTCCCTCCTCAGCACATATAACCGTTTCAGCTGTCAAGGTTCTATGGTTGTCATGGTTACCCTGTTTTCTCTCAAACCCCTACTCTCTTTCTCACACTCCTGTATTACTGATCTGACCATGAAACGCAATTGGTGGACGCTGCTTAAATATGATTAACAAACTCTTATTTCTTAAATGAGAAGTGGTATATATTTTTATATCTCTCTTTAAACCGTTACAAATGTCCACAATATTGCAGTATGAGGCATTATAACTGTTTATTGTTGATAGAGAAGAAATTTAAGCTTCTGTCATGCATTCACACAGTCAGATTCAGCATTAAGTGACGGATGTTTCGTGTTGTAGACTGGGTTTATTTTTCATTAAATTCATTTAAGATTTTGGTCTTGAATATTCTTCCTTTATCTGGCCACGCACCAAAACTGTACAGTTCTCACCTCTGCATTCAAAACGAAAATTCGGCTTTAACCAAACATCATTGTGCAGAATACCATACATTGGACTGAAATCAAAATGATAGAAAAAACTTGTCTCCAAGCTGTCTTTATAATAAATCTAGTTGCTGATTGACTTTCTATTAAGCAGCGATTGGCTTCCTTTGCAGTTAGATAACCCCTTAATAACAGCTTCTGACTTTCTGTGGTCTTATCAGTCAATTACACTCCCCTGTAATGACCATAAATAATGGAAGAAGACCAGCTGGCTTCACTGGAGAGAGGACAGACACACAATAATGTGCACTATTGACTTCTCAGAGATTCAGTGGATGCTGGCCTGTAGAGAAAACTGGAAGCGGCTTATTGTGGACATTTTTTCAATTATCCTCATTAATTTCAAATAGCAGCACTTCTCCTCCACCCTTTCATTGCTTAGAACCAGAGTGGAGATAGAGTCACAAATGAGCTTGGAATTGTTCAGCAGAAGCCTCAGGGAAATTAAAGTTCAGATTTAAGCATCCAGGACTGCAGTGCTCTTCAAATGTGCCAGCTGATCTATGAGGTGATGTGGAGAGGACCCCACTGCCTTGCCTGTCAGCACAGCCGATTTCTCAATCCATTCTGACCATAAAAGCTTTAATGGGAGCTGGAGAGATGTACTCAGCTCAGGTTTCTGTTTTGTTTTTTTGCTGTTCTGTTGACATGTACATATGCACACTTATACAGGCATGCAAACACAAAACGCATGCAAACATGCACAATGAACAGGAAATTCACAACGGTCCTATTTCACACCAGTGGCAGATACAGAAGGTGGGTGACAGGTGAGCCTGGCCTAAATCTGGGAAGGCCTGAGTGAAGCTCATTACCACACGTTTTCTTAAACTGACTTTGATATTCACAAAGTAGTGAACACAGCCAATAATACAGTCTCATTAATACGTAATTCTAATAATTCTCAAGACAAAACAATTGACGTTCAATGTAATTAGTGAAATAAAAATGCATTCTAATTTTTTTTTCATTCATCTGGATAGGTAGACCCAGTTATTAATCTGCACCCCCACTCGTCCCCCCTTCCCGGGAAATCTGTTTTAAAACAGAGTCAGACCAGTAAAATCAGGGCCAGGCACCATGACACTGGTCATTCAATGCTAGCTGGCACATCCAGTCATTTATATAATCTAATAAAGGGAGGGAGCTCCAACACACAACATGACACAAGCTAGGGAATGACAAAGGATACCCACTGGCCAGTCACGTCTGTCCTTTAACATGATGTAATAAAGGGGTGGAGCTTTGCAGTTAGGTCATGAAAGAAGGATGAACAGAAGGAGAAAATCTAACTGCTCCAACTACCTTTGTGGGGTCTCCCATTTCATTGTAACGCTAACCAAAACTAGCCAAAACCAAATACAAACTAGAAGTCTTCTTCAAGCCAATCGAGGTTTTAGGCATTATTATATGATAACATCGAAACATTTAGTCTCAAAATTTGTCAAAGACAACAAAACCAATACATACAAAAATCCATATACATACAGCCACTGAGAAGCTCGCAATGGTGACCCAAGCATTTTACATGGACATTTGTAGATACATGAGAGATTGTTTTCATTCAGGGTGAAACTGAATCTTCAGTACAGCCGATTATTGTCATATATGCAACTATGAAAACAAGGAAATTATCAATGGGAGAGAGGAATTGAATCTGAGTAAAGAGCAAGTTAACGTGTAATGTGGACCTGCTATCATCTGCCAAAGGACACGCTGTAAAAGGGTATCTCTGAAAGCCCTGTATCTCAGCCATCCACACCGCCAGCTAGTACAAGGGCCCCTTACTCATTCTGTCTAGTTGTAATCAATTAAACGCTGCAGTGGTCTGTCGACTGTGTACGTCATCTTTGCCCTTTAGACTGGAGAGGTGATCTAAAAATCTAGATGTCCATGACAGTGAGAAGTCACATATTTAAAAATCTATTCATAAATATCCTATGAGCCTGTCCAGGAAAAGCAGTTGGAAGATGAATGCGTAGCTATACAGAGTTTTTTTTTTTATCAACTACCCAAGGGTGTAGATTTGGGAATGGATGGTAGGGAAGCATCCCTAACAATATTGTGGGAGTACTGTGTGTGTTTAGGGGAGCGAGGGGTTCGGAGCTCATTCGGTCCCTACCGATGCTGAATGCAAACCTACGCCCTTGTACCCACCTGAAGTACCAGGTGCATTCTCAGAGCTTTTGTTTTTCATTCATCACGTCAGTTTGTGCACACAGGTGCTGGAGGCGGAACCTCATGGAAAGTTCAGGGAAGGGTAAAATGTTTCAGTCACCACTAATAGCACAAGAAAATTAAACAGAGGTATAACATATTCATCCAGTCCCAGGCCAATGTGCGGACTAAAATTAAAGAATCAAGTGACTCAAGGCTGTTCCTCTGTTATAGTCCCTTGTCTGATGACGCCTTCTGTCATATTAAGGTCATGTCTATGTTTGTTTGTTTAAAAAAACAGGCAAGAACATTTTGTTTAAAATATAATTCAGGCTTTTATTAAAAACATTTTACCGGTTTGAATTACATAATATTAGGTAATTTGGTTCACAGCCTCCATAATGATGCTCCAGAAGTTACCTCCCTGATTTTATGGTCCAAGCAGATCCATCCATCTAACTACTTATTTTGCTCAGGGTTGTTGGGATGATCTGAAACTTATCCCACGCAGAGGTCATTGTTCCTATCAGCCAAGCATACCTGCATTATTTCAGAGTATTCACATTTCAGAGAAATAATCTCATTTTCAGGTTATAAATTGTGTATTTTTCAGAAAGGCTCTGGGCATGTGGGTCGCAGGACTTGCTTTGCATCTTCAGCTGTGCATCTGTTCCCTGATGACACGCCTTTTCTAATCACCATTTACGTTTGTTACTCACATCACACAAAGTGATGTCTCCATATTCCAGGCCCATTTGTAATTCAGTTATGTGTGTCTCTTTCTCCCTTCCTGCACTGAGATGCTGTGAGGATGGATCCTGATTGTTGACCGCAGCTACATCCCCTCGCCTAGTCAGAATCGGCTGAATACTGACAACTGCCTTGTATTTTGTTCCGGTAGCTGCTGAGGCTATATAACCAGTAGAACCGGTTCTAGACCCTGAGAGGAACTGAGACTTATTACCGAGCGTTCTTTTGCTCCGCTTTCTCCTGCCTGCTTCAGTACCTTCTTATGTGCCTTTGTATGAGTGTATTCCCAGACCTGCCGCCCACTGAGTGTCTCTCCCCTATCCCCCTCTTGGTGTGCGTGATTGTAATGAAATCACCACATCTGCCAAGTGCCAGCCTATCTCTTTGCGCTCCAGGACAGATTTCCTGCCATATCGATCCTAGCACCCATTTCTGACTCTTGTCTAGTGTTTCAACTCCCTGTTGGCTACGCATCTGGGACCCTCTACTCAGACTGAGTCTGTTTTGGGTACTTTCCTCTTGTCTCCTTTCCTGCTTTCTACAATTTCTGTTGTTAATGCCCTGTAAAAATGCCTCAGCAACAAAGGTGAGCTGTGATATTTTAAACAAACTAGATAAAATCCATCCATCCATTATCCATCTGGGTCACAGGGAAGCTGGAGCCAATCCCAGCGTCTTTGGGAGAGAGGCAGGGTCCACCCTGGGCAGGCCGCCAGTCCAGCACAGGGCCAACACAGACAAACAGCCACACACACTCACATTCACCCCAATGGGCAATTTAGGGTAGCCAGTTGACCTAACCTGCATGTTCATGGACTGTGGGAAGAAACCGGAGAAAACCCACGCATGCACGGGGAGAACATGCAAACTCCACACAGAACGGCACCCTGGCTAACCTGGGGACCGAACCCAGGACCTTCATGCCGTGAGGTGACAGTGCTAACCACTGCACCACCGCGCCGCCCTCTAGCACAAAATATTAATTATAAATAAAATGTAAAATTTATATGCAAAGGTTATAGCACTTTACTCTTAAATGAGGGCTGTACACTGCTACCTCCTACCTCGTAGGTTAGGGGTTTGACTCTGCTCTTTAACCAGCGTATGCAGAGTTTGCATCCTCTCCCTGTGTTGCGTGTATTTTTTTCAAGCACACAGGTTTCCTTCCACAGTCCAAAGTCCAAAACAATGCACTTAATGGGGATCTCGAAACTGAGTATGGTATGTTTGTCCATATGTGTCCTATGATGGATCAGCTTTACCCTGACCAAGATATGCTGTCAGGAAATGGGTAGGCAAATAAGATATGTTATTTAAGTAGTTCTGATAGCAGGTGAAATTATGAGCTATTTTGTACCTAAGCAAATACACACAAAACTAAATACAAATATACCTCTGCTTTACCATATATACATTACACTATACTTGGTGTGTAGAGTACCTTAAAGGGGGGTATATAACAAGAGGTGGTATTTATAGACAGGATGTTGACTGGTATATGTGGAGGGAATGTATACAGAGGGGACTGACGTGCTGCTTCCATTCACTCATAGCTTCATCAGCTTCATTTAACGAGTGTAAGTAGGTATATGCTGCTAGTTAAAAAGAAGAATGCACAACTGATTTTGATTATCTTTGCGAGAGCATATACACATGATGGTATCATAGTCCATATGGCAGTCATTGAGATGTGGAGATATGTACAAGAAGATGGGGAATAATTAAAAGAGAGAGTATGAGTAAGAGAGAGAGAGAGAGAGATAGAGAGAGAGCCCTGCAGCTCTCATCTCTCTGTCCCAGTGCTTCTACAGATATGGATGTGGCTATTCTGTGTGCCAGGTTAATGAGAAGCCCCACTCATCCCCCAAGCATGGTGTTCAAAAACATAATTATTCCCCAATTTGGCAGTGCGAGGCCCAGTCATCCTTCTGCAGTAAACGTCATCATGTTGCCCCAAATCTCAGCATCTTTCAGTTAAAAGGCTGGTTTTACACAAGCAAAAGGTGATTACACCTTGATCACAGAGGGTGCTAGAGCAAGAAGATTCTGAATGGACTGATGAGTGAAGATGTTAACAGGAGGATCACTTTGAGGTTCATTCATAACAGGAGAGTAAAAGTATCAGGTCCCTTACAAGAGGGCTGTGGACATAGATCCACAACAGAATGACTGGCCACTTAATTGCTTATCAGAGCAAGTTTCCTCAATCTTTATCACAAGGACCTGGAAAGAAAGTTTGCTGCTAAACCTTTCCATCAAAGCAGCCATTAACCAGAACTATTTTACACAAGCACACACGGATGACCCAGTTCTGAGGTTGTCAGCCCCTTGACACCTTTGTTTCATCTTCTGTGATTGGTTAGGGCGGTGTCAGCCTTGAGCTGCAGCAGATATTCTGCCCTCAGCGGCAGCAGCAGCAGCGAACAACTTGATTGGGCCCCGAACAAGCTGCCCCTGTCACCTCTGCCCACTGCTGACGCACATGCAGTTCATAGACGTCACCACACTGCTCAGTCAGTTTCACTGCACCACGCGTGCTCCCCCCACTATTACATCACGCATGCTGAACAGAAAGCCAGCCTCCAAAGGCATTTTCAATTAATTTTTCACAGAATGAGGGTAGATGCACATTAAACATAAAAAACACCAATACTCATCAGTCTCATCAGTATGAGTGCTCAGCTAGCAGGGAGCTGGGATCACAGTTATTGCCTCAGGAGGAGAAGACGTTGCCAGATGTCTCGCACCAGCAAGCCACATCAAAGCTTAAACAGGTCCATGCAAGGAAGTGTTGAATGAGTGCCACCTGTTGGTCTATAAATTGCTAATGCTAAACAACAAGTTCAAATACCAAAAGCACTGCTTGTAGTAGGAATCCCTGTTACAATGAGTATGACAAATGAGTTGAAAGTAGGTATGAAAATTTTAAATTGATACCAATAACTGATAATTAAGTCCTTGTCATGGCTGATTCTGATAACCAATAAGTTCATATTTACTATAATTTTCATATAATCTAGTTTTCTGTATGCTGTTTTGTATTTTTTGTGTAAGGCAGCACAGTGCTTAGTAGCAGTATATTGGGCTTTACAAAAATTAAACTTAAAGCCTGTGGTCAGTCGCTGTAGATAAAAAACAGCAGTAAAAGATACTCTTAACCCAAACATTTTCCATATGAAATCAGTAAATGAAATGCACTGACATATCAAATCACACAACCCTCAAGAAAAGGGTTTAACAGAACAGTCATATTCAAGTATTTGCTGGGATTGGCTCCAGCTTCCCTGTGACCCAGATGGATAATGGATGGATGGATTTTATGCTAGTTTGTTTAAAAGAAATGCATCTAGTCAACCTCCAGTGCATGATGATGAGGGTAGGTATTTATATAGACTTTTTAAGTTAAATGTTTTTCAAATACATAAATTAAATGTATTGACATTTGACAACAAAAAAATAAAAAATAAAAAGAGCATCCTCAACAAAAGGGCATAGGGCATAGTAGTTTCAAGTTACCCCGAAAGTTTCAAGTTACCCTCACTGCTGCAGCAGGTTCACATCAATAAAATACGTTTATGTCTTTTAAAAAGTGTGTTTTTGTTATTATAAAGAACTCGCTTGTATTTAGCTCGGAAGTGCAATCGACATGTTTCACTGTTGGAGCATAGGTTACCAAGGGGAAGTGGACGTGAGGGTAGATTTCTCCGGATCTCTGTGAGGTCCACGTTCAGAGCACCATCAAAGCACAAGCAAGGGGGCCAGGACTTACTTCATGCCTGGTACTGAGCATAAATTAGAGAAAGGAAAGGGAGTATGGGTTTTTTACTTCGACAGAAACATACCACACTTCATAAATGTAACTTTTCAAAGCACCTTTGCCTGTCGCGTTGGAACAGGAAGTATGAACATTCAGGCCCACGGATGTTCGGGCACTGCATGCACACTTTTACTCCAGGTATGGATCGGTCCTGAGCTCATGACACAGAGAGCAGATGAAAAGGCAGAAGCATTATGACTGGCTAAAATGTGGGGGGCATTGATTCTTATAAAAATACAATTTGCCAATAACAAGGTAAAAAAATTATTGAGGATATGTCCATATATCGCGCGATAAGTTGATAACGTAATTATCGCGACAGGTCTAGCAATCAGTACATTCTCACTATTATATGTTCAGCAACTAGTTTTCCAGTCTGTGTCATTACACACACATAAAGCACACTAAAAGTCAGCAAAGACATAGTTAAGTACATAGTGAATTTTCTTTTTACTACATTTGGCATTACCAAACAGCTTCCAGAAGGCATTTCAAGGAAGAAGTGCTTGACTTTGAGAAGTGATGTGTTATGATCCTACTTGAATGTTAGTGGTTGTTAGCCTCTTTGTGTGTGTGTGTAGGGGGGGGCGGGTTGCGGGGGAATGTATATATCACATTGTGCGGACCAAATGTTGCCACGCTGTTAAAAACCTGACAATTTCTGCATGCAATCAAAAAACTAAGGATGCTAAAAGTATTGCATTATGCTTGGTTACTTGTGGTTTAAGAGGTGTGTTCCAATACTTTTGTCCATTTTGTGTGCGTGTCTATCTACACACAAATCAAGCCACAAATAACTGTAACCGTGAAACTGAACACTAAAAACAGTTTCTAAACAAACCGGACTTTTCACATTGTTTTAAAATAATTTTAGCCCATTTCAAGGACTGGTCTTACGGCGAACCGCAAACTTTTTGGTTTGTAAAAATTCTAAGGGAAAAAAATAACGTGAAAATGTTACCATTATAACAATATCAAACTTGATATCCATTTAAAATTATTTCCCGATCGAAATAAGGTACACATAATTTTGAATAACGTATCAAAATGGCTGCTAGGCAAAACATGCCTTCCTGTTTGTTTACACGTACAGCAAAGCATCCACGTCTTAAAACATGCTGTAGGTCTTTGTACCTCCGAATGGGTCCAGTGATCAAAACCCATTATCTTTCTTTATCCACAAAACAAGCTAAATTGGGCAAACATTGCAAGAACTACCTCTAGATAATGCCCCAATCAAACCAATGTGAGCAAACTTCTCATGTTTGACTTTGTTTCATTGATGTTTGAAGTAATTCTAACTCAGAGAAATAAAACAACGGCCAGGGGGAAAAGCACGGTTTATCCGAAAGCTGTTTACAAACCAAGCACTTAAAACATGCATGTAAAAATACAGACACTTCACAGTATTCGGGTCACTACCAGAAATACGTGCACAAGGGTTAAAAGGTGAGAGACTCAACAAAACGTAATGAATCCGAAGACTGGCGAAGGACACTCGGGCTCAGCATTCAGTGTCGGTGCCTCGCAATCACATTCGCCAGATGATCGACAGCTGTGATACCTGCAGCCTACAGAGTCCAGCACAATCAGCCACTTTTGGCAGCTCCTGGTCGCCCATGGCAAAAAAATAAAAATAAGGAATGGACTTGTTTGAGTGGGAAAGAACAGCTGCCTGCTCGTTACTAAGACTTTTTCCCGATACATTGATGTGGCCCAATATATCAAGCTAGGAAATACAATACCCATGATCCCGTGCGGGAGACAAGTCAGTTACAAGAAACCCGACGAGTTTCTATGTCCTCAGTAATTACAAGGTTATACACTTTTGTTACTCACAAATTTGTTTTTTGTTAATGCGGTTTGGTGAGACCTTAAAGGCTTAAAAGAACGGCGTGCATTAGAAGGATATATCCCTTTAAGTAAATTACCCCCTTACGTTTTACTCAGAGCGAGCAGTATGTAGTCCACGTGACAAAACAGTGTATCCATGTGACACAATTTAGCCGCAACTAGGGGGAGGCGCCGACTGCGGACGTGAGATCCCGCCCCTGCACCTCTGCGAGCTTCGGAAAATCGGAATGTATCACAAACTTCTGTAGTTATTTAGCGGGTGGGGCAACAAGTTCTAAAAGGGACAGCACTAACGCTACCAATATTTCTCTGAATTGCCACTAGCTCCCGAGTGATCACTGTTTTCTAAACTGTCTAAAGATGCCGAACAAGAGAAAACACAACCGTCATCAAAAAACTAAAGCGGTGAGCCAACTATTATTATTATTATTATTATTATTATTATTACTCTTACTCTCTATCTACGTTTGCTGCGTTGTGGGTCCCAGAAAATTATTTCAGTAGTAGGGTATATAACATAAGTATACAAAACATGAAAACTGCATGTTGCGCAGTTAGAGGAATGATTTATGCATATTACAGTGCTTTTTCCTAATTACATGTTCTCGGAGTTAACATCAGCTAATGTATAATTTTCTATAAATTTGTACTATCTTGAAATTAATTGTCGTAAGATTGCATCCATCGGTTTTAATAATTACGAGCTTTATGGGTAATGATGGAAATTATGTTTATGTTTAGAGCTAGGATCTCATTGTACGGTTTCTGATAGCGACCTATAAAACTTTATGAATTTAGATTTAAATAATTCTTAGTTGCTCTAGGGGACATGTTGCTACACTTCGTAATGCAGGCTAATGCGGTTTGCGGTTCGTTTTCAGGGGGTTGGGCGTCTGCTAGGATTCCCATTTTAAAGGCAAGCTGTCCTCTAATTAGGTCTTGTAGCTTTGTGTCTATTGTTTCATTCTTTAGTTTGATAAGCGAACTTAACTTGGCGAATAGGTTTAGAAGGTGTTTGAACTGAATCGTCAGTTACGATTTTTACGCTCAGTTTACGTTCATATATATTTCAGATGGATAAAACTTTTTGGTTAGGACATCGCAAACCCTACCAAAAAGTGACCCGTTTTTTTCGGGTAACATACAATAATGTACGAATGCAAATGTACCAGCATAATAAACAACCATTAATTAAAGTCTCACTTTTAGCGGATTGGGGATGAGTCTGAAGGCCCTTTCAGCCCTAATCCCGAGGTGCTCAAATTCACCTTGTCCTTTAGGCTACACTATACTGGATTAAATAAGCAAATTGTCTACCGTCTTTATGCCATTGCGTTTGAGGCAATATTAGCATTAATGATGACCTCATACATCCATAAGTGCATTGTCTATATTACACAGGTGTCAGACTCCAGTCCTGGGGGGCCGGAGCCCTGCACATTTTTGGGTTTCCCCTCATTTAACACACCTGATTCAACTTCTTGTGCTAATTACCACATAGCTGTTGAGCTTAATCATTTGTGGTGGAACAGGGAATGAACTAAGCTACACAGGGCTGAGGCTCCCAAGGACTGCACTTTGACACCCCTGGTCTATAACACGCATAATCGGTGCAGGGTAATGGTGAACATGAATATCCATGAAAAATAAGGTAGGAGAGACTCTGAAATGAAAGGTGCAGTCATCCTGCATATGGACAGGTAACTAGGTAAGCCTTTCTGCTTAAAGCTGCACAACTGGTATATTACACAAGTGGCATTCCCCGTTATAGTTGTGGATAAATAATACATTTCAGTTGACAGCTCAGGTAAGTGACAACAGCAAACACAAAACAATGTATGACTGTTAAACCTAATTTTAATTAAGATTATGTTATTATGTATTGCATAAATTGCGTTGTGCAAACAGTTCTTACATTGTCTGCCACAAACATTGTCAGTTTCATAAAAACTTGCTGTAGATCACTTCTGATTCTAATTATTTTAGGACAGATCTCAGGAACTAGTCGTCACTGAAAAGTGATGAAGGGTTGAATCAGTTTTATAATTCAAACCACAGGATAATGTACACATTTTTTGGACAATACCAAGATGTGTGTGTGTGTGTTCTTGTCCTTTTTCAAGCTCGGGCCTCTAACAGGGGCCCAGGAGCTTGAGGGTTCTGTGCAGTATCTTAGCTGTTCCTAGTACTGCACTCTTCTGGAGTGAGAAGTCTGATGTTTTTCCTGGGATCTGCTTCAGCCACTCCTCCAGTTTGGGGGTTACTGCCCCGAGTGCCCCGATGACCA
>JAODLC010000123.1:26154660-26171232 GCA_026781145.1 Hippopotamyrus pictus | reverse complement strand
GATCTGGGGGGATTATAGCCCTTTTGATTAGATTGACTAAAGTGAAAGTCTTGATTACATGATTGCACATACAGCACCAGTCAAAAGTTTGAACACGCACACACACCCCCAGGTTTATTTGTACTGTTCTCTACATTTTTGAATAATCATAAAGACATCAAAACTATAAAATAAGATATGGAGTTATGCACTGACTGAAAGTATTAAACAAAAAAATGATTTGTTGGGAGGTGGGGGGGGCAGCTCCGTAGGTTGGACCTTTGAACTTTGAACGGTTTCCAGTTCAAATCCCTGGGTTGGCAGAATGATCCCATTATTGGGCCCTTGCCCCCCCCCGGACTGGCTGATCCTACTTAGACCAGTTCCTTGAGGTGGCCTCCTGAGATGCTTCTCCTGCTGCCCTGAAGGAGGTCCCACATATGCTGAGCTCTCATTGGCTGCTTTTCCTTCACTCCAATCAAACGTCTCCAAAACCATTTCTACTGCATTTAGGTCAGGTGGCCAGATCATGTGATGTAACACTCCACAGCTCTCCTTTGTAGGCACCTTAGTGTGTCAAAACTTTTACTGGTACAGTACAATACAGTCAAACAAAATGTTTAAGGCTATTTATCTGTGCAGCAAATGTGTATTTGTTCAGAAAAGAAACAATTTAACATTAAAACTTATGCAAGTTAACAGTAACACAATAATAAATAATCAAGAATTTCTTCTGCTGTTCAAAAAGTTACTGAAATCTGGTTGGATGGCTAGAAGAACATTGATTCAAACTTGATTGACTTAATTATTTACATAACTCGATGAGGTATTGATTACTCAAAGAAGGTGGGGTAGTGGTCGATTTAAAAAAAAATACATTTCAGATGGTTGCTGCAAATACTGGGGTGAGTTTAGGAGAGGTTTTGAAATGGCTAAGATGACTCTTTTACAGACATATCATAGTTTTACATCAATATGAAGATCATATAAACAGCATTTCCTTTGACTGCCTAAGACTTTCACACAGTGCTGTACATGCGTTGAAATTCTTACGCCATGGCAACGGTAAGCGATATGGCGATAACTGATCATAACCGGTTACAGTTGTATCCACGATAAACGTTGCAGAGTTATCGTTAGAATTGCAGTACAGCACACGATTCACATTTACTTTTATTTAGTTTATTTTTTTCCAAAACGACGTACAAGTAAGCCGAAGAGCACATGACAAACATACATGCCGTCGAGGGGTCAACTAGGCGTAAGTGGTGCTGGTCTTAGATCCCAGTATATGCCCAGGTACATGTGTGCTTCTTAACAATATTATAATGACAGAACAAACTTGCAAGCATGTATCACGCAATACCTGCACATTCAGAGGCTGCTATAGTACTACAACAAAAAGAGATTGATGTGAAACAAAGCAATTTCTGCTTTCATAACATCTCATTGCTGTCTGTACATCTCATTTTTGCTAGTTATTTATCTCAGTGGATCTCAGCATAGATCTTGAACTAAAAACTTAAGCTACGATTACCATCTCAGAGAATATTTTAGTTCTTTCTCGTAAATTTACGACTTCAAACTCAGGAGTTTTTCTCAATATTTCGCCCCTTTCCCAGCTCTGTATTTAATTTTCTTCACCTTCAATGGCTCTGAGGGAGTTGTAAATCATAGAAATTTAGTTCAGTTGACAAACTGGTAGCATGTGGGAATGAAGCGTCACAGCCGATTGACAGCCCAGAGAGAAGGATGCAGGACCACCCAAAAAATAAACGCGATTCTATTATTCACAGCATAGTTGCCGTGTTTTGGATACATCAGGGTCTGATTTAACAACCTCCCCCCGCCCCTACACACACCTGCAGGTTATCCCTGACCTGGAAAAACCTGTCAGCTTGGGCCGTCCGTACCATCATCTTTCGTTCTTGTTCTGCTCTTGTTCAATGTTTATTGCTTGCTCTGTTTTACGGATCACCTTCCCGATAACGAAATAAAAGCAATGTATTGATGTGGATTACAAGGGCGATTGTTCTAAGGATTCGACAGTGAAAAGTGTGCTTAAGGCTTGTGCTGCCATACAATTGACAAAGGGTGTTTTTAATTTGTGACATGTGACATGTGACATGTGACAGTAGCAAAGTATTTGAGCTCTTGTGTACAATGTTGTCTTTAGGGTTAAAAAGGTCTCAGCATTTTTTTGTGGTGATTTTTCTTACACTGCTGACTAGTATAAGCATTTATCTCGTATTAGAAAAGGGTTCGGATTGTGGAGATGAATTGCTGTTGCTATTCAGCAGACAGTGTTGATTTAGGCATGTTTGTTGCCATGAGCCACACCTGCCACTCCTTTATCACTTTGTCACTGGCTTTACAATCCAGACTGCAATGCACCATGTCCCTATATGAAGTGGAAATAGGGCAAAAATGAGTACAAGTTCATTTGTCCTTTATCCTTACATTTCGCACATAATTGACAGATCACACACTGAAGTGTATACAGTAATTGGCATGTATTTGACAACTGGCTTATAATTGATTATAAGACTTGCTCCAGAGAGATGCAAAGCAGATTCAGATTGTACAGGGATTTGGGGAAGGAATTATGAGTTTATCTAGGGAGGAGAGTAGAGAACAGTCCAGAAACTTGTGTCGGTCCTTGGGAAGAGCTCTGGGTCTGGGGCTTAGTGTCGGTATCTGGGCATGTTAGCTTGGGGCTAAAAATCGCAATGCTCAGTGGTGTATGATTGGGAATGCAGCCTATAACGTAATGGCGTGAATAACTGCACTGCTTTGCCTTGCTTTAGGACGTCTGTCATGATCGGCATGTGGCTCCGTGGGCTAAGCCTTTGTGCCTGTGATCAGAAGGTCTCAGCAAGTCTGCAGGTCCTTGAGCAAGACCCTTAACCCCCAGCTCCCAGTGTGCTGCTGTAGGTGGCTGCCCTTCATGGCCAGCTTACTCTCACCTACAGAGAGCAAGTTGGGGGGGGGGGGGGGGCAAAAAAAAAATTTCCCCACGGGGCAAAAAAGTACCCAAAAAAAAGCAGTAATTTAAGGTTCTTATAAGTGGTCAGCTGTTATAACATCATGCTGATATCTGTATGTTTTTTAAGTGTTGGCAGAAAAAGGCATATATATTGGCTATAATGGGACAGTTCATGTAGAGTGGACCTTTGAAATGCAGCATTTCAAAAAAGATCAGGACGGCATGACAAGAAATTAAAAAAAAAAAAAAAAAAATCAGTTTGTATAATATATTAGGACAGCACGGTATTGGGAAATTTTCAAATATCACAATGTGATTTTGGGGTGTATATAAATCAAAAAATTAGTTCAACATAAATTTCTCACAAACCCATCTTGGAGTGATTTAAATAGCGAGAAAGAAAATTATGATTCTCTTGAAAAACGTATGCAAAAGCAGTGGAGGTAAACTGTTAAATTGATTTTTTAAACATATATTAGATAATCTTGAAAAGGAAAAATCATTAAAATTGCGACGCTTACTACATTTTGTTTGTCTATGGCAAAGTAAAAATGCCTGGGCAGTGTGAAAGTATGAAATGACTATTGCGGTATTTGCAAGTAAGGATGTGCATAATAATATCACACATCGCACAGCCCTATAATATTCTATACTCATTTTTCCAATTCAGTACAAAATACTCTGTCTGGAGTTCTGATGTTATTCATTCATGTTATTCACCGGTTTTTATCGCCAGTGAAAAACCAACAATTTGAAGTACCACACTTTCTTCTAAAGTACCAAACGTATGGTACCTGGTGCAGTGGGAAAGCGCCCTTAGACAAAGCATCTGTAGCTTCTGGGTAAAAGAATGACGGTGTAACATTAGACATTTTAAATGTTACGTATGTTCAGTAGGAATTGCTATGCGGTGCCAGTCAAAGTCTGGACACACCTAATGAAAATCAATTGTCTTTCAACAAGATAATGTCCCCAAGCGCACCTCAATATTATGTAATAAGTATTATCTCGTGAACAAGGAAACAAATGTGACAGATGACCTGGCCTCACAATCTGCTGACCTAAAGCCTGTAGTGCTGGTTTGGGATAAGCAAGATAGCCAATTTGTGCCCAGAACTAGTGGAAATTCCTTCAGGAATGTTGGAGAAACATTCCAGCTGGCTTCATCTCAAAGCTGGATGAATGAGAGCCAAGAGTCCCCAGCGCTGTCACCGGAGCAAAAGGGGACTATTTTATATTATAGTATAAAATTTGAGAAAACTTTGAGATGTTGAACGCTTCTCTTGGTCGTGGCGATACTGGATATGTATTAGATAATTGCCTCGAAACCTTTTATTATAAGGTAAATAACATGGCTAGCATAGAGACAAACACATGAAAAGGAGGTGTGTCCAGGCATTTGACAGGTACTGCATATGTGTGTGATTAAAATTGTTGACTGGGCTGCTTGACCTCTTCTGCAGGTTTTATGAGTTTCTTGCATTTGCTCTCACTGTTCTTTTACTGTTGTATTTTTGTCCACTGTGCAAATATTCTGCTAACTTGAGGTTTTAAGTTACTGTAAGATCTGTGTCTGGTAGCAAATCTGTGGGATGAAAGCCGTACTTTTTCCTTACTGTACTTACACTCTATAGTGTAAACTCTATAGTATAGTACACTCTATAGTGTATACTCCATTCATAGTAAGCTCCCGTCTAGCATGCCCAGTTGCCTTTTTAATAGCTTCAGTTAGACAATGCATTTAAATAAATAATGGCAACAGCATTATCCAGCAAATTACTGAAAAAAGCACAATATATCCTATTGAGTGTCCATATTTTTAAATGACAGGAATATACTGTCACATCCCAAATAAGTAACCTGTGTTTAGCCAAAATGTCCATGCAAATGTTTATGGAAAGCCTGTCTGTATAAAAAATGCTAGACTTTTTAGGTGTGTGGGATGGTCCTATGAAATTGTACACTACCCTCTGTAGGTATAGTGATATCCAGCAGTCTGCAGTGAAGTGTACCTCTCTTCAGTAATACAGTTTAATATTTAGGTTTTAAGATGTTCATTCTTTTTCTTTCCTTCAGTTTATTTTGGCATTTTGGTATTACTCTTGGACGTTTTATTAACCCCTGGTTTTATTGCTTTTCATTGAAAAGCTCAAATGTGGAGCAGATTTATGCGTGGTTATTCTCAATGGTCTGTTTTTCCCATACCATCCTCCCATATCAGTCATCAGAATTCAAAGTATCACTTTTTTCTTGCATCAGGTCTTTATTAGCATGTATTATTATGTATTACTGAATTTTTGTTCAATTATGAAGCACAAATAAGAGTGTCTATTGCCATTTAAGTAGTTCCTTAATTACTCCTGCTAAGAATGTTATGACATGACAGTATCACGACAGTAATTGGTTTTATTCCTCTGTTCTCAGCAAAGTGGGAAAGCCTTTGAGTTCTTCATGTTAGTGCTGTTATAACATGGCGTTATTGCAGTGTGAATGACTGTAGGTGAGTGGGTGGATTTGCTGATGTCAGGCTATATTCTATCTTACCTTCCCTTTGTCTCTCTGCTCTCCGCAGTCGCAGCCCAAGCAAACTGCATCGACCGCGGCATCGCAGGTCTCCGGTGCCAAGCCTGCAGAATCACAGGTACGCGCTGCAGAGACACGGCTCTTCTGTATAACCCCACCCTCTGCTCACATTGTTCAGGCTTTCCTGTCTTATGAAGGCAGCGCTGCCCGTTAAAAGCCTTGGGGACCGAGAGACTTTAAAACAGCCAGGCATGAACACCTCTTTATATGGAAGCACAAACTGCCCTTTCTCTGTAGTAACATGACAGAAAACAACTCGGCACATTAAAAGCCTAAATATGCTGCATTCAGTGATGGTGTATTACTGTAAGGTCACAGATCTTGTTACACCTTGTGATTATCAGCTAGGGAATATTGTGTCTAGTCAATAAAATAAACCATAATCGGTATCAGATTGAAGTACATGCAAAATACAGAATGAAAGGAATAGGTTCATACTTTGTTTTTGTGAAAAGGATACGGCATATATAAATTTGCTGATAAAGGAACACTGTGAAAAGTGATTAACAGTCAGCCTGAAATCCAAACAAACAGCCAGTCTCATAAGGGTTCTCCTTGTTCAGGTTACACAACAGGATATAAGATAAACTCCTCCCCCAAAAAACCACCCACACAGCACTTAAAAAAAAAAATTGTCTATGTATGACTGAATCTAACTTTATGTAGCAGCGCAACTTTTGAGGTGGTTCAGTTTCAGTGTTGAGCATCACCTTCTAGATTGACATTAGAAATTTAGTAGGCTTCACAAAAACCTCCCCTACGAACAGGAAGACCGAACCTTTAAAGAACACTGTAAGTCGATGACACGGAATTTGGGTAGCATTGCACACATAAAAGTATAATAGAGTAAATATAATAGAGTAAAATCTATTTTAATCAGATATTAGTCATTTATTGCTAAATGCATCATTACTGCAGTTTTGTTGCTGTAATACTATTTTCTTTGGATTATTTTTTTTTGCCAAATCTGTAAAATATTTTTTCAGCATATGGATGTCAAATGAGATCTACCATATATATTATTATGTATTTTATGTATATGTATAGACATTTGTATATATTTTATATGCATACTTTATATCTGAGGAACCCTGACCAGCTCAGTGGTTGGTAGGTGGGTGGATGGATGGATGATGGACTTTGGCGTGTATTTTAGCTTCATTGATGAATTAGGTGGCTCAGCATGAGTTCAGTTCGAGCCTCGGCTCTGTCTATAGTTCTCTCTGTTTTTCTACAAGTGTTCTAATTGCATTCCATAGCTGAAAAATATGCAATCATTATTTGTTTGTTTGTACAGGTATCTAATCTAGTTAAGCCAGTCCCATAGAGCTCAGTAATAGAAGAATGAAAGCTAAATGTGGAGTGAAAGGGTTAAAGGGACACATGTCCTGAATCAGCTACGCTGCAGCATTCCAAAGTCAAGTCAGAAAGAGGTGTGGAGGAGAAAATTGTCTCAAAGTATTTTGTAAAATCACAACCGAGTGGAATGATCTACTTGCCTAGAGGAAGCTGGATAACTCAAATATAGCCACAAAAACATGGATGCATATCAATGATACATAGAATAAGATTTTATATTTATAGTATGAATTTTCTATACCTGCATAAGTGGTATATGCTATGTATAATTTTGTCCTCTGCAGTTGCACAGGATTTTGTAGTACTCTGTCCTAGATGACCACACATTTATTAATACTTATGTTAATGCTTCATTTATGCGTCACTGCTTAAATTTTGGTTGCCCTTTACATGTGACAGATGTTTCCAATCTTGAATTGCACAATACAGAAAGTTTCCTAGCCAACAGAATGGAAGTGTTAGCGTATGAACAGATGATCTGGTAGCTGATGGCAGGAGGCAGCGCTGTCTGCCCTAAAGCCGTCGCTGCCAGAGACGGCCAGTCCGGGTTGGTTTTTGTACTGGCCAGACCGCATACCGCAGATCTGAGGGTTTCCGCTTCCTCATCACCTACTTCAGGCAAGTTGTACCGGTTGTTTAAAGGCCTGTTGCTAGTTACATGTCGTTCTGAAAGAACAAAGTTTTATAATCTCGTGTTTAAAAAAATGGTTAGGCTGTACCGTCGTGTGCGCAAAGGGTTTATGACGTGATTCTGCCATGTTGCGTCAAGAGAAGAGGACATGCATAGAAGCTGAAAGGTGCCATATGCTGAAATACATCACTATCGCGTATTATTACGTATTGCCAAGGGCTTTGAATACAGGGCTGGTCCTCGCTCAGTTACGCTCGTTGTACAAGTTGGTTCCTGCCTTGCTCTTGTAGACATCATCAGCCTCTCCCAGTAAAGCCGCTCCTTTGTCCTCGCTGACTGGAAAAGCTGGCGCAGGCTCTACTGCTGGTCCAGGTGATGTGGGACCAGCCAAGGGGAAACAGGAAGGTGTTAAACCTCAGGACACTGCGCAAGGGATACCCAAGGTTGAACCTTTTGAACCTTTGGACCTGTTCTGTATACTGCCTTTGCTCCTGGCTTCGATTCTGGGGTCTCTTCCTTATTCTTCCTTTTTGTTAACCATCTTTCTCAGACATTTAAAAATGGCTCATTGTGCCAAACGTCTTTTCATTTCCAACTAGGGTCAGAATTTGAGCTTCAAAGACTGCTTCCTCTTTCTTTAGGGTTAATGATGATGTTCTTCATGTCTCTGAGCTGCTTTCTTACGGCTCTACTTGACTTTCGGTTGACTCTTCAGTCTCCATTTCTTATCTGTTAGTTTACGATTTATTTTAATATTCTTTACTAGGACCTTCTCATTCTTCATGTCTTCTCATTTGTGTTTGGTAAGAGCGTGCCCTCACCTGTCTTATAGAGTGTTCCCATCTCATCAAAGAAAGCTGAGTCAGTTGATCCTACAAAGCCTGTAGTAGCAGCTGGAGCGGTCAGTGCAGTTGCTGCTGGTGGAGTTTCTGCATCAGCTGGGAAAGCTGCAGTCGAGGGGAATATGGAGGTGAAGTCCAAGGTAGATAGCTCACCTCCTTGGCCTAAATGGCAAAGCGGACTTGTGTTGTTCTACGCCTCTAACATCTTCATCGATTTTCATATCTTCATCACATCTGACTTTAATAGAACTGTACTTTTCTAACTACTGGCTGAATCCGTCTGGTGAACAAAATCCTGGATGTGTACCTGTACCTTTCTTTGTAACATTGCGTGCGTGGTTTTCCGGAGCTGTCTGGGTTTTCCACTGGTCTTCTTGCTCTTACCGTTCGGCTTTTCAGTGGGTTGAATGCTGTCCCCTCCACAGCCTTGTGGTTTTAAAAGCACGTGCTGGCCTATCTTATAGGACGTACCCATCGCCTCAACCAAGGCTGCGGCTGCAAAGCCTGATGAAATCAAGAAAAGATCACAAGAAGTGAAGCCCACAAAAACTCCAGAAACCCTCAAGGTAAAGTGCTAATTCTCTTGGGCTATTTCTGGTATTTTTTATTCTGTTTTGCAGGATATTATCAGTGAATTATCACTACTTAGCATTTTCCGTCTGTCTTTTCTTGGACCTGCTGTGTTGTGAGATCTTATCAGTATATTGTTACCACAATGTTAAATTGGTATTGGTCAGCTGTTAAAATTCATCTCACTTTGAAAAGGTTGTAACTATTTCTTATCTCAATACTTTTGCATTTCAATCAGTGTTTCTCTCCTCTGTTGCCACCCCACATCAAAATAATAAAAAAAGGAAAAGTGCAGAGACGCAGCAATTATGTTGGCCAAATATAGGTATCAATTGATAAAGAAAAATGAGCCGATAATCCCCTTTAAAACGGAGACCCATGTTGCTTTGCACACCTGCATACTAAACGGTTAGAAAAATGTCTGCTGTATGGAATTATTTTATTTTGTTCAGGCAGGAAGTTGGACCTACCTTGTGACCACCTGATATGATTCATGGCTCTGGATTGTACTATATATATGAATAGATGTTTTAAATGCATTTTTCATGAACTGTATACTACTCAGTTTACAGAGCATATGAAAGTAGAAAATATGAGGCACAGTTGTCTGTACTTTGTTCTCTTACATATCTTTTGTATAATATATAAACTTTATACAGTGTTACGTAAAAGTTTGGGCAGCCCTGATAAAAATCACTGTATCAGTTTATAACTTGCTAAGCTTTGGATGCAGCAACTTCAAATTTTATACCTTATGGAAACTGCAACATTGTAATAGCAAAATATTTTTTTATTGGACCAACAGAACCAATTTAATGTGCATTTAAACAATAAGCAGGTCTAATCCCATCAGTCCCACCAAAATGCCTCTGAGGCTTCTGAGCATGGACAGCCTGCATCAAATCAATCCATACATTTTCAGTAATGTTCAGGTCTGGGGACTGGGATGGCCAATCTAGGACATTGTACTTCTGCCTCTGCATGAATTCCTTGGTAGATGTTGAATGGTGCTTTGGATCACTGTCCTGCTGAAACATCTAACCCCGGCGTAGCTTCAACTTTTTGACTGACTCTTGAAAATTCATGTGAAAAATCTGCTGATACTGGGAAGGATTCATGCGGCCCTCAGCTTTAACAAGGTTTCAGTACCTGTGCTGGCCTCACAGCGCCATTACATGATGGGCCCGCCACCCAATTTTGCAGTAGGGCAGCAGGTGGAATGCTGTGTGTTTTTTTGCCATGCATGGGGCCTCTGATTGTGACCAAAGAACTCTACCTTAGTCTCATCTGTCCACAGTATTTTTTCCCAAATGTTTCTGCCTTGTCCAGATGCCCTTTTGCATACCTTAAGCGGTTCTTCTTGTGGCGAGTACTCAGAAAAAGCTTTGTGCGCATCACCCTTTGGTGCAAAGCGTGCTGGACTTACGTATGAGACGGGACATTCTGCAGGCAGTAGCGTTGTCACAATACTACAATTTCAAAGTCGACACTGATACCTAGGAAAATACTAAATACCATTTTCGATGCCACGGGTACTCTTTCTGTCTAGCTGCTGGTTGACTTTTCTCAGCTTCAATCTGGGACTTTATGAGAAACATAACACTCTTCAGACACAAATAATTGTTATTAAATTAAAGTAGCGCTGCCTATTAATGTTAGACGGACAGGACTGATAACATTTGCTGCCTAGCTCCCATGATAACGTTATCGTTTTGTTGTTAGCCGCAGCCGCTACATTAATGATGACCACATTAACCGTCTATTAATTATGTTCTCGTCCAATTTGGTAATAGCTAAACGGGTAACTTTAACGTGTGCGCCGGCCAGGTTAACGGTTATAACTGTGTAATACTTCATTGTTGAAACGGGAGCTTTACTGACCTCTCGGAATCCCTCGTAATAAACCGGGGTGTCGCTAAGTTTGCTGTGCTACCCGACATCATCGCCGCTGCTCTGTAGTATAGTTTGCATGTAGATTATTGACATCCTTAGTCTTTCCCGGGTCGTTTGCCTCATATGCAAAATACTTCCAAAAGTCACTTTTGCGTTTTTCATTCCCGACTGACACTAGTCAAGCAGACTCCCTTCAGTGTCAGAGCTTGCCATGTTCAGCCAGCTCAGTGTTATTAACGTCAGCTAGCGTTCATGTGTTCATCTGCTAGTGAGGGGTGGGGCTGTGTTCTTGCCTGTCTGCAGCAGAGCTGTGTGAAGTTATACGTCAACCAGAGGAGACAAAGACGGTGCTGTTGGTATCCATACTACTGTAAATGAGTATCTAATCCAGTAGTAATTTTTAGTATCGAGTGGTAACGATTTCTTAGCTAACCGTAGTAGGCAGCATGCTCCACTATCTGGGGGGAGACGTAGACTTGCTTTGGGGTGCAGAGCACGCTCTGTCCTAACCCCCCGCCCCAGGCCCCCCAGGGCCAGTGCTGTCTTGTGTTAATGTACTGCAAGTTTGATGAGGATCCACTTGATGACGTGCCTGGTAGTTTGCCCCCTCCAGAATTTGTGATACCTCAAATACGGCCAGCCGTGAGGTCAAAGACGTATACCTTTAGTGCGATACGTGTTGTTCTGCTTGATGTGTGAATGACCTAGTCAGGCCTGCCTGCAGTTATGTAGGAAACTGTCTGCTACCAGAAAACATGCTGCCAGGTCTTCAGTTCAGCAGATTACTGCAGGCGTGCCCTGTAGGTCGGCCATGATCAAGGGAATATTCATGCGTTTCATAACTACACCCAGTCTGGTTGTGCAATTTCTCCAGTTTAGGTTTGCAGCACAGTAAGCTGAGATCGCGTTTTAAGGGTATGTTATCATGTTATATTTTACTGATGTTAGTTTGATCATGATCGTATACCTGAGAAGGCAGTGCTGTATGGGGTGAAGGAAAGCAACCCATGATCGTATACCTGAGAAGGCAGTGCTGTATGGGGTGAAGGAAAGCAACCCCCCCCCCCCCGAAATGGTCAGTGCCTGCTCCTCCATCACGCTCACAGCCACACACGGGACTCGTGTCCTAATTCTGATATTCTTATCCAGGCTTAGCTCTGGTATTGAAATGTCATGCTGCTGAAAAATGCAGTCTGTCCCCTTGTTGTAAAATGGGTTGGTTGTGTTGAAATTCTTTTCCGTTTGCCCAAGTGCAAGAGACTGCCTGCAGGGAAGGTAGACACTTAGGGTAATCCCGAAGAGGTTCCCACTGTTAGGGAGTCTGTTAAGGAGCAACACTTTATCTGGGTTTTCTGAATTACTTCTGCCTTTTTTAGATTAGAATTACATTTATTTGTTTAGTAATTGCTTTTATCCAAAGTGATGTAGAATTGTGAAAGCAGGGTCAGAGGATCCCTGGAGCGATTTCCAGTTAAGGGCCTTTGCTCAGGAGCCCGATGATGATGTCACTCTGACCACCGGCCCGTTGGAGCCCGATGATGATGTCACTCTGACCACCGGCCCATTGGTTGACTTCTGTGCTGCTTCCCCTTATCCCACAATCAGTCTGTGTCTCTGTATCGTCTCTGTAGCCGTCCTGCCTATGATTTTGACTGTCGCCGCAAAGGGGGGAGCTTGGCGGCTCAGTGTATAGCACCGCAGGGAGACGCCCTGGCCTTCCTGTATTGTGTGATTATTCTCCCAGCGTCATGGGGCAGTTCCTCCTGCTGCCCAGTGCCATGCAGTGGGACACCTCCCATGATGTGTGTATGTGCTTTGTGCTGAGCTGCTATTGTGGATGGAATGTACCCCAGCCTGCATGCCCCGTGTAGCTTGGGGCAGGCCCATGTTCGCCTGACAAGGATAAGCAGTTAAAAGATGGATGGCTGGATCTTACTCAACATCATATTGCATTATGCCACTTTGGCCCAATAAATTTTTTTCCCCACATTTACAGCTTAGAATACTTAAGAAATACAATGTGATTATCAAAAAAACTGGACACGCCCTTTTTCAGATGTGAAACACATGTTTTTATTAGTAAATCTCTCATTCCCAATCCATGACTACAGAATCGTTTATAACGTCAGCGATAGATGTCTTTGTCGACTGGGTGGGACTGGTGAAAGTTGTAAGTGTGCAAACACCTCCAGGTGACTAAGGCATTTGTCGGACTTTTACGATTCTGGACCAGCTGGTTTCTGTTCAGACAAACTCAAAAGCAGAAAACAAAGCCCGTGTTGAAAATTTGCTGTAGCAATGAAGAGCTTTAAAGCGCCCCCAGGTGGACAGAATTAGCAAGTACACAGCACGCACAAGGCCGTATCTGAAAAGGGGTCAGAAGATGGACAAATGGAAATATATAAAAACAAAGATGAAAAATGTAAAATTCAACAAAGGAGAACATACTGCAATACAGGAAAATGAAGTCAAATGAAAGCTAAGAAAACAAAAAGAAATTTATAGAAAGTATATAAAAGGTTTTGAAACATTTCCGCTTAAAAGTTGGCAGGGGAGAAAAACCCAGGAAAAAACAGTATTGGAAGTGAATCTCACCAAAAAGCCTATTATTTCGGTGGGTGCCAGAAGTGAAGCTTTGTGGGGGGGGGTGCAGCAGCTATGAAGCTCTCGGGGTGGGGGCACAGGTGACCTTGCCTGGGTGAAGTCTCACATGACCTTCAACTGGCACCGCCAAAGATAAATGCTTTGGGTGGATCGGTGTGTCTGTATTGTGTTTGCTATGGGATGGAGCAGTCTGTCATCCAGGGTGTGTTGAGCCTCGTGCCCGGTGATAAATTCCAGACTCACCAGGCCCTGTGTGTCTCTTTGTGCTCAGAAACCCCTAAGCACAGATGCCGCTTTGGACGCCCTCTCATCTGGGTTTGACAGCTCTGCTGTGCAAAGTAAAGAGAAGAAGAAACCAGTAATGTCCACATTTTATAGCTCATTACTGCTTTTTCATTGTAATATTTTTTTATTGAGTACTGGATTGTAATACCTGCAGGGCTCCCTTTGATCCCTTAAGGTCTTCTGTTAATATATGTACAATCTTCGTCTTTTAAAATAACAGTATTTCTAAACTTCAGAATAAGGTACGACTTCTAATAGCTAATTTGCCCTGTGCTTTTTCCAGGTAGTGGAGGACATTGGTGCTGCTGATGTCCAATCAGCTACGTTGTCAAACGTTTCTCCGCCTCCTGCAGACAGTCAGGCCACACAGAAGGTGGAGTTGAATGACTTCTTTTGTAAATGCGTTAGTATCATACTGTAGGTATAGATGGCTTACAATACAGTGTAACAGTCTATCTGTACACGATGCTCATAGCATTATCAGTAACCCACATTGTGTAACATGACAGCTTTACTGCTTCGGCCCGTTAATAATTTTACCGATGACCAATATAAGGTCACTATTGGATTGCACTTAAATATAGGGGATGAAGAAATGAGTATAACAGCACTATTATGGAACTGCATTCAACATAAAACTGCTACATATTTCAATGTGTCATGTTGTGTTCCGTAGAACCAGTTAAGAATGTTTACATTTCTCTTTAAAAATTTAGGTAAATTTAAGTAAATTATTAATAATCAAATAATATTAAGATTATATTAATAATATTATAATTAATAATATTCATATTAAAAATAGTATTCATGGTTAAATTCTCCTAAAATTCACTTAATTAAATTCTCTTAAAATGTGCACTTCACTGAGGAGATGAATGTCACTAACGTGCTGTACCATATTAGGCTAGTCCACCTTTTTGTAGAACCATCCGCCCACCTAAGAAGGTCTAGCATTCTTCTTAACTATAGGCTTTACATGAACATAAGCATGGATATACATAAACGTTATATCACTGACTGGAATATAATAATAAATTCTTGACACTATTTTAAATGTGGAGAAATAGACATCTTCTATGCATTTTTCAATGCGTCCATCAGTATTTGTTTAAGCTATTTAAAAAGTACTTAAATATGTTAGGTATGACCTGCTATTATTATTACACCTTGGTATGTAACGCCATCAAAGTCGTCTTCCCAAAATCACAATTTACTATCAAGACGTATATAAACACATTTTTATTAGCCTCACGCTGGACTAACATTGCATGAATCATCACTATATAAGTCCATTCAGCATTCTACAGCTGTCTGATATCAGCAGGCAGTGTTGGTGTCAGTGTTTGAGATGTAAATATTTTCACGATATATCTTTTAATTTATGCATGAAAACTATTAAGAATAATCATAGTCATTTAGCCTTTTAATTGAAAAGGCTTTGCATCCGTCATGTTGAATGATTGTGATTTAAGTAGAAAACTACTTCTGCACTTCCAGAAAGCGGAGAGCAAGAAGCCAGCTGTAGGCGCTGTGACCATGTCTGCGGCTCCCCCTGCTGACAAGAAAGCCAGGATGCATGAGGTGCAGAGCGGCCTTCCCACAATGCCCCAGGATCTCACCTTCCTGTCTCTTGTCTTTCGCGAAGGATTAACAAACCCAGTGCTGTTAATTAATTAGGCTTTGTGGGTTTTTTTTTTTTTTCATTTACATGTTGTTACTAAACTTCACCTTTATATAGTAAACATTCCTCTGTGAAGGCAGTGTTTCTTTATAGGTCCTTACGACAGAAACATGCAGGCTATTTAAAGATGTTACGTGTGGCAGGAATATTATAAAAATAAGGTTACTGTGCAGCATAGAGGGTAAAATTGCTAATTCGTCTTGTAACCAAAATGTTACTGATATGAGTCTCAGCTCGTCATCGAGCTGCAGTTAAAATAGTCAAGAAATAAAGTGTTTTTATGTCTGTATGTAGAGAGACTATAACTTAGTAACAGGATCCAGCAGTGTGACCTGTTGAGCATTTATCTCGTGTTACTCTTTGGGTCGCAGGATGCTGGGCCTGCTGTACCAAAACCTTCTGGGGATCAAAATACCAAGAAGGAAAAGGTTAGCTACTAGCTGCACCTGCAGAGTTTCCTTTTTCGATTTTAATACACTTTTCATATAAAGATATTTGTGACACGGGGGGGTCCCAAGCATCGTCATTCTGGACCAATTATTATCTTTGTACTCCCCCTTCTGGGGCTCAGACTCCTCACCCCTAGGGCTCTTTACCATTATTCCCTGTCTTTTTGGGGTCAAATTACTTCCCCGCCTCTATAAGTTTTTGACTAGAAAACGCGATCATGGCGAAATGGCCTCCACGGTGTTTTGTACACTCATGGCAGAGGCCAAGGAGATTATGATGGAGACCTGGGTGTTTCTATGGTGGGGCAGTAGCAGTCTTTGAAGTTTGAGCTGCCCAGATATTAAAGCCCATTATACTCTTTGGCCTTCAACATAGCGATAAGCAACTGAGCTGAATAAGGCACATACTCATACAAACAGGGCTAAAACAAGATACAGATACATAAACTCTGAGGCTAGATCAGGCAGCAATAATTGGACTATTTTCTGTAAAGGTTACATGGTTATATAGTATTTTGTGAGTTACATCTTTATAACATGGTGCTAAGGATTACGTTCACTAAGTGTTATACAAGGCTAAATGATATTCCATACTAACTCATGTAAATTTACCACTCAAGTTCCTCTTGTCTTTGTCTCTCTAGGACACTTCCATGTCCGCAGATGCTCTCAGTGCTTTGGAGGACCTGCTTCCTTCTGCAGAGCCTGAG
>JAODLC010000123.1:26114480-26133701 GCA_026781145.1 Hippopotamyrus pictus | reverse complement strand
TCTCTCTCTCTCTCTCTCTCTCTCACACACACACACACACACACACACACACACACACACACACACACACACACAGAGTCATGTGATCATATCTTTTTGGGGACGGCTCATTCATTTCTATAGGAAAAATGCTAATGTTAACTATGACAGCCTTAACCCCTACCCAGCCCTAACCATAACCACAAGTAAGCAAACAAAATACAAGAGTTTTTTAGTTTTTTCATTGCAGTCATGGATTTTTGGGATTTTCCCCCCGAACAAATGGCTTACTTATCACGTTGTGGGGACATTTGGTCCCCACAAGGTAAGGTATACCTGGACCACACACAAACACACAGCTGTGATGTTCAAGGCAGGTGCCCTTTATACTCATTCAGGGAATCCACTCAAAAATTCAAGAGGAAGGGGTGTCACTAGGACTTCAGGCTAAAATGCTTTTTATCCCCCCCAAATACATACATACTGAACAGTTAACATAGTGTGCTTTCATTCATTGTCATAAAAATCAGTGAAACTTCTGGACCCAGGGGAAATGCAGCAGTAATTGATTACTGTGACTTCGTACATCTCCCTGGAGGCTGAGCCCCGCCCCTTAGGGTAAAATCCTAGTAATGCCCCTGACAAGTAAACAAGAAGGGGAATACCTCACTGGAGTATTACTGACCCAGAGTGCTTTCTTATCACTGAATGTGTCACCTCACATGTGTGTTCACACTTAGATGAGCACAGAAGAATGCATTTGCACACAGGTGCACTCAGAAACATACAAATGGAGACAGCCAGTCATTTGTTCCTTGTCTCATCCTCTCTCGTTTTCTGTACCTGTGGTGAGGGCTGTGGTTCTTCTGTGGTCTCTTTGTTTCACTGCAGCACTGAAAAGCTCCATGCTGAAGAGACTCACATTGACTTGTACCTCTCCATCCTTCAACCACATTCTCAAAATAGTTTTAAACAGGTGTATGTGTTTTAAAACAATATTTCATAATGACATTATTATTTGTGTACTCTGTCTCAGTAATATGGAAAAAAGCTTCAAATTAATTGAAATTTTCAGACCCATTCCCATAGGCTTATAAAATCAAGCACCTAAGTATTTCACTATTAACTGTAAGTGGTATTATTGCAAGTTGTAAGCATTTAGGAATAACAGAAACTCAGACACAAATTGGCAGACCACATAAAGTAACAGAGCGGGGTGCCCAAGTGCTGAGGCACATAGTACGTAAGTCGCCAACGCTCTGTTGACTCAATAACTGCAGAACTCCAAACTTCCTCTGGCATTAACCCCAGCACATAAACTGAGCGCCAGGAGCTTCATGGAATGGGTTTCCATGGCCGAGCAGCTGCATGCAAGCCTCACATCACCAAGCGCAATGCCAAGTGTTGGATGGAGTGGTGTAAAGCACGCTGCCACTGGACTCTGGAGCAGAGGAAACATGCTCTGTGGAGTGACGAATCACTCTTCTCTGTCTGGCAGTCTGATGGATGAGTTAGGGTTTGGCGGATGCCAGGAGAACGTTACCTGCCTGACTGCATTGTGCCAACTGTAAAGTTTGGTGGAGGAGGGATAATGGTATGGGGTTGTTTTTCAGGGGTTGGGCTAGGCCCCTTAGGTCCAGTGAAGGGAACTCTTAATGCTTCAGCATACCAAGACATTTTGGACAATTCTATACGTCTAACTTTGTGGGAACAGTTTGGGGAAGGCCCTCCTCTTCTGGTAAGACTGTGCCCCAGTGCACAAAGCAAGGTCAATAAAGACATGGTTGGGTGAGTTTGGTGTGGGAGAACTTGACTGGCCCACACAGACCCCTGACCTCAACCCCACTAAACACCTTTGGGATGAACTATAATGGAGATTGTGAGTCAGGCCTTCATGTCCAACATCAGTGCCTGACCTGACAAATGCTCTTCTGGAAGAATGGGCAAAAACTCCCAGACACACTCCAAAATCTCATGGAAAGCCTACTGAGTGGCACAGGGGAGATCAACTCCATATTGATGCCTATGGATTTAGAATTGGATGTCATGAAAGTTCCTGTAAGTGTAACGGCCAGGTGTCCTGACGCTTTTGTCCATGTAGTGAATCTCCTGTCACAGAGTCTGAAAACACAAAAGACAGTTTAAGTAAATCAAATTCACTCCTAAAGGTTAGCTGATGTTACAGGACATGCTACAAGTTCTCAAGAGAACTTGAGTGGAATAAGTCCAGCCTGTAGGTGGAACTGAGCTGTGCTATATCAGACGGGTCCTGAGGCTTCTGCCAATCTGACTGCGGCAGCTTGTGGGGGCCGCAGGGGGGCAGAATGTGACCCGACCACAGCACTCAGGGGACAGTGAGGCAGCAAGAAGAAAAAAGCCACACGGCTCTTTGAAAACGAGATAGTCAAGGGCCTGAATTGCCTTTCTTGTATTACTTTAGTCTACATCTGTGTAAGAAGAAATGTTTGCTGGAAAAGGTATTCTTCAAGAAAAGGTTCAGGTCTTGATGCGTCATCAACATACTGCAGCATCTGCTGAGCTAACAGGCAAAATTATTACAAGCCAAGTTTATTCAATGATGTCACATTTTTCACCTAATGCAGTGGCATGAGTGGGCTTTGGTCTTCGTAATGCCACTGGTCATTTAAAAACTCATACAAAAAAAAAAAATGTAGCTGAATCTGTAGTGTGATATTGTCACCAGGTGGATTAAGGGACAGACCCACCTGATTTTCTGCTGGTGCATCCTCACTATGATTTTTGGCTACAGTAATGTTTTCACCACGCCTTAGAACTAACCATTGTCAATAATATCAATGAATAACGGAGAAGAATTTTATGATTGCTTTTTTCTGAGCTGCCTATTTCATAATTAATTAACACAATCGCCTTAAAAGTCTCAAGGGGACTCCACAGATTACCAGACCTCAGGTTCCTGAGTAGTATAAACACCTTGTTAGTGAATGCAATAATCAAATAACTCCATCCACCCATTTTCCAAGCTGCTTATCCTTCTGGGTCATGGGGGGTTTGGAGCCTATCCCAGAAGCTACAGGCATGAGGTGGTGAGCAACCCAGGATGGGTTGGGGGGGCAGCCCATCACAGGGCACACTCACACACCCCTTTGGGCAATTTAGTAATACCAATCAGCCTCAACATGTCTTTGGACCAGAGTACCTGGAGGAAACCCCATGATGACAACATGTAAACTAAACACACATGGAACCTGAACCCTGGTCATAGTGGTGTAACGCAGTGGTGTGAGGCAACAGTGCTAACCACTGCACCCCACGCCAACCCCAAATAAAGGCAATTATTAGCCATTATCTGTTAGAAATGCTTAAATTGATTGTGACATTTAAATTCAGATATACCCACAGAACTGCAAACCTGCAAAAAACTGTGAATGTAATATGTAATGTAAAATCAAGCAGCCTTAAATCTGTTGCTCTGGATATCTGGACCATAAACACAGCATTCAAAAACACAATTTGATATCCTAACTGTAGTACAGACAAAAAAAATCCAAAGTGTGCTGCAGTTATGCAGACCCCAGAGTATCAGGAAAGAAAAAATAATTTGAAACAAATGAAACGTATTACTGAATATAGAAATACAGAAAGTTAAAGGCCATATATAACTGAAAATGGGCAAATATGTAGAATTCATAACAATAAAATGCATAATTATTGCTCAATATAAAGCAAATGGCTCTTTGAACACAGACTGTACAATGAATGCAATACCCCAGTGTGGAGACATCCTCAAATTCAAATCAGAGAGGCCAATATAGATAAATACAGTTTATTCAGGTTTGACAGAGTATTTAAGCTGATTTTTAGTACATCGAAAACACTCATAAAAAAAAAAAAAAAATAGTATAGGTATGCCCTTTGAGACTGCATCTTTTCCCTTGCATCTAGTTACAGATACGGAAGGAGCTAATAGGAAAAATACATAACAGGCATAAATGACAAAATGGCATGAAGACAAAATGCAAAATGCTATACAGTATCAACAAAAGTAATGACTCCAGTAAGACGCAAGTCATTTAGCAGCTCGACACAGATTCTGCCTTGCCAGCCGGGGCATGCGATTTCGTTAAAGCTTGGTCTTATTACTGAAATGAAAAGGTTATTGAAGAGTAAATTCAAGTATTGCTGTACTAATATATTAAGACAATCTTTGTTAAACATGTAATGTCTTTTGATTTGTCCACTGAACAAAGGAAAAAAAAACCACACACTTCCTAAACGGGAAAAACTGCACTGACTGCCGTCATACGCAGCGGAGACGCAGAATCATTCTGCCATGGTTTGGGGAGGGAAGCCCGAGGGCGTCAACGCACAGCAAGGGCTCCCTAAAGCAGCTTCACAGGCAGTCGGGTAAAGAGCTCCCTAACTTCACACGGACAGGAGGCTGCAGGCAGAGACTGCTCTACACCCAGAGCGGCGCATGGCAGCAACTAACTTAAGATCTTACGAAATACAAGCCGACGATCAGAGAAGCCCCAGGATGGACTCGTCCCACAGCTTCTCCTCCTCTGTCCGCATGTCTATTTCACCCACCCTTTCTTTTGCTCTCTTCTTGTCTTTCTTGTGCTTGGTCTTTCCTTCTTTCACATGATCCTGCTGTGCTCTTGGGTGCTTTTCCATGTCATTCCTACCTGCCTTCACCTGTTCATTCTCCCCATCTTTCTCCTCCTTCGTGGTCTTCTCTTCCCTCCTGCTCCTCTTCGCTCTATGTTGTTCCTCCTGCCTCCCCTCCTCGTGTCTCCTACTTTTCTTCCGGTGCCTCTTCCTCTTCCGCCTCAGGTCCTCTTCCTCACTCTCCTCTTCTGAGCCCTCCTCCTCTCTGCCTCTCCTTCTTCTTCCCCTCCTCTTGTGTAGTCTCCTCCTGTCCTTCTGGCTAGAGGAGCTTGAGGATGTAGAGGTGGAGCTGGAGCTCCCTCGTTCTACGCTGCTCTCTTGGCCGGTCCTGTGCCCATTATTGCTACCCCTGTGGCACTGCCAGCCCCCAGGGCCTGGAAGCACATAGAATTGGTTCCAACATGGGCCCTCTGGGTCTCTCGAACCAGAGCCAAAAATGGGTGGAGGGGGTGGAAAAGAGGGGTACTTCGAAGGCAGTGGAAAGTGAGTAGGGGGAAGGACATTGACTTCACAGGCCGTCATGTCAGCAGTGCCATCGAACGGCGTTCCTCTGTCCTGTAGTTCTTCCTTTTCCAGAGCATTTGCCAACTGCGTGGTCCTGGGTTCGAGCCCACGTGCCTTTTGCACTTGGATATAGTCGGCCAGTTCGTCCTGGAAGGAGCTGTAAACTTTCTTCTGTGATTTGCTTATCAGGTCAGCGACATGCTTCTCTCTGACCGGAGATGAAGTCAAACATCAACGATCAATTAGAAGGAAACTATAACAATGAAATATGAAAGAACTTCAGATAAAAAATGCAGTAGTACAAGATACTTGCTATAAAATGCACATCATCAGAAACTTAGCAGCTTGGTAATTATTAGACCGAATCTAATGATATCTAAAGAACAATTAATGAGGTGCTGTGAGAAATGATGATGAAAACAAATACAAATAATACTGCGACAAGGTTGAAGGACGGTAATGAGTGAAGAACAGTAATGAGTGAAGGACGGTAATGAGTGAAGGACGGTAATGAGTGAAGGACGGTAAAGAGTGAAGGACGGTAATGAGACTCACTTCAGCTGGTGTTTGTTCCCCTGCATGTGAGCCTGGTACATTTCCACCGAGTTCAGTGTGATGCAGCATATTGGGCAAGTGAAACTGCTGGCTGTTAAACAAGTCAGGACAGAAGATGACAGTCAATGATAGTTAGGGTTGTACTTAAACACAGCTGATTCTCTCCACAGTTGGGTGTGGAACGGGCCTTACTCTTCGGGTCGCTGGGCTCCCCATCTTGGCCCATCCGCTCCAGGAGACGCTGCCTGGCCTGGCTCCTCTGGTGCCTCCTGCCAGCATAGTGCTGCTTCGCTACCTGCGGGTTGTTGAAGGAGGCTGAGCAGAGATGGCAGTATCTGTCAGGGTCGCTCAGCTCTAACCCCTGCTCCGTCTTCTCCTCCAGGGTGGCGATTCCCCCTGCGGGGGAGACCGTGTTCCGCTGGAGGACAGAGTCTTCTGAGAAGGAAGACCACAGAACATTACCACCGAAACAACGTAGCGACAGCATGAGATCCACAGAGTCCTGCCGAATTCTCACCTGTCTCCTGCTGGTCCGAGGCAGGGCTGAAGAGACCATACCTGCGGAGGTTCTTGGCATGGATTTTGCCCTCATAGTGAGACTTTGCCACCACAGGAGCACTGAACACCATATTGCAAAGCTCACAGAACCTTTCCCTGTCCACAGAGCCATCTTTTAGCTGAAAGAGACACCAAAATACTGAGTATCACCCTACAGCTGGTCCTCACCTGCCTTTGATGTACTGCATTATCAATACCAAAATCAATAACTATACGTTTACATCACATTCATTTCATTACTCACTTTCTACCAAAGGTATGAAGAGAGAAGACAATAATATATAGACAGTCTACAGTGTTTTCCATGTTTATGCAGTAACTAAAAAAATTGTATGGCAATTCTGTATCATGTAGTGCATTTTTATCCTGCTACAGTATAAAGAAAAAAGAATCCACTCCTTAAAGGAATCTAAACAAACACTGAAACTGTGCTGATCACCATGAAATGGAGTATAAATCCGCTCTACACCATGGAAAGGACGTGCTATGGAGCACCTCAGCTTGTCACAGCGAACAGCTTATGATGCTCATGTGAAGCTCGCCCAGGAACATGTTCTGACTTTTTTACATTACGGAAACCTATGTGTTCAAAATTTGCAGAGGTGTAAAGTTACAAAATGTAAACTCCCGATTTGTACTTTTTAAAAATTTTTTTGCAACCTTTACTTCTATTTTGCTACATTTTTGACCCCAAGTAACAACTTTTTACTCCTATATACTCTGCACAACCATTGTTACTCACCCAATCAAAACAAAAAAATGTATACTATTGCATGCGGTGCACCCAAGTAGTACTGCATGCTTTTGGGTAAAATATGAAACAGGTTTTTTACCACTCAGAATTAAGATTGCGATCTTCTCTCATAATTCTTGATCAATACCTTTCTTTATATTATAATTCTGCATTACATATTGTTTTCATGAAGATTCTGCAAATTGTCATATACGTGGAATGTGCAGTAAATGAATAAGTGTAGCTTCAGACCCAGCCAATCAAGTACACAGAATGCCTGGTACAGGTGCGCAGGGAGCTGGGAGGGAGCAAAAATGTGGACTGTCTGGGGGTCCCTGAGGACTGGGTTGAGAAAAACTGGGCTAGCCAATAGATATGGTGCAAATGTTAGCAGCATTAGCAGCATGGACTGAGTTCAGAATGCTGATGAAATACCATTTTGGCCCAAATATAAAGCTGTTTTTTATCTCTTTCAAAAATCACATCTAAAAATACGGGGAAAAGACGGAGAAGGATGCAAACTAGCTGTGATGTTCTGAAAGTTCCACACTTGAATGCAATGATAAGTACACCTGGGGAGAACCTGGGCTAGACATGTTCTACCTTTGCCAACTAGCGTAGCGTGTGTAGTATTTCATTTTGGACACTAGCCAAGATCTCACTCACTAGGGAGAGAGAGGAATGGAAGGGAGTACCTGGAAAACGGCCCGTCCACTGCTGGACCTCTCCTCATCACGCTTGCTCTGCAGGTACAGTCGCACCTTCTGCGCATGCTTCTTACCCTGTCACCAGGAGGGGAGAATATAAGCCATGAAGAGTTTGTCTATCTTCTCAAGACCAGGAGGACATTCATACACCTGTTGTGCGCCTTAATGGAAAAGCACAAGCCTGTCAATTGCTTGCTTTGCCAGGAGACTTGCGGCGATGTCTGAGTGCTCACAGGAAACGGCGGGTGCGGAGACACCCACCTCGTAATGGGAGACGCGCTGGGACTCGAACTGCAGCACTGCGCCGCACACGTGGCAGTAGCCATCGGTAAGCAGCTCTTTCAGCAACTCGCTGGAGCTCTCTGCCGCTGAAGCTGAGGAAGAGACACAGCCCAAGAGACAGAAATCAGGTGTTACACACCAGACACAGAATGCAGGTAAGGAGAAATGCAGGCTGACGGAGATCTGGGCCGTTCAATGTCAACCATTTCTTAATGGGAAAACTGGAACACACAGCCTAACCAGCAAAGACTGGCAAAGGGGAAATGACTGAGAGAAGCACAAACACACTGCATGATCTGCAGCATGAAACAGCCCCTGTCCTTACCTTCAATTCAGCACATTTATGAATATCTTTCCACTGGTCGGATATGTACATCATCATAATGGCCTCTTCTCAAATCCCATCAAAAATCATAAGCTATTTATAAGTGAAAGCCTGATATTTGAGATTTAGCAGATACAATTAAACTATTTTGGAGTACAATGCAATTACTTAAGCACAGAAATGATCATAGAGAATAACAACCTACTGATGCACAAAACATCCACATTGACAGCTCCTGAATTGCTTGTGAGTGTTTTTACCTTTTCTTTAAATTCTGAGCAACATTCCTCCTTTCTTGGTCTTCAACAAATAAAAAGAAAATCATCACTTGAGTAAGTTGTCAGAACGCACGCAATGATTCACCCAATTAACGATTCGGTTCACAATTTGATCTTTTCACAATACATGTGAGAATTTTTTATTTTTTTTAATTATCAAAAATGCAACATTTATTTTTTCATTAAATATTCCTTTTGTTAAATTGTTTTAATTATTTAGTTTCATTTTCTTATTTTCTTCATTATTTACAAACATTTGCATAGGTGGGAGTGAAATACCACAGCCTATTAACTTTTATCCTATTTCTTTTATTAACAAAACAGGCATTTTCTTAATACTCAATTCGCCATTCCATAGTAGTAGTTCTACAGGTTGCATTAGTTGGCTCCTGGTGGGGGGGGGGGGGGGGGGGGGGGGGGGGGGGGGGGCAGGTTATTGCACCTTCTGCTGTCTAAACAATGTAATTACGGCTAGGAAACACTAGAGTATGCAGCCTAATAATCATTTGAGCTATTTTGTGGATCTTTTTTATTTCAATAATTTGAATCATCATGAATTTGACCTGCAATATATTCATGGCACAATATATCGTTACATGCCTAATCTACAGTGAGCGTATTCTGTTTAAGACAAGTCAAGTAAATTCAATTTCTTTCAGAGAAGAACTAAACAGTAGGGAAAACATTATAATACTAATCAAAGAATAATTACTAACAAATACGGATATTACTTGAACAACTGTCTCAAATAATCCATTTCGGTATGTCGTATGTCAGCATACGGTCGGCCTACATGACGACTGAACGCACATCCACCTTAGCACATTTGTGCGTTGTCTGGCTACATTAACAAGCTGTGCTGCATTATTTAAAAGGACTATTCTTGCATATTCACTCAGGGACTATAAAGGATCCTTAAAGAAGATATAGTGTATTGGTCTTATAAGCTTTATTAATTATTAAGACCTTAAGCCAAATCATCCGGTATCTACGATCTAACCAGTTACAAGTTAAAATAAGCTTCAGAGATCAATACATGAGCAATTTGAGCAACACACAATAAAATAAATATACTGATTTAAGTAAAATATGAACATATGCAACAAGTTTGCAGCCATGATGCCTGGCTTTGGCTCTAAGCCCCTGTGACTCTGAGTTGAGAAACTGACAAAGCAGCAGACATGACAAATGTTCCACGATTCCTTCACCTAAATTACAAAGTGACTCCATGCAAAATTTCAACAAGAAGTGGCTCAGATCATACAATAGTTGAGAACTAGTAGGTTAAACCACATAAACTATCCCAGTAAATGCCAAGAGTAATAGTACAATCCTAACTGATTATTTGCCTTTGTCCATATATAGTATATGAATAAAACAAACATTAAGAGAATGGACTAAATATTTAACAACACAAATAACCTCAAACCTTAAATGAAAACAGCAAAAATCAAACCAGCTGCTTTCTCATTTTTCCCAGAAAGTATTTTACACAGTTTACCACCTGGGTGACCAAAAGTAAAGTCCACTTGGCATCATTCATTTCCTTACCCTAACCAACAAATTATACCTGATTCACTATGACCTCCCAAGGAGACATTTTCTTAAGATATACTTTTTTCATCCCAAAGCAAGATTCTCTATTTCTTCTGAATTGCTCTGAAAGTATCTAGAAAGTGTGTCGCTACTTTTGTAAACACCAATAAGTGTATGTCCATGTCTTTGTGTTTGATTAATTCAGAGTTCGGAATCACTGTCTGTATATTGTGATGTTTAAATTAGTAGACAGACATCCCCCTTCATATATGCTTATAATCCTGTTTCCTTTAAATCTCTGCTGCAATGAAAGGGGTAAGAGCGTCTGCGTGAAACTTGTTGGGAACGTAACAAAACTGAAAACTGCTAGACATGACTTGCAGGCAAAACTATATTAGTGCTCTTGCTCTTTCCAATGTGATCTTACTGGCTGTAGTTTGCCATTACATTAATAAATATGAAATTATCAACTCTCACTGGAATACCCTGGGAACCACCTGCAAGACACACACAACGCTGAAATTTGTAAAACATAACTGCATGCATGTTCCTCGAGTATCTGTGTCTGACACAGCATTAGAAGGATTAGAAGATATGTCATACATCATGTAAGGCATGCTATGCACACAATTCAGCTGTCATTTTCGCAGAATTGTTGCTATACCATTGCGTTCTGTGGTTCCTCTTAATGTACAATAGAATCAGGAATTTGAACATGTATAAAACAGATCACATTATAAAGTAACATAGGATGAGCAAAATATGACCTACTACGCTGCACACAACACTGCGGCCACAGGCTGAGTTGCAGGCTCAATTCAAAATTATTTTACTTAGGAAACATCCTTTAAAATTAATAAATTGCAGTTAGCTAATGCATAATATTCCACCATTTAGAAAGTTCTGCTGCTTGTGTTTCAGAGTGATTTTTAAAATTACTATTTTAAACAATAAATTCTGGTGTGATGTAGAATGAAGTGACAGATAAACATAATCATTTTATGAGCTTAAAATTACCCACAAGGGTAAAGGGCTGCGTTACTGAGAAAACCCAAAAAGAATCGAGCACAAACTTTTTTTCTTATGTAATTCAATTAAAAGAAAAAGTAGCACAAAATGGAAACAAAACCATAAAGTGCATGCTTTAATAAAAGTGTACCATATGCAATTGATGCAGAACTTCAAACAGTTTTTAATACAGGCACAAATAAGTCTTATAGTTACGTCAAAGGAATGGTTAAGGGCGGGAACTTCTCCCTATATTTCCAAGTATAATACAATTTACTTCTGTCGTGGCCCATTATGCAACATGCTTCATTATTTGAGATGTATTTTTTTTATTATGCTCTAGAAATGAAATTACCTATTTTGCATTACAATTACTTTCAATGAATTGGTCCACAAAGCTATATTAATTATGGGATTTATATGTAATGCGAATGCAATAAAAACTTAAACATTTATTTTAGCCCAGCTGTATCACAAAACTACAAAATGGGAAATACTATTTTAATGGCGTGACATTAGGAACTAGTAACTAGCTTTATTACTAGAGACGTCCAAACTATCGCCAAACAATTCCTCCAGTACTGCCACCAAACCAAATGAAACTGATTACATCAAAGTGCAGTTGCACCACCTACCATTCAGATTTATCTAACTTGAATAAATAATAATTCAAATAACTAATATGCTAGATGATTAGGTTTCAGTATTTCAAAAGGACCTTAATTATCTAGCACGTTTAGGTGTGGTACTGAAAACGTGTTACTATTACATAAACACATAAACCACAAATCAGCTCGGTTCCTTGTACAGTTAAAACGGAAGAAACGGAGTCTGTTTTGCAGCCTGTTACCTGATGCACTGGCTGCGTGCGTTTTAAACGCCATTTTAAAAATCCTTTCCGACGCCCGCTACTACAAATTCCAGCAACCATCAAGGTAACCACATGGGTCTCGAGCTAGCTGTGTAGATAATATTGACTTGTTATACTAACTGAATTATTAATCGAACTCGACAAATAACCCTCCTGACATCCTTGAAAGTGAAAAATTCGATATCGATAGTTAGCTAAACTTATCAAGCTACATATCGAGCTACCTACCTCACGAACTCCTACAGACAAATCTGAAACCAGCTCGCTTCCCTGCTAACTAACTCGTATGATGTAAACAGCTTCACCAGTCAAATTACCAGTCGCTTTATTCATTTGATCATCGCCATCACTTTATTTTGTTTACATTCTTTGTGAACTCACCTTCACTCTGGGAAATATTGGTGTTATGAGTGTTTTTTACTTTCTCAGCATCTGATACAGAAGCCGAGACCTGATTACTGTTACAGCATTTGTAATTTTTGTAAATATGTGCCTCCGCAAGTTGCGGGATAGACACACTTTCGGGCTCCATTTTCATCCCTAATGGCTACCGCCGTGCTTTTCGTTTGGGAGTGACCGTACAGGGCGAATACGCTGCTGGGAAAGTGCGCCATCTTACGGTCGGGAGGTACAACTGCTTTCCGGCGAAAAACAGTACTATGCAGAAGATCAACAGCAGGGGGAATCCTGACGGACATCCATCCATCCATCCATCCATCCACCCATTTTCCAAACCGCTTACCCTACATAGTTTTTTTCTTTTCTGAATAGAAACATTTTGCCACAAACTGACAGGTTGATGATGCCTGGTGTAGAGAATTATTCGACGTGAAGAATTCTAAAATGATTATGTTTTAAGTTGAAAATAAATGCTTGTTAATTATTGATGCATATGTTTATATACCTAGACAATAATAAAAACTGAATAGATACCCATAGCTGGCATACCCACCCACAAAAACCAAGGCTATAGAGATTTAAGTAACAAAATAGCCGGTTTTATTAAAGGGTTACATCAATGCAATATAGTAACTTGATGTGGTAAGGATTATAAAGGACCCTGAGGGTGGATTAATTAAGAGTGTTATTAGAGCGTGGTAGCAGTAAGTTTCATAGAGGGATGATGAAGAATTAAAGGGAATAAGATCCAAGGAGTGCAGTCCACTGGACCCTGTTCCAGTGAGACACGGGGGGCGAAGGGGGTAAATGTTAGAGCAATGCCGTTACTCTCTCTTCTGATGAAATTCTCTTGCCAGTCCATCCACCTGTCAATTAGATGAAAGTAAATGAGTCACAATGTTGCCCTAATGTTCAGCCCTCCAAAGTCTTTGTGATAATCATTCTCAACATTCACTCTCTTTTTAACGGTATTTTTTTCTTTTTTTATTCTTCCTAGTCTGTACTTACCAAAATGTTTTTCAAGGTGTTTTTCCGCTGTGGTCTCACATAACTGCATTCCCTGCCTTCACATAGTTTAATCTTCTCTGAGATCTAAGTGTGTGAGAATAAAGTATATATATATACTTTAAAATACTTAACATTCTTCCTATCTTAAATGTAAATCTTATATCATAACCGTAACATTTTGGCCAGAGCGATAAGAAGCGGTCGCTGTCACACCTCCGCTGTGGTGAGCGCATCGAGCTCCCTCTTGCCCCCGGGGTACCATCCATGGGACCAGTGCTGTGAGTGGCAGAGATGGGCACCCAAACAGAGCAACATTCCCAGTAGCAGCGTCAGCTTGCCTACACATACCATCACTAGTGCTGGCTGGAGTCCTACAGGAGGAAGGATTGGAGACATACGAACATTTCAATGCAATAAGTTATTATATTGCTTCAATTTTTAAAATTTCTAATTGAAGGGTTTGTCAAGATAGTCCTACATTTCCCGGAACCTTATGTAGGTTAATGAGTAAATGGACATTGTTTATGAAAATAAAGTGTTTACTGCGTTAAGTGCAGAGAAATTTCAGACTGCTCAATTTTTTGAAACTATTTCATTGCAGGTTCAAGGGAGGAAAAATATTATTTAGTTATAATTATTTTGTGCAGGCCCATAGCCAGAATTAAACGAATTTCGGGTGGTTGGGTGGTTCAAATGCGTAATTTCATTATGTGGCTACATGCCTGATTTTGTGCAATACGTGATGTAAGTAGTATCTGAGTTATTCAGTAAAAAATAACATGCGGAAAAGTGATGGACAATCACCACATCAAGATCAAACCAAGTAGCAAATGCAATGTAAAGCACTATAAACACATTTTTGTGTTACGTGAATTATGCCAGTGTAATAAATACATTTTAGTCGGTGATTAATTTGGTATCCGCAAGACATTCTGAGGTCGAAACAAAAATATATGCCATGCATTATCATGTTTAAGCAGTAAATCATTTCTAGCTCAGATAGAATTATAATAAGGCACATAAATATCTCAAGAACAGAACAATTAAGTGTAGAAGTAAACACTTTGTCTGGATTAAATATGTTATCTCTTACCTTTATAAGCTTTAATAACTTCTCCACAGATGGATTTTGTAGCAGTCTGGTGGTATCTCTCTTGTCTTCTTTGCTGAATTTGTTCAGTCTTTATCTTCAAATCTGTAGGTCAGTTGTATTCTTACTTCCCTATGTGTCTGTAAATGTCCTGGGCTGCCTCTTCTCTCTTTGCCTTGCAGGAGAGCCTCTTCCTCCTTATATATGAACCCCCCCCCCCCCTTGCCCCCAACTCCTGACCCCCTATGCCCTCACTGCCCATGCATTCCTAGTCTGTTCAGTCCGCAGTACGTTTTGGTCACATCCCATTGTGCATCTCTAAATACTTGTAACTTACATCAGCATGCCTTCTACACATGCTTTACCACTGTGTGAGGATATGCAGAGAGCCCAGTATTTGAATGTGTATCTGTACGTATTTGTTGAGGCAGCAAAATTATGTGTATTGATATGCGAATAAAAGTGGAACTTGCTGTAACAATCCATTTTTTCTGTTTATTATACTTCTAAACTGGAGATATTAAAGTGTCATTATAAGTCTTCTTCAATAAACTTTTGCTCAGTTTATGAAAACTATAAACCAATATCACATTTAACTCTACATACTTATGATAATCATGTATAACCATAATCATAATTGAAACTAAAATAATTTTCAACATAACATTCAGTTCCTAATCTTGACTCAAACCAATAAACTAAACCCTAAACTAATAAATGCCTATGCGCATCAGGACTGGTGCCGTCTGACCCTGTCTTGCCCCTTTTGGCCAGCAGGTGTAACTGGTCATTCTGTTTCCCCACTCTCTGTCTTCTAGCTCTTCAGCCCCAATATTGATTTCAATATTGTTGAACATGAAAAACATTTTTCTACTTGTGGCTTTGAGTTTGCTACAGCTGGTGCTAGAGACCATAAAGATCCTCCGACATCACTTAAATCAGTAGGTTAGCAACATTTTGGCTTCTTAATAAATTACAAGAGAGAGAGTAGTTGATAAGACTAAAAATGGCTTTTGGCTCAGTTATACTGAACTCAGACATTTTTCTGGAAAGACATCCAACATGCTAATTCATTTTAAGCTACATTCACATGAATTTAGCCCTGATTTTCTGCTTGCCAGCAGTTTTTGGAGATTGCCAACAAAACCCCCAGATCAGAGGCAAATCGGTGTTCGATCAGCACTGGCAATTCGGCACTCGATGACTATGTGTAAACCATTCGGATACACGACCCAACTGAGTCCACGATGCATTGCAGACGCCCGCCAGATATTTGTCGTGCTAAATATCTAGACTTTGTCAGTGACTGCAAATCCAGAGCTACAGCCAGTAAAGTGAAAAAGTTAAAAAGGTGTCAAAACTTGTTTGTTTAGAATCTGTTCTTAGTGTTCAGGGATACATATATTTGCATATTTTATTTGCCAGGTCACTAAAAGCCCAAGTGATACTGTTTCCTGAAAGTCTTGTATATATGAATAGGTCAGGTTAGGTTGGGGAGCATGCACTGGTAGAGCGCGTTTCCGCACCCTCCACACGACTAAACACCTCAGGGTCCTGGTTGGCAACCTCCCAAGCAGTCACGTGGTCCAGGCTTACCCTCTGGAAATTACTGTATATATGTGGGCATCCCCTTGGCTTGGTCAAGTGACTTGGGTCCTTGACCAGCATTGTCGGCAAAGTCAAGATCAGTGAATGTTTCTTCACCAACAGATACCCCACAGCTGCTGGACCCCACAACCCTGTCCAACACCCAGTCCATACAAGCACTGAACAGAATAGGAACAAAAACATCTGGATACTTGTGACAGCATAAACTGCAGAAAATGGTCAATTTTGTGCGTGTTCACTTTGAAAGCATATGCACTATAATTACAAATAATAAATAACAAGAAAACTAAAATCTATGGATTATCTCATAGCCAAAATATTAAATATACTGTGTAACAAATATTTTTTACATTTAGTCTTTGTTATGTAAAATATTGTGGTCAATATTAAAAATGACGACTCCATCTTTTAAATTATACTTCCACTTATACTGAAATAGATGCTATTCTTTGGATTTCACAAAGAAGTTTCCAAGATGGAGGTACATGATATTGCAGTGGTCAGTTCAGAGCTGAAAAACAGCAAAAATTGCATCAAATTGTGTTTATCAAATTGTGTTAAATTTATCAGTAAGACTCCTGTCTCCAGTCTTGTGAAGCCATTTTAATAGTCTCAGACAACCGCTGTTCTATTTTATGTCTACATATTTAGGGACGACAGTAAAGTTTGGCTTGATTTCACAGCATTCATTTCCAAACATACTTTTTAAACACCATAAGGTCTTTGTATGCAACATGTTTTCAATTTGCTCATTAATTATGCATTCATTTTCAATGACATGCTCTCATTTACGATCTTGTCACCCACACAATACATTTCAGCAGGCACACTACCTATTAGCTTTTCTGCTCCATCCTGTTTGCTCCTGTCCCTAAAGAGCACCAAAAGTCGTGCGTCATTTGCCCTCCATCACAGAGGAGGGGCCTGAAGGAGACGGGATCAGGCCTGAGCAAACACACAAGGTCCTTTAAACACCTCTTCTAATTATAGGATGATACCAGCTCATCCCACAGGTCAGGGAAATGCAAAGAGGAGAACACAGGATATGTACAAGGAGGCTAACTCAGGCTTGGTGACGGCTGATTGAGTTCCTGTCAGTGACTGTTTAACATTGTGCAAAGGTCTCTTATAGTCTCTTTGCTCTGCTTTGGACAGGGTTTACAGACACGTCAGAAATGATCAGCGAACCGGAATCATTATGTCATAAAGACCATGCTGCACATGTGGGCGTCTAATACACACTGATCATTTGAACACATGAATGTCTACAAGGACAAGGTATGTCATGAAATGTAAAGCAGAATAATTTAAAAAGTAAAACAATCTGTATTAACGATTTAATTATTATAATCATCTCTACACAAGAGATATGACAGTGCTCCAAATACACATCCTCTGGGAACGTCAGCCTTTCTGTACATGGACAAACATACTGTTTTGACTGAGGAAAAAAGTAATTTGGGTTACATTTTAAAATGCCACATCCATGGTAAAAATTGCTTTGAATAAAATTTGCCAGGGTGTTGACCCCTGTAAATCTTTTGCTTCTTATTATAGGAAGGTGAGGGTGTTTTTAAACTAGTTTAGAAAAGTAAATGTGTAAATTTGTAACTTGACATTGAAAGACTTCTGCATATGAATTATGTTTGTTGCTTACAACACAATCCACACTATAATGGTTTTTAATATTGTACCAGTTAAATTTTATGCACAACTTTAGTCTAATGTCCAGTGTTACACAGACACAAACACAAAAAAATTAATCACCTGAATAAATAGTTTATACAGATAAAAGTTTAAGCACTTTTAATACGATGGACAATTTCTGTTCAGAGAGGCATATTATTTCAGTGTGCATATATTTAATAATTCATACACACACTTAGCTCTGATTAAAACGCTATAAAACGAAATGTAAAACAAAAAATATATAAGACAACAATACCAAAAGAAAACTAATACAGCGAATATAAAAGGGCTCCAGCATTGGGTGCCTGGACCCCATATAACCAAAGGTCTAATACAATTTAAAATGGTCCCATTGCATTTAAAATATATTTTTCTTTTCTTTAAAAAAAAAAAAAATGGGTAGCAAGCCACTGGACACAAAAGAAATATAAATAAGCCTACAGTATGTACAGACAGCTAGGGATTTACCGAGCTACCCGCATCGTTCACAGATATTAACTGAGCGGCGTTCTGCTTGGCGTCCGTCTTGCTGAAGCCTTTATCCACACACCCCGGGAGTACTTTAATGGAAATACACTAAATAAAATACTATATAAAGGGCCAAATAAAACCAGGATAATGTAGAAACTTAATGATATGGAGACACGAGAGGAACAATTATGAAATAAAACTGAACAGGGAATCAGGCGCATGGACAATTTTAAAAAGAATCCAGGAAATATAAATACAAGAATGAAAATGAAAGTTCTGGAAAATGAAAGAGTTTTGTCACAGACAAAACAAAAACTTAATTTTCTTAAAATGCCATTTCTTTAGTACCAACAATTCAGCTGTGAATTATATCACGATATGTCCAGATTTGCTTCGAAAAGGAAACAGTGTCACACTGGGGTCTCTCACAGGCGGAAACACTTCTACAACTTTCCATCACATGTAAACAGTAGGACTGTAGTAAGTGTGTATAGTGTGTATACACACATGCACACCCATGAACGGCATTGGACTGCTGGCGTAAGGCCACTGGTGGTCACACTCACACTCACGTCAGGGTGAATATAGAGCATATGCTGTTATGGCACAGCGATACCTGCAGGAGAATCGGAACCTCCAAAACACTGAACTCTTCTGGATCACATGTGAGGAAGCACACAAGTATACAAACCCACAAATGATTTCATCAGCACCAAAGCCAAAACTGTAAACCAAACCAAAAAAGGACATCCCTTTATCGTCACAACCTGCTGTTGATATACCCATGATCCTGTTTGGTCCCCATGTTCCCCACCAAGTAAAACAATTAGCTTATATTATTTTCCTCCCTGTACAGAGTCATTCCAAACAAACATCAAGCTGCACATATGACCTCTGGGGCCTGTTTCACAAAGCAGGGTTACTTGCTTAGCCAGGTAACTTGCCAGATTTAAGGTAGTCTGGGCTAAAT
>JAODLC010000123.1:26084729-26106724 GCA_026781145.1 Hippopotamyrus pictus | reverse complement strand
CATGGGGAGCTGGGATTTGAACCCTGGTCTTTGGGCTGTGAGGCAGCAGTGCTAACCACTGTGCTATCCAGCCACCCTCTCCTACTACCCTCTGTAGTTAACTGATGTATTTGCTTTCTTAAGGCTCGATTCTGGGATTCTACACAATGTCACGATCAAAGCTCTCACATTTTTGCAACCAAGAAAGAATATAATGGGTCTCTTAAAAATATTTAATAGAGCCCTCATTTTAACACTTAGTAAAAGTAAATTGCTATGAAATGGAATTGTCTGATCATGCATCTCATTTGAAAACACATCAATGCACTGTAAAAATTTGAATGCTCCACCAGCCCTATTACCAAGCAATAATTATTATGCTGTTCAATTTCAAGTTCACTATTACTTAAATTAAAGCATTCACTATTACATTTTTCACAATTACACAAGACAATATTTAAAGCAACTGCTTACAAATAGCATTAAACATTTGAGATGTGATTTATCATTAATCCATTCCTATTTTCCATTTCCCTCTTGAAAGAGTGGGGTGAAATAGCTTACCCTGGGCTGCAATGAACTTATTCTTCTCTTGATATCCCTGAAAGAATAGAGAGACAAAAAAGCACATTGAGCTTTCTATTCTCTTCTACTGTCCTCTCCCATCCTTTGACTAGAGTGCTGTTCCTTGTCCCACTCCCTCACCCCTGGTTCCCCATGCTTACGTTTATATAGGAGGCATTAATGAAGTCAGAGTCTGGGACACCCTCCAGCAAAGAAAGATGCACCCTTGAGTGGTCATCTGGGAAATGTGGGGAGATCGATGGACAGGTTTAAAATCTAGTGAATAAGATTCATAATGATACATAAACACTGGAAGAAATGGGTGCTTCATCCACATTGATATTTTTTCCTTGCACCAATGAGTTAATCGGCCAGAAGGAACACATCAATGACCAGAGCAAACCGAACAACCTGTGCACAATGCATAAACAAACATATTATTAAAAAATTGTTGTAGACTCACAGGGTAGAATATTAACATATCTGTTTTTCTCTTTATTTTCCTCTTTTGATGCTGCATGACAGGATGCTTGAATAGGACATACAGGCAAAGACTGGAAAGACAAGAGACACCGATGATGGCCGATTTCAGATTTTACAAACTCCATTCTGAAAACAGGGATACAATATTGGACAAATATATAAACAGACCCTATATGGTCCTTTGTATTGGTGTGCAGTCAGTAGATTTTTGCACTCATGTTTAATGGGTAGGCGTGTGACACAAAAAGTTAGGGATCTCCGTGTGTTCAAATGCCGTGGCTGCGAAAGTAACCAGATTACCATGGGCCCTGGAGTAAGGCCCTGCTTTCTGATCCTAACCCCGACCGTACGTCACTTTGGACCAGAGTGTCAGCTAAATGAATTAATGGGAAAACAACAGAATTCCTCAATCAGAAAAGTTAGGTTAAATCGATTTGACAGCTAACTGGTTATAGTGAAGAGGCAAACCAGTGACAGGATTTTTCTCCCAGTGTACATGGCAACATACTGACAATGGTCACCTATCTTAGCTTATTTAAATTTAGAAACAATGTTGAAGTGTAAATTATTTTAAATGTTTTTCAAACTGTTTAACTATGTACAGATAATTTCTTTCCAAGTCTTACGTTGAATTCCTCCCGGAAGATCTTGTTATCATCTGCCATGCGACGGTTCATCTCCTCCTCCAGCTTGTCAATATGAAGGGGCGGGTACTTCCTGTTGGTGCTAGGGGAGCGAGCCAATAGGGGCACACTTTGAAGCTCTAATGGAAGGAAATACAGTAGACCAGTCAAGGAGGAAAGTAGTTTCCAGAGTGTAAATGGAGTACTAGGAAACAGTCGTACAGTCACATAGAAGAAATAAACAGCACATAAAAATAGGTATAAATGACCCATTCACTAGAAAGCTTAAATTAACAGGTCTACAACCTAGGTTGCCTCTAGATGGCAGCACAATACACTGAAGATCACACTAACCATAGGTATTTTAGACCAAGTCTTTCACACAAAATAAAGACAATAATGATAGATACAAACACATACACACACGCAGAGTAAGATAAATGCAGTATTATTACCTGTATCATCTGCCCTACCATTTGGCAGCCTAAAGGAGTTCGAGTGGCTCCCAGATTGCTTATATTTCTTAAACCTGATGTAAAGACAGGACAAGGACATCAGTATGCTTCCAAAACACTGTTAATGCACTTTTTGCACAAGTATCCCTTTTATATAATCAGTTCCTATGCATCTGTGTGTGGATGAAGGTGCGTAACATAGCTGTCACTTAATCAGTGTCGTAAACAGCATACTATCATTTGTGGGGCTAAAGTTTCATACTGTCATCTGAGGAATAAAACCTAGTGGACATGGAACGGGAAATTCAGCATAGAAGGGCACAGCTGGTGGGTGAGCGTGTCAGGCTGCTTGACTAACCTTAGCATGTAGAGCACAATGACAACGAAGATGATGACGAGTAGGGAAGACAGAGCTACCGTCACTGCGATGATAGGAGTCTCATCTTCAGCGACAGGGAGAGAGAGAATGACTAATTTCAGCTGCTCGTGTGAACAGAATATCTGAGTTTAGAATATCAGAAAATGTCTGTCTAAATTCTCAGCATGGAAAAGCAGAACCAGCAACAGAGGCTGGCAGATGATGACAGTGACCAAGAAGGACACACACTGTCACAATATTCCACATACCTCACTCAAAAAAGAAGGAAAAATGTGAGAGAGTAACAACATATCTCTTACCTGTGCTGTCACTCCCACCTGAAAGAGAGACACTACAATTTATCACATGCTATCACAATTCTTACTTCACCAAAAAAATACACTTATATGAAAAAGTGCCAGTGATTTAAAGCAATACTTGGGGGAGACAATTAATTACCTTTATGTTTGAGTAAAAAAAAAAAAAATGTAATTTCAATACTATATTTTCAAGGTGTGACATCTGACAGAAACTCCATCATATTTGCATTTGATGAACTGACATGGAATGGCCCAGAAACAAATGCCATTCCAACTAATCATATGGTACTTGTTTAAGAAGGATATTCTATACATAACAAATGCACAACAAGGCTGAGTTGGCAGAGGACACTATATGCTACTTTTCCAGTAAAATCATGGAAGTGCGCTCCCTTGGAGGAATCCTCAGTGTCAGGGAAACATCTTTTAAAAAAATATTGATGAACAAGGTAAAAAGATATTAGTGCTGTGGAAGTTCTTTGGCAATTTAAAGCACGACATTCAACAGACTAGTGTTGCTTGTAAATTCTGCTTGTGCCAAGTAAAACTGGAAACAATATGACATTTGACATCCAACAGACGATACGGAAAGCAAGTGCTTATAGTCACAGACACCATCAATTATTGTTTCCTCTTCCGATCTGGGAAAAAAATGGAACAAACCATCTTGTACTTGTAATGAATGGCGAGGCAGTCGGAGAAAAAAACCCAGCTTGAAACCCTGCTGTCAGCATATTATTAATGCGAAAAAAAAAAGTGATGATGTTAATTAAAATTTGATTTGTTGGTCGCCTTTTTTCATGTTCCGAATGTGTTTAAGGGCAATTCTAAGGGAATTTTAAGCAAAAATGGAGCCTTCAAGTAAAGAAATAATTACTTGATTTATATTGAGATAATTATCGACACTAACCAATATGAAAAATATTGAGGCAAATATCGCCCAGCATTACTTGTAATAGTACATATAAGCCAAAAATGTAGCTTTTGGGTCACAACTACCTGCAGTGCTGCCACTGTCAGCTGAGGGAATTCCAGCAGGGGGCGACGTGGTGGACTCTTCTATGATGGCTGCACTGGTGGCATTAGGGGCCACGGCAAAGGAGGTGATGGTTGAGTTTGTGCCACCCTCTGTGACGTTGCTGGCTGAAGATGAAGCGGGCAATGGCAGGTAGGGGGTTGGGGCAGCAACAGGAGGCTGGGCGGTGGGAGTGCCCCCCCCAACAATAGTTGTTATGCCAACAGATGGACTTAATGTCCCCAGGGCTGTCACCGCAGCGCTTGTGTTGAGTGCAGTTGTTGAGTGCAGTGTTGAGCTTAGGTTGAGTGCAGACTGGGCCACAGTAGATGAGGTGGCGAACTGTGTTTTCTGGAGAGAAACATCTAAAAAAAAAAAGGAGAGAGTAAAAGACAGAGGGAGAGAAAGAGTCAGCATCAAAGGCATCACGTGATCTGTGATCCCGGAGTTGTTTTTAATGCCAGATAAGATGGTATCTTGAAATTCCCTGGAATCACAACTGTTGTGGTTCCATGTTAATACCAGTGTATCACGGCCTGATTCAGTGTGTCTTATGCGGTTACCTGTGGGTTGAGGAGGCTCCTGGGAGGAAGACAGAGCCACAAACACGGAGCCCAACAACAGTAAGCTGAGGGACACCCCCATGGTGCCCTGGTAGAAGCCAGAGGAGTGAAGGAATATGTTAGATTTATCCATTATCATGACAACTTCTAGCTTATTCTCATCCTTGTGTTCCACATGATGAAACCACATCATGTGGTTCCACAGAACCACATGATGAAACCACAGCTGAAAGCTGCCCATTGCATGTGATTGTGTGCTTGCATGTGCTCTCTGATGAACTGGCATTTCTAAATTGCCCATTGCATGTGATTGTGTGCTCGCATGTGCTCTCTGATGACCTGGCATCCCATCCAGCTTTTTTCAGGCCTGCTTGGGTCTCCAGGTTCTACACAACCCTGAATTAGATACCCGATTTGAAGATGGATGGATTACTGAATTAAAATGAAGAGAAATGATGGATATAGAGAAAGGGCTAGAGACAAGGGATGGGGGAGGGGACACAGATGAAGTGAGACAAAGCGATGTCTGACCTCCAAGATGAATGTTGACATCAGCCCCTCATCAGTCCAACGGTCTCTGCAAGGGGACAGAACAAAGGAGAGGAACAGACCATTACTGGGTTATCAGCTGTGTAGAGTTAGAAAGAGGGCTATGGAGGATGACAGCATTGTATCCCCCAGACAATTCCATCTCACCCATCTTAGCCTTACTCTTCCCACACTCCCCAACGTGTACAATTTCTATAATTACTGGATGTATCAACTGGAAATGTGAAAGCCAATAAATGTGTTTTTACTAAATATTTAATAAATATTTTCAATTTATTTCTCATCCATTTTAATAATGCCTAATTTCTGCTATAAAATTAGCTGAAGATTTGTTTGGACAGGTGCCACATATAGTATAATTAGAAAAAGTTAGATTGGGAGACAAATTAAACATTATTGCAAAGATTTCAGTGATTAAATTTACCCATAAAACCCATAGTATTCTCTGTAAAACCCATAGTATTCACACACTTCACTCCAGCTTCTGGCTTTGTGGTCAAGTTTTCTTTAGGCACAAACACTATTAACCAAAACGCTGCATTTCATTAAATAAAATAATTAAGGGACCGTAATTCCGTAGCAGGTACAGAACAGAAAAAAAATTTATTGTGCATATTGTAAGGTTTTGTGAGCTCAATTTAGTATTTCATGGGGATTGTAATTTTAGACTGTGTATTAATTAATTTGTGCGCATGACTTGTGCATTGTAGCCAGCAACTTCAGGGTTCCGTATATACCATTCATGTATCTGATACAGTTCTTAACTTTGTCACAGAAAATGTTGGTCATAGTGCAAATGAGAAATATAAATATTTAGACATATAAAAAATGAACAATACTGACATTTAGATTAAGATTAGGCTTTTTCTTACCTTCAATGCTGTATGGACATTAAAGCGCAGTAAGTTTGTGTTTCGCTAAAATATTTTTACTCTGCCATAGGGAAAAAATACAACTCTGCAGGTTTTGCAATTTTAATGGCAATTCATCTTCAGGATTATCTAGCATATCTTTAAAAAACAGATTAAAATTTAGCTCCGCTGCTTTTGCATGAGCGCTACATGCGCTCTCCAAGACAATCATACTCATTTTCATCCTTGCTGTTTAAATCACTCCTTGTATTTATCACAACGAAATCTCATTGCTATATTTGAATTTCCAATACCATGCTGTCTTGGTATATTATACAAAATACTTTAATAAATTGTATCTGTTCCTCCCAACCAAATTGCAATTTAAGCTTGGGTCTCTTCATTTGTCCACGCATCCATTATTATTATTTTTTCTTTTTTGCTTCATTTATCATTTTTTTCTGAGTTTTTTCAAGACAACAGTTGTACTGTAATTCAGAGGCAGGCTATTTGCATAACTGAATGACAAAGAAAGTGTTTCAAGTCCCACTCCAAAGTACCCCAGTAGGTTTGGCACTTTAGGTACTGGAACTTTTGGTGCCGGTACTCGACCGGAAGTCAATGGAGTGTACCGAAAGTGCCACACCAAAACTACGGTATCTGGTGTGGTGAAAAAGTGCCCACTGTCCCACTACTGCACATTTCTTAAAGTACCAATGAGAAATGACAAAAGGATCCCCAACACCTGTCCACTTGAACAATTCCATTGGGGGGGAAGCACACAGGAGTGGCAGGTGGAGGACTAAATATCTTCCTCCCCCTTCCTGCTGGTCTCTCCATCTCTCCCTGCCCATTATTTCTCCCACATGTCCCACACACTGGGCTGAGGGGATGCCCACAATTACAGGCCTGCTTGCAGGCCCAAACCGCAGTGGTTCCCTCCACGTGCTCCAGTCCGACCCAGCCCACACAATACCCTCCCAGTCCAGACTGTTAACCCCCTGAAGAGGTGCAAACATGATGCCGCCATCTCACTGGAAATGCTTTGACAGGTGTCTTAAAGTTTGGTTTTTTGAGTTATCATGCTGACAACTTCAAGTGTCTGAAACTGCCCTTCTCTTTGCTGTCACTATGTAACGCTTACGGACAATCCGTCTCCAAATTTAATCAGTTCTAGGTTGTCACCCATACAATGCCTCTACAAAGTTTGCAAAAAGTTCTGTCAAAATGCAATTTGAGTTACTATCATAACAACCAAGTACTTGTGGTGGTATCAGACCAAACCCAATACCACATATATTCCCATTCCAGGTAACATAAAGATCCTGCAGGACAATATGTAGTTATTAACCACTTTAATCTCACCATAAACACTTAATAAACACATATTCCATGAATGTCTGCAATTATATTCCCTGTATGGATAATACATATGTTTTTAGGAACAGTTTGTCACCTCCATCACTGCAGACACTTTCCCACTAATAAAATAACTCAAAAAGTATTTGATTAATTCAAACTTAGCACAGGTATTGTATACATTGTATTGCAAATGCAAAATGTAGGCTATACTTCAAGCTCATCTATCACACAAGAGCCTACAAAATGGTGTTGAAAGCACTGTCTCACAGCGATCCTGTAAGATCCTTTATCTTACAGCACCAGAAGTCAGTCTGTCACACTTATGAGTCACGCTGAAGACTAAATACATGCCCCAACTGATCCCTCCAACCACCACCATCTCTCTCTCTCTCTTAGTCACTCTCTCCCCTTTTTGGGTTCCCCATATCAAAGCAGAAGTAGAATACACCTATGAAGCAGCCACCGCAAAACAAAATGGTCCACAAATATAAGATCCTCAAAACAATACATTTGAGAAAATGACTAAACGTAGTCAATAGCCTTAAAAAACAAAATACAACAGCATGAGCAACATTTATTTACAAAGGTGTCCTTATTAATGAGGTTGCTCAAACCTCTTTCACATATCTACTGATCTGGTTGACTGGAAGCAGCGACCAATTCAGGCATGATGTGCTTACCACAGGACAAGTTGAAGGGCCATATATAAGGTAGTTCACTCCTAGATGCAATCTGACTTATGCAATTATTATAACTATGCATAAACCCTACAAATAGGGTAAAATGGATACGAAACCTATGTGGCCAACCACAACACTCCATCCTAAACAAGGGTCTGCAATAGCTTCTTAGCCCTCATTGGTTCCATATTTGGATGGGGCCTCTCCCTGATTTTATACCTCTGCTTCTGCCATAGCCAGCTATTCCAATTAAATCAATCTGGGGTTTATTTTCTGCTTTCTCTTTCTTCTGCCACAAGACTATCCACTTCATTAAATCACTTTGTACTTCATAGGTAAGAAATATTCATATTTACATATCTGTCCATCTGCCAATCATACCTAACCTGGACAGGGTCACCTGGGGGCCTGAAGCCTATCCGAGACAGTACAGGGCACACGGCTGGGTACACACTAGATGGGATGCTAGTTCACATTTATCAAGTAAAAGAAAAATAAAATCTGCTTCATAATAAAGAATACTCATTATTGCTGTGTTCTATTACCCTGTTTCTTTGTATTTCTAGACCATCAAAGCATATAAACTAGCAGTGAGATCCACTCCTGTACTTGAATGTGAACCATCTAACAGAGGGCCAGTGTGTATGCAGGTTTTTGGGATAATCTTTAGGTCAGAGCTCTTCACGTCTGGCCCTCGATTCCAAATCCAGGCCCTGTTTTCAGTTCTCCAAGGTAGCTAGTTTAATAATTACTGATTCTGATTGGCCACAGAGGTGTACAGGTAAAGGTAGGTTGGAATATCAGCAGGGCTCAGACCTTGATTTGAATAGCCCTGCTTTAGGTAATCTGTTCAAGCCCAGATGTGAAAACTCTTCAGCCAATCTAATTAGGGAGTAATCCAATTAGAGAGTTGCAGTAAAAACCCACATACACAATGGCCCTTTCTCAATCAGACTGCCCACCCCTGATCTAACAGAAAAGGAACTGGAGAATGTTGTCATAGATATTATCAAAGCATGTGGCATATTCATGAAGTTTGCAGCTTCGTGAGGCCAAGATTTCCTTGGTTCCTCGTTATAAATATATTTCAGCATTGCTATGTTGCATCTGATTAACATGAGTAAACCACAAGATGCTGACAATATGCCAAGAAGTTACCAAATCACTGCACTGTTCCCTGGTATTAGTCAAACAGCTGCATCAGTGTGACAGGAAGCGCTTATTACCAGCACTGTTTGAATCAGAAACTTTCAGCACAGCAGGTAAAGTAATAGCGGCGTAACGCTACTTCAGAGCTGTTCTTACTTGATGAAACTGACAGTAATAGCAACATGGTCGGTCCTTCCCAAAAGTACAGCTTGGTTATTCACAGCACATACGTAGCTAGAGAACATGCTTCTTTGGTCACTCGTTTGCCGGTGTTAGTTTTAAGTTAACAGAAGCAAGACAGCGGCACGAATTTAAGCTTTATTCCTCCACTGCTTGTGTAAGTTAAAGACTTTCTGGGGCTGTCGTCCCAATCAACCCCCACCCCACAACCAGAAAAGCATCCTGCCCTCAAACATGTAGCGCTAAACAGGCGGCCGGGCCGCCAGAGGCAGTCACCCCCAAAGCCCCGAACCCCCAGCTCACATCCCGGCCAGCAGTGTAACGTGGCTCCGCCAATCAGTCCGACTGACTCCCGATAAAGGCTCCGCTGTTCCTCCCTCCCTCCTTTTCTCTTACCCTCCAGTCTTTCTTCCCCCCCCCTCCTTCAACTCACTGCCTCCCGGCTACCTTTGTTAATGTTCGTACATGTACGCAGTGTAGGGCGCCTTACACAGATTCAGTATGATCGTTTCTCTTTCCCACTCGTAGAATTAAAATAAAACCGTTTCAGTTAATGACAGTCCGCGTTTTAGTGATATAAAGGGAGAAACGTACACGGGCGCACACTGTTTACACTCCATCCAAAAATGTAACTCACCACGTCTCCTGTTTCGCCGGGGAAGTCTTTGTTAATTCCCTCTCTCTTTTATGTATACAATCTATTATTATTTTTTAATTTAATGCCAGTGTTAGCGTCTCTACTTACTTTCCCCCAGCCCCTGTCCCTAACACCCCGAGAGTGTGTGTAGGCTGACGGGTGTGTGGAGGGGGCAAGAGACGGCCAATTTGGAGAGGGTTAAAAAAAGACACTAAAATATCCCCAAAATATCCAGAATGCTCCAGAAAACCATGCCCTCTCTTACAGAAGAAATTTACACGAAATACCGGTTTTTATTTGCCGTGTCCGGGCCGTCAGCAGTCGTGCTTACTCCGCCATGTTGTGCCTCGGCGTTGGGAATGGGAAGCCCTCAATCCCAGCCCCTTCTTCTTCTCCTCCTCCTCCCTCACCCTTCATCCGCCGGCCAGTGTCCTTTGCCAGCTAGCATCTGGGGCACGAACTGCAGTGAATAACTACGGCAACGGAACATAGGTCCCTTCGTCATTCACAAGATACACAATAATTACGTGGCGATCACACTATAAACCCTCACCCATAAAAGCATATATGTTTAATTTCAGAAATTACCGCGACAACGTTATCGAAAATAAAATAGTAATAGTAATAAAGTAATTGGAAGTGATGGATGTAAATATCGACTTAAAATTGTGGTTTGATTTTGACTTCTATTTATATTTCTTTACACTTTATTACAAAATTGACAAACTATCTCAAAGAGAACTAAACATCTCTAAAACATAGTTAGGAGGCCACCACCACCTAGTGGTCTAAATAATTCTCAACGCCGTAACTCACGGCCGTAATTAGCACGATATTTTCCGTGTGGAACATCTCCTTGTGAATTTAAGTTCCGCCCGTGTCAATGTATTCGTTCGATTCATTGTGCTTACCGAAATGAAAATGATATACAGCCCTGATATTAAGCTAAAAACAATGTGTAGAGATGAACTATAGCTTCATGCAATCAATGAAAAACGAATTATTATTTAGCCTATCATCATCTAGGCGAGTTTCCCTTTTGAGAGGGCTCTCTACGAGCAGAGCCTTGTGCTGTCACACGTACCTGTGCATCACGCTAGCATTCTGCCACACTTCATAAACAATGAAGAGCAGCCAGCGATAGCCCATGCCTGGAATCAAAGTACACGGCTGCCTGGCACATTGGTGCGTTGAACATTGAGGATCATGGCGGTGCCCACTATGAACCAGGCTTAAAGATCGCCTGGTCACATAATCTCCTGCATTCAGCATACTAATATACAGTGATGGGAATGTGTGTGAGTTCTGTCTAGGCAGCCTGTGGTATCAGTGAATCCAATCAAGATTTCTGTAATGAATTACAATCCTGCAGTTTGGAATTACACCTTCATTATTCCCAGAGGTTTATGTCCATGTCCCCTGGGGGCCCTTTCCACATACTGTGAGGATTAACTACTGGGGCCCCCAGCCCCCCCAGCATCCAGACCCTTTATGTGGTATCTGCATTGTACCTGTATGTCCCCTATCCCCACCGCCCTCTACAGGGAGGCCTCGAAACAGGAGTTGCTCTAGGCCTCAGGACCATGATCCAGTCCTGCATGTGGCTAATTTGCATTGCCAGTTTAGGGTAATTCCTGGGTGGTAATGGGGTGGTTTTTAAAGCACACATGCCTGCGAATGTTCCTACAGTAAGTAGGATTTATAAGACTAAGCTGTGTGCCTTGGTTTACGCAAGATTTTATAAATCTGACTTCTACAATTCGTAAAAACTTTTGAGTTTTCATACATACACAAGTTCTTTCCTAAGAATGTATTAATATTTTTATAAATGAGCTCCCGGGATGTCTTGTTTAACCAGATAACTTTTGAGGCTAAGTAGAGGTAACTGGCGTTCTGATATCACAACTCTGGTTTACTTCTTAGCAGGGTACATCACCCCGGTAACTCATGTTGCTTGCGTAACCTGCTCCTCAGAGCCAGCAGTAGGATGTCACAGTGGTCAATTCATTGAGCTTGAGATGTTGCAGTGACAAGAAATCCAACAACAGTTTTGAAGATCTGAGAAATCCAGGATCTTGTCAAATCATCAACAGTTAATTCCGGATAACTTGTTAATCCACGTACGAAGGCACCTGTGCCTGTATCAGTCGTAAGCATGGTTTAACAAATTTAGATTATAAGATCAGTTTCAGCTTAATAAAACCAAACAAATGCGATCCGAGATAAGTGGTGACAGTTAGCAATGTATGTTGAGCCAGGTTTTCTTACTGAAATCAGATTACCTCCAGCGTGAATATGCACATAGCTGTGTGCAACGGTCAGCCAATCGTTTAACGCATGGATCGCGACTGGGCTACATATTTTGATGAAATGGAACAGAATTACTATGGTAAAATATGAAGAATTCAAAAATACAATAATGGCAAAGAGCAACACCATAGCTGCCACCAAAACTAGAAAGGCCATTCATGGATATGTAGAGCTTGTCATTAGAAAATGCCAGTAATTGTCTTAATATGTGCTTTGGAATTATTCTTAGTCTTTTCATTCATATCCATATAATCCCTTTTTATTTTTTAGCATTAAATAAACTTGTTACCCTTCAAAACCCATTTAATATTCCTTCATCCAACACACACACAGATTAGTCATCTATATCTTTCTGGGGACTCTCCATTAATTTCTATGGAAAAGTACTTTTTTAAATCAATGAAAATTCTCAAACGATCCAAACCTCATCATTTATTTAAAATTATTGCTGGCTTTTCATTCTACATTGTGCACATAAAAACAGGCACGTGCCGTCCTATTTGGAATCAAAATACAAAAATATAAAGATCGGTTTAAGATGTGTTTACATTAATGAGTTAATTTTTACAAGTGGTATTTTGGCACGTGTGATTTTGTGGGTGCACAAGAGTGCGCTAGATCCTGGCATGAAGCGAAGGACAGCACCTCTGAGCTCACCTTGGGCGGCTGAGGATTTGTCCATGAGAACTGCCAACAGGACACGGCTGCCAGATGGGGGGGCGGGATGGCCTTCCACAGCCTGGCTCAAAACCTGCGCTCTGGCAGGAGGTGACAGTGGGCGATTGGCATATGTCTAGTGTTTCTTTTCTCTCTAGAAAGCCTGGAGGAAAGACAGTGAGCCAGAAGCCATAACCAGACACTGGCAGAAAGGGCCGGCCTACCCTCTCTGGCTGCCCTTCCTTCTACCATTAATACTGCTCTGTAGGGGTCTCCCCTGTAACTCCATCTTCTCTGCCTTCTTTCCCGCAATTCTGTGTTTGCTGAAGATGCTGAGGAAGAGGATGACTTTATATACTACAAAGTGTAATAGAGAGAGTTTGGGGCAGTAGATAAAAGACAATGCTTCTGCAAGTGAAGTTTATTAGATCTGAAAATAGTAGATGGCAGAGCGGGCAAAATAAAGCACACAGATATGTATCCGTCCCTTTTAAAACCGTTTTGAACCATGAACTTGAGAGACAAAACCACATAATAACAGAGCAGAACGCAACTTACCGGCCAAAGAGAAATACATAAAAATAGCGCACAGCTTGAATCATAGAATAGTCTGTTTGGTGTTATTTTTACTAAACCAAGCCGAAAGGAATATCACAATTAGAAAAATAAATAAACAGCATTAAACTTTAGTATTAAACTTTCACCAGTGAAGCAGCGCAACTCAGACATGATTATTGTAGAACAGTACATCATGCAATATGTAAGATACAACCTAGCGGCAGGAAATGTCTTGTCTACTTGGGGAAAAAAAATTCCTTAATATGACAAAGCTGACATGTACGGCGGAGCGCTGAAGTGAACAGATTATTAAGTGCATTCCTATGTGAAACCTTCACGGAGCATGTGTCCCTGTGGGTATGTTTGAACCAGACAGTGGGAGAGACAAAAATCAAAGGAAAAGACAATGAAAGGCAACAGTTTGAGGAACGCGGCAGCTGGTGTGCGGCTAGACAGCCAGGTTGGAGATGACGGCGCGAGTGAACTCGTCACAGGACGCGTAGCCCCCCAGGTCCGCTGTGCGCACCTGTCGTGTGGAGGGACACTGCATTACAAAGGCACACGCCATGTATCTGTACACATACACACACGTTCAATTCACGCCTCAGTGCCTCTGTGATAAGTGGTGATTGTCGCTGGAGGGATTAGCCATGAACAGAGTTTCTCTGTGCCAGAGTGCAAACGCATAGGCCGACGTGTGGCTCTGTGGTTTAGACTGCAGTGCCTGTAAAGTTTTTGGTTCACATCCCATAGTCGGTTGGTAGAGTGATGTCACCGTCAGGCCCTTGAACAAGACCCTCAGCTCCTTGATTATTCAACTGTGCAACACTTTGGATAAAAGCATCTACTAAATAAAAGTAAATAACATTATCAACTGAGCAACGGTTCTCCCAAACAGCTCCAGCCTACACAAACTATATAGACCCCCCACATTTCTTTGAACACCAAGCAAACACAAAGTTTTAAAAGTTAAAAAAAAATGAAAATGGTATAAAATGCACCATTTTAACCCTCTGTTCTACAAAAGGTGTATTGTAAAAACATATGTAAAAGTATTAAACTGATAAGCAACGATCTGCATATTTAACATACCACCATCACTGTGTTTGGATATGTGTATGTAAAAACTATTTTTTTAAACCATAAATTTTTTTTTTCATATGGTAGCTGATAAACAGTGGACATCTTTTAGCAGTTGAAGATGGAAATGTTTTAATTACATGACATGAACTGCACTGAATTGAGCATGGCTGATAAGTAGCCATACTAAAATAACACAATAGAAATGCCAGACCACAATAACGGAGCAGAAATAGTGGCATCAACCTCAACAGGCAACTTGGAACTGACACGGTCATGTTCAGTTACCAGGGCAGCTTTGAGAAGATAGGAGGTGACAGAGAACACAGACCTGGAGTATTTGGAGGAAAAAAAAAACACTGACAACATTGAAGCAATGAAGAAACGGTTAATGCACTACATGGAGAGCGAAATAAAAGGACCCATATGATCTACAGTAAATGCAGGATGATGAGGCTGGGGGGGGCAGGGGGTTGGATCAGGCTTGGAGACTTCAGGGCTCCTCAGCATGCAGGCCGACATCGCAGGTTGTCCACAACAGCACGCACAAAGTCACCTGTGGTACTGTACCCGCCCAGGTCTCTGGTCCGTACCTGGGACGGACGGATGGATGGACGGATGGACACACACACAAACACACACACACATATGCAGAAAGCTCTCAGCTGAGGGTAAGCATAGTGAAGGCCAACCTTCACTGCAACAGCTTCCATCAGTGAGATCAAATGACGACTCATGGATTTGAGTCAAAGATCTTCTAGGATCTCTGTAATTCATTTCTAGACATAATTTTTCAAATTGTATTACTTGATCACAAGATTTGAAAGTTTTCTTCGCTTGACAAGGTATTTGACTCCCTCCAGGAAAACTCTCTCTGAAGCACTTTGACAATAGGCCTGCCAAAATGTGCCATATTAAATAAAATTTGATCAAATGTAATTTTAATAGCATTTTACAACCATGACTGTCAATGATGGAATTAAAATGATGGTTAGCCATAACATTAAATCACAGGTGGGTGATTCCAAGCCTACAAGCCTCAAGGTATGATTGTTTTCATTCCCAGTAATTGGTATCAACTAATTACCGTGTTTAAACACAAATTTAAGAACATGTTGTATCTGTTATCACTCAAAACAGATTAATGTTCGCTGCGGGATACTTAAAATATTACTCAAACCCATGTAATTCCATTTCAGTTTTGAATTGGCTTGATGATTTAGGACAACAAAACAAACATGCAAACAAAATCATTCATGTCGTCTTAAAGTTAATGCCCCAGAGGAACGAAAGCAAGCATATCCTGCATGATTTGGAATCGACCACCTCAGCTTCAGATAGCTAACCAGAACTGTCAAGTGACGATCACAAAGGATAAATAAAATTGTGGTAAAAAAAAAAAAACAGACACAGCCACAATAAAAGAATACAGGCTTTACCTTGCCCTGCTTGATGACCCGCTTGACTGCCTCAGACACCATGTTGGAGTGGTAATCAAGGCTACAAGGCAAAACCAAGGTCAATCGGATGAGGATTCAGATTCAGAATATTTTATTAATCCCTGAGGAAATTATGTGGTTACAGTTGCTGCAGGACAGTAAGAAATGAGAGTAGAACAAGTTAAAAAAAAAGAATCCATGTCCATGATCGGAAGGATGCTGGTTCAAATCCTATAGCCGGCAGGCTTTCGTTGTACTTTTTGGAATTTTAACTTTCTCAGGAAGAACTCTACACACAGAACTCGAGAACCATGTCATGCTAATACGAATGATGCAGAACAGCAAGAATGTCTGCAGGACAGGCTGCGTGTGCAGTACCGACCTGAGGTGCCTCAGCATGTTGGCGGCACTCAGAAGCATGGCCGTGGGGTTGGCAATGTTCCTGCCCACCGCCTGGGCAAAGGGGTGACGGGCTCCCTAAACACACAAGCAAACAGGAAACACAGTGGCTCAAGGGTTGGCACTGCAGCTTCCTACACCCAAGCGTGAACCTGGAGTGCTTCCTCCAATATTAGGGGCAATTTAGGTGGATCAGTTGCCCCAAGTGCAAGTCCTTTGATAGACCTGAATCCCATTCAGGGTGCCGCCCCTGCCTTGTACTCCAGTTACCATGGTTACCAAACAGTTAAGATAGGAAGTTATGAAGTTCCCATAATACGGCCCCGGACACCAAACTTTGACCTTGCTTTGACCGAGCAGTTGTGGAAGATGGATGGATAGATGTACCAGTTCCGGACACTCACGGTCTCGAAGACGGCGTATTCGGCACTGTAGCTCTCTCCTGGAACAACGCCAGCTCCTCCCACAAGCCCAGCTGCCAGGTTGTCAATGATGTTCCCATACAGGTTAGGCATGACTAGCACATCAAACTGGTATGGGTTCTGCACCAACTGGTTGCAATGGGAGAATTGTTTAATGTTCCGAAATGCATTCAACAACAGCAATGCTAACAGATGCAATCATCCTGCTCAAAACTGCATACTTAATATAAGTATTTACCTGCATGCAGCAGTTATCGATGATTAAGTTTTCATACTTGATCTTGGGGTAGAGTTCGGCCACCTCTGCACAACTCTGCAAGAAGAGGCCATCTCCCAGCTTCCTAATGGGAGAGTGGAGGAAAATTAACAGATTTTTACCAGGATGTGTCACTGGAAGATGGATTTAACTTTTATAACGGTACTTTCAGATATTACACTTTATACAACATAAGGCCAGCATTCTTAAGTGATTCAGACACATGGTTAAAAAGTATTAACACCAAACCGTCAATACTCAGTTAAAATGAAATCGACACACAGTACTGTGTTCATACAAAATACATGCATCTATATATCTGGAGTCACCTTTATTTTTATTTGAAGGAGTGATTAAATATTTTGTAGGTTTTTATAAATAACGGTGTCTAGTACATTACAGATACCAACACAAAGTGTTGTGCTTTTATACACCCTTATTCATTACCATTTGTGTTTGGACTGCCATAAATTCAGCAAATGCTATTTTGTATGAATTGATTTGTAGGTTATAACCAGGGTTGGGTAATTCAGGTCCAGAGAGTAAAATTCCAGACCGGGATTTTGTTTCAACCAACCAGTTCAGCACTCTGTGACTGCGACTCTTTATGCTCAACAGGTTGGTTGAAACAAAATCTTGGTCTGGACCCGAAATACACAACTCTGGTTATAACCTAATTAAATAATACTATAAAGAATTATGTTTTAGTTAATCTGCATTAATCTTTACCACTATTTTCACTGCTCTGCTATCACTACTGAACAGAGAACAAAGAAGAATAGTGATTATAGTGCTAATTACAGAGCGCTGAGCAGAGGACAGGCTGGCGGCGTGCGGAGCAGACGTACATGATGTTGGCCTTGTGCACGGCCGTCACCTTGCCCCGTCCCTTCTTGGTGGCGTAGTCAAAAGCAAACTTAGCGATGCGCCGGGATTTCTCTCGCGTGATGATCTTAAGACACTCGATGACCCCCTTCGCACTCTGGCCAATGGGAAGACAGAGAGAGGTGAGAGATAAAGACTCGGGCCATGGGGAAGCGAGCTCTGAGCTAGGATTGGCTGGGGTCTCTGGCCCCGCACCTCATGCTCCAAGGAGCTGTACTCCCCCTCCGTCTGCTCTCGGATGATGACCAGGTCCAAGTTGTTGTGCCGAGTGCTGTACCCAGGCAAACTGTTCACATGCACCACGTTGGCAAACAGGTCCAGCTTCCGCCTTGGCACAGAAAATATCACACGGAACAGAACATGCTTACAGGTACACTGAATGCAATACAACAGTATGCTGTGCAATTTGCTGCACGGTTGCTGCTGCACACACACATTCCCTCATTACAGGCACTAAAAAGCACGGCTCTCGGTCACATGTTCGTACGGAGCCCCGGAGGGGCCAAGAAGAGTCATGGGAAGTTGTTCTTATTTTGTACCAAAATAAAATGATGCAGCAAATCCAGTTTGGTCTCATTCTGCTAGTCCTGCCGCATGATCACAAAAAGTGCACACAAATTAGGGGAAATTTGGGCTTATATCCATTCAACAATGTATGAAATACCTGTATATATTACTAAGCTCCTATCTTAGTAATAATGCATAACATGTCTTCCATTCCATTTTGGTCTTATTCTACTGATCTGCCACATGTCCGCACAAAGTATCAAAAAAATTCTATGGTGGAAATTAAACATTATGGTCATCTAATTCTTAATACTGCGCATGGCAATAACTAATACAGGCATACATCTCTGAGCCCATATCTCTATAATAATACATAATGTCTCACATTCCAAATTTATTTACCTGTACTTTAACGGACGCAAAGTACACTTAGTTGTAATTTAGTTATCATTTACATATTTATCTTTTGCTTTTTGCCTTTTATTCAAATTCAGTAACAATCCAATTACAACTAGTATTCGTGTACTTCAAAACTACCGATTAATGCCTTGCACCCAATCTGAATTTTATCTTAACCTAACTGAAGAAACCATTCACAAATTACATTTTGAAATAATCTGAACTTGTATCTCCAACACAAACTGAATCGAATGCCAATAAAAGCAAGCATGGTAATGATGATGGATACGTCTGCATTATAACCAAACACTATATATTCACAGAAACCTCAATGACACGTCACGGGATATTGGTGCTGAAACATTGTACTATGTTACAACTACTAAGTGTGTGGGCCAACCTCAGTTTCATTTCATAGGAGGCCAGCTCTCCCTTGTACTCCATTGGTGTGTGGATCTTTCCTATACAGAATGAGAGGAGAAAAATAACACAAATAAACAAACAGGCAATTAAAATGTTTAATTAATCAGATTGCTGCTTTCGTCACCTCCTGACCTTCCATGCTCACCTTTGATCGCCACTCTGTTGTTCTTCATAGATGTCAACACTTGGTCAAGCTTCTCCTCACTGGCCATATTCTGCACCTCACTCAGGTGGAACTCCTCAAACTCCACAGGCACGTCGCTTGCCTGACAAAAGCACCAAGGAGTGAGACGTGCAATGAGTGGAGGAAAGATATGCATCACACTGCAGTGACCAGCAGCACCAGCCGGAAATGAGCATCAAGAGAACAGCTGGATTGTGCAAGCCAACAGTGTAAAGACTGCCAATAATTTAACAACTATAAATAACGTAATAACGTTTCTGAATCAAAAACGTAATAACTTTTTGTACATAATTACACTATTGGCTGATGCAACAGCCAATAATGAAATAACTGGCAATAACATATCTATTTTAGGTGAGGAAATATAACAAGTTGACAGTAAGTCATTAAGTAAAAGCAAACGAAGAAGGGGGAAGAATAATGGGAAAGAGAAAAAAATATTAAATAAACAAACAAATAATAAATGTAACGTTAGAATTGCATTTGCAGAAACATTGGGCATTATGCAGTATATCTCTGAAACCTGAGGGGGTACATACTATATTTTTCCTTAACGATAGGGATGTCTTCTGTATGTGTGCGTCCCTTACGTGTTGGGGAAAGTGATACAGTAGGAGGCAGAGATGAAAGTGAGGAGGAGGAGCGAAGGGAAGAGAGACTGGGGGTTATTTGGCTAGGATACCTCTGTACCCAACCAAGGCCTGATGAACTGGCCCCGCATGGGCTCTGACAGGCCGTCCCACTGCAATAATACTGACGGTGTCCCCGTGATAATAACAACGTCAGAATTTTTTTCATATATTAATGGTAGTTACTACATTATTGGCTGCTGCAAGGATAAAGACAGCAAATGAAGCAGAAGTCGTACCACTGACTGTATTACCTTGAAGATTTCCTTCACAGCAGTCATAAGCTCAGGGCCTACACCATCGCCCGGCAGCATGGTGACCTTGAAGATGCTGTCCGCACGTGCTGGGGGAGCCTCTGGTGTATGCAGGCAAGCGGACACCGCAAGTGACCTAGCGCTGAGCTGATGAAGCCATGGACCACCGAGGCCCTGATCGACAGAAACATCAAACACATTCACTCACTGTAAGACTGAGTGACGTTGGCGGGCCGACAGTACCCGTGCTGGAACAAATCTGGGGGGTGGGATCAAGACATTCTCAGGGGAGACACTGGGGGGGGACGTCAGTAAAAGTTGCAGATCGGGGAGGCAGCCCTGGGCGAGCAGATGATCTGTAACCATGCCCATGGGAGACTGGGCTTATTGGTTTTAGGATCAACACCTTTATCAACAAATAAAAATATTAATTTACAATTAATAAAAGACGGTATCCGTGGTGGGTGGTGTTTTGGGGGGAGCACAATGGCTCATTTGTGGGGCCGAGGTCTGCAAGTGCCCCCTCATCACACTAACCCAGCCAACCAGGACTACGGTCCCACATAATCCATGAGTGACTGAATGTTTAAATACTAGTATTAATACACCAGTTAAAAGTACAGCCACACAGCACACCCTGGAAACCTGGATTACTTCTTCTAGGTTTAGAAAATTGAAAGGCAGGGCATCAGCTAAATAACTTTAAAAAATATGACTGAATAAAGTCACGCATCGACACAAAATTTGTTAACCACTCAACTCATTCATTTAGCACAAGAAAAAAAAACACATCAATCCCAGTAAATAAGATACAGTGATCACCTCCATGCACACTATGACGCTACGTAAAATACTGCTAATATTCAAAGTATAGCCATGAAATCTCAGACTTCTTATAGACTCTAGAAACGTCTCCTAACCATTCGCGCAATGACTATCAACATCTTTTCCTCATGCAGTCTTTTAATTGTACAACATCCCTGAAACGGAGAAAACATAGCCGGCTGTGATAAATGACCGTCTAGTGCTCTAATGAATGATTCCGGCTCTAGCAGCTAATAAGCAGAAAATATTCGTTTGTGTTTTAATACAAAATGAAATTGACATAAAAGTGTCCTTGCATATTCACCTTTGACAAGGCGACCAAGCGTCCTCGTAAGGCGAGCGCCATGCCGACTCTGCTGCGCTTCCTACTTCGCGATGCCGCCTTTAACCCCGGAAGTATTCGGATATTTATTATAATGAAGGCCGCTGTGACATAGCAATATTATACGAAAATAGGAAATTCGGGCAGACGACAGAAGTGTACAGGCAAAATACAGAGGAATGCGTTTATACTACCGCCTGATAATAGGTACTTAACTGGAGTATTTTCAGGTTTATCTGTGCACTGTAACCTGTGCTTTTGAGCTTTGTCCCCATGCGTGAAAACTGTGGATTAAATAAAACCACTCTTTTTTTTTTTAAAGAAAGCATAACATGTAATGATCTATTTCAGCTTGAGAATATTCTGCTATATCTGCCAAGCAGCCACACGGGGTTTAATGCAATTTTATGCTGGAAATTAGTCGATGTTGTCATTCAAATGTATATAAAATATTTAAGAATACAAGACAGCACACATACGTCGTCGGGACGTTGGTTTACGACCGGAATGTCGTTAAATGATCAAGTTTTTTTAATTAATATTTAAAGTATTACATAAGCTAAAATATGATCCTTCTTGTAGAGGGTAGTACAGTTCAGAGACCAGAGGCGGACATTTCAGGTCCAGAAAGTAAAAATCCAAACCAGGATTTTGTTTCAACCAACCAGTTGAGCATAA
>JAODLC010000123.1:26064524-26084629 GCA_026781145.1 Hippopotamyrus pictus | reverse complement strand
GAGTAGTGAATTAATTGGTTGAAACAAAATCCTGGTTTGGATTTTTACTTTCTGGACCTGAAATGTCCACCTCTGTCAGAGACCAGTCCAGTTTGTTGTCAAGTATCCATGCAGGTACTTATGCTATACAATCTGTACCGCATCACCCCGAATGGTCAGTCGGGTAACCAGACTGCAATCTTCTCCTGTCCAACCAATGTTCTGTTGTAGGTGGTTCCAGTCACGCCAGTCAACAAAATTGTCCACCACCCTCGTGTACTCCATCATGTCTTTATCCCTGATCCCAGAGTCATCCAAGATATGCATATGGCATAAGGCAGTGGTGTACATGGTGAAGAGAAAGGGAGACAGGAGTCACCCTGTTCAGCAACTTTTCACAGACACACCATCCTGGAGATGAAGGTACTGTGTCTGGTCAGATAGACCATGATCCACCTGCATGGCTGACAGCTTTTTCCCCAAGCAGAAATCGCTGAATGGTATTTAAGGCACTGGAGAAATAAAAAACATCCTCGCAGTAACTTCTGGCTTGTCCTGCTAGGAGTTTGCATGGTGCAGCAGGTAGATTATGGCATTATTCACCCCAATCAGGGTCTGGTAGGCACACTGAAAAGGATCAAGTGACCTAACCAGGGAGCAGAGTATCTTCAGGACCAGTGTCTTGAAGGTGTTGATGCTGTGTGAAGTCAGTGCCACTTGTCATGCCCTGCTTGTCCAACCCTCCTCTGCCACGCCCCCTTATTAACCACGTGTGGAATCCCCATGTTACCAGCTGTTTCTAGTTGTTGTTAATTAGTCTTTTGTATTTAAGGCCACGTTAGAGTATATTTCCCCAGTCCGGTCATTAACGTTGTATGGTTGCATGTGTGGTCCTGCTTGTCCTTTCCAATTAAAATCCCAAGTTCACCCGATTCCTGGAGTCCTGTTCCTTCTTCCCCAGTCTGTACTATGCTTGCACATGACACCATTGGCCTGTAGTCATATGGAGCACTGGGACGTACCTTCTTAGGCACAGGAACCAGACAGGATAATGACAGGATATTTTCCACAAGATCTGGTGAGATCTTGTTGTGACAGTGAACTGAAGGAATGAGGACTCAGATGTAGATATAAAGCAACAGGAAACTTGAATGGGTCAGGCAAAAATCAGGGTGGAATGCTCTGGGTCTAAGACAGCATGACCAAACAGAATCCGAGACATAAGGCAAAAATGAAGACCGAAGAGGCAAGTGAAGGTCAAGCAAGGAGCAAAACGATCAGGGGGCAAGGCCAACTCAGGATCTAGAGACAAAACAGGATCAAAAAACCAGAAGGCAGATATCAGAAAAATGCTCAAACGGTCAGAACCCAAGATGATCTCACACCTATGCAACATGTCAGTGAAATTAAAATAGGAGGCAGGACAAGGGATTATACACAACAGCTGGGGAGGAGCATGGGCGATAATGGAAATCACTGGGGAGCCTCGGGTGTGGGCTGGCCAGGGCGTCTCTGACTGGGCTGGGGAGGATTTCCTGGGGGGTGTGGTTGCTGAGACAGGGAGTCCCTATGTGAGGAGGGTGATCCTCCAGGCTGGTTTGTGATGTTATGTCATGGAAAATTAAAATAAAGCATGTAGTTAATATAAATGACATATTAAGACATGGGCATTAAATGTCGTTAACCACCTAGGGAAAAAAACGTGCAAGTTAGCCTTTAAGTGGAGTGCACAATATCCACCATCAAATGAATCCAAATGAATGAGTGCAGTTACACGGCACAAACAGAGCTTTTGGGTAAAACACACTGATTGGCTTTTACATTTCCAGTTGATCAAGTCAGTAATTTTAGTAACTGTAGAGGCTGGGGAGTGTGGGAGGAGTAAGGATTAGATAGGGGGTGGGAGACAGGAGTCTATCGGGGGAATGCAATGCTTTCCCCCCCAAACAGCCCCCTATCCAGTTTATTATTGCATATTTGGGATATTTTCTTTAATACTGGCACTTTTGTTATTTTGTTATTGTCCATTTTTATAATATATTTCTTTTTAAAACCTTTTTTCTGAGTAAACCAATTTTTGGTAGGTCTGTTGTCTGTTGTGTTTTGATACGGTTGCAGCTCTGGTGTAATGCACTATTTTTATATTTTGAGTATTTAACGAATAGCCATTTTGAAATGTGCGTGTTTAGGGATGAGAAGTTGGGGGCTGATTTGGTCCCTACCAGTGTTGAAACCAAACCTTTGCCCTTGTTTCAAGGGGGTAACTACAGATTTGTCATTAAGATGAACTATGCCTTCGGGGCCCCGGATAATTGTCCACCTAGCCTATCCTGTTGCTACGCTTCTGTCTGCAACCCACGAACTAGCACTGAAGTGATGTTGGTCGTTTTGGAATCAAAGAGAAGGCTCGGCGTTGTATTACTACTTTTTAGATACCTGAAGTCTTTACTTCAAATTATCTTTGTGTCACAGATCAGCTCAGGGAGATCCCTTCAATGTTACGTCTCCCACGCTGGGATTTCCCATCGCATCAGCCATGCCCTCCAGGAAATCTCAACCCGAAAACTCCGCCCAGTCAGGGAAGCCTGGTTCAGCCCTTTCCTTTGGTTCACTGGTGCTTTCTATTTTCAGCTACGCCTCTTCCCAGCTGCTATGCATTTTACAATCTTCATTGACTATTTTATTCCCATTTACCTGCATGTACCAACACAAGACCTTCTCAGTTTCTGAGTTGGAGCATTTCACTGTGCTTTTCTGGTTTCCCTGTTCCCACTTTGCCCCTAGACTTTCCCTGCCCTCTGATCGTCCGTTCACCTTTCATCTGACCTTTTCCTGTTTAGCAACCTCTGCTCTGTCTGACGTTTTTGAATACTGTTTTTGCTCACTCTGGTTCTGACTTGGATTGTTGACTATTTTTATCTGCAGGATTAAAGTCCCCGATCGTCAGATTTAATCCACCTCTGAGTCCATTTTTCCCCGCACCACATCACCCTTTATATATATATGTGGCAAATTACAAGATTGCTTGCATTATGTTATCTAAGTGTACATTCTGGATTGGAAATGTTAATTAGTTCAAAATAGCTTTTGACTCTTCAGTGCCTTGTAAGTAAACAAAACATTTCTTGTATCTACTGGATGGACATTAGATAAATTATGATATGGTCCATCTAATTGCAATTTAAACTAATTTTTAAATACAAACAAAGCTATGTTTATCGCTAAATGAGACAAGATGGTCTTATGATATCCCAAAGTCCAAGAACTCAGGTTACAAACATTTGCAAGTATTTTCTATGATTACCAGTAGAGGGTACTCATTCTCCTTTTGAGAAATATACAGTTATGCTAAGGAAGCGTCCTACGTGCCAATTACTGAAGCAATGGTGTCATTTTTAGAATGGGGACTTTTGTGGTGAAATTTCCTTAGAATTCTTGTAGGACAAGAGCCTTTGATTAGAAGAAGAATGAGCAAGAAAATGGAGCAGGCAAACAAACTCCAAATAGTCTTCCAGAGTCAATATGGGTGGCTTTTGTCATCATGCTAAACTAAAATCTGTTGCTTAGTATGGGTGCTACATAATTACTAGACCTGTGATTTTTAAAACATGGTTTTCCCTGACACAGACTTATCATTACATTGTGGATATACAGAAAATGTTCAATAACAATGTTGACAACCAGGAGTACAGTACTATATATTTTAGGGGTTTAAATGTCCCCATAATATGATAAAAACCATTACTTGTCAGCGTGTGGAGACATTTTTCAGGTCCCCACAATATAAGCCTCAATTTTATAAAAATCTGTGATTCTTTTTATTTTGTTTGGTTACTTATAGTTAAGGTTAGGGCTGGGTAGGGGTCTTAGGTTGTCATAGTTGAAATAAGGGTTTTGCCCATAGAAATGAATGGAGAGTCCCCACAAAGATATAGATTACTAATCTGTGTGTGTGTGTGCATGTGTGTGCGTGTGTGTGTGTGTCTGTGTGCAAACTCCCCCTGTGATAAACTGCCGTCCTGACCAGCATGTTTATTGGAATAGGCGTTAGCCCCCCAGCCATCCTGTTGGGAAAAAGTTGCTGTAAGATGGATGGAGTTATTTATCAGGTACTTAGATTCAGGCTTTATGTGCAGGTTAGCTACACACACAAATGGCATATACCCAGCCAATCAGTGCTTCTCTTTCATTATTTAAGAAAAAAAAAATCTCAAAGCTCCCCTTCCTCATCCACCAGAGGGAGAGTTGATGGCATCATAATAGTAAGAGATGTAGAGGAAAAGGAGGTTGAGTTTAATTCAGTCTGTAACCCTGCTATTCCCAAAGGACAGAGGTGGGGTCAATATCCAATATTATTGCACCAGCTCCGTGTCACTCACCCAAAGTCAGCCCTTAAGCACCTTCCCCATGACTGAGGGGACATTGGTGTCCTTGGTGTCCTAGACTCTCACATATAGATCTGCATGAAGCGGACTAGTCACAGGTATATCTGAAACCCGCATTCTCTCTGTGTGAATGCCACCTCTTAGTAAAACCTAAGCCTGTTACAGCTCCCTCAGTTTAATTTCTTTTCCTCTCTTGGTTTCACCTTCCATCCTTCCATTCCATCCGTATGTTTCCCTACATCTTATCACCATTCCTGTTTTTCTTTGTCTGCTTCACCTGCCGGGCTTTTCCACATGACCTCTGCCCCCCTCTCGTCGCATGCCTATCTCCCTGTCCTTTGTCTCTTTCTCTCCGTCTCCCTCTCTCTCTGTGGCTCTCTGCAGCTTAAGCATCCTCTGTTTTTTAATTAAATAGAAACACAGAGAGCCAGGCTCCACCCCGGTCCCTCCCCCTCTCTGTGTTCGCCAGTGATGACACACACTCTGACTTGTGCTGGAATTCATAGGGAAAGAGTGAACAGGCGAGGGATGCAGAAACATCTCGCCTCGCTGGAAGGATAACCTCCTATTTGCTCATTCCAGTTACACACGCTCTCTCGCTGTCTCGCTCGTGCTTTTTCAGTCCAGCGCACACACGCCTCTGATGTTCAAGGGGGCAGGAGGTATTCTGTGGATTCAGGGTATCCAGTGAAGGGAAAGAGGAGCGGATATGGACCCTCTAAAGACACTGGGAAGGATGCAAAGAAGTGCCAGGTTTTCTTAAATAAAGAGATGAGCACGTAAAGGGTGGAGGGAGCAAAAGGGGGGAATGGAAAGCAAAGAAAAGGAGATAGAAGGGGAGTCACTGGCGAGTGAACGAGATCAGCAGTGAAAGTACTGAGACATGTGAGAGAGTCCTGACCTCTTCTGTTCACTTGCTGGGGGGGGCTCATCCCCACCGCACCTCCCAGTTCAGCTCAAGACAGGAAAAGAGACAAGACTAGAAAAGAGGAAGAAGCGGGCGAGAAAAAGGACTCTTTGTCGTTCTCATCCCTGATTCAGGTGCAGAGTGCAGCTGACGGTGAGTTGTGATGTTTTCTTCTTTTTCGACTGTGTTCTCACCCCGAGCCGTTCTCTTTCATTCCGGCTCCCTATGCAGGGTGCCCTACACAGCCCAGCGCTAAGCGCTAACCCTATAAGCATGCACGGTACGCTGAGCAGTATACATCGCTACACTGATTAGCACACACAGCAGCGCGTACACATGTCCCACTGGGGACACCACCCGTCCCATCTGCTCCTGGAGGCATCCCAATCTTACTGTTGGCCTCCAACGTGTGACCCTGGACTCCCGTTCAGTGGCTGAACAGCGGGGTCTGTTACAGGGTGTACTGTACTGAGTCTCTCCGGTGGGAGTCCCACTATGTTTCTCACACACTCGGCTAGCTGTAGTTCTGCTAACTGGGAGAAGCGCCCCTATGTGCACTGTCAGTGATGCTGGAATGGGATGAGCGGAGGCTATGCTGACTGGTGTCTGTGTTCGTCGTCTAGCGTGCTTTACATGCGACCACGGCCAATACGACCCTGATCGGCAATATCTGCCAGCAGCCATGCCGTCAGGGTAACAGTTAAACAGGAATGTAAGGGAGGGCCAAGGCAGGGCAGGTGAGAGAGGAGAAGTCAGTGCTTAGGGTGGACTAATCTAAGAAAGTTTCCAAAAAGCCTCAGCGCTCATGAATGGGGATGACCTCAGTTACCATTGTGTAAGACTTATTATAATTATAATAGAATCATAATACATGCGCAGAATCCTATCTATCTATCTATCTATCTATCTATCTATCTATCTATCTATCTATCTATCTATCTATCTATCTATCTATCTATCTATATGTGTGTGTGTGTGTCACTATGAGTACACAGGTGTGAGTATACATGTGTGAATACACATGTGTGCGAGACTGCCAGAGTCCAGCTCTCACTGCCTACACCTCAGTCTTGTGTCCTTGTCATCATTTACTGTGTAAACAGCTTGCTTTATTTGTATAATTTTATGTCATTTGAGGAAATGGAAAAAAATCTGAGACACTCCGGTAAGGTGCAATGACATCTTTACGTCGCAGTTTATTATTCACGTTCACGAACAGGAAACAGCTCATAAACACATGCATTTCCACATTTTTTTTGTCCATCAGTATTTTGTCTTTCAGCTGTCTATCCCTGTGCTCCTCCTCCTGTCTCATCTGTAATTCCTTCACTGTTTCCACTTTAATTGACCCTCTGTGGATCCTGTCCTGTTATTTCTAACTCCACTCTTATCAGTTTTTAGTCTCAGTCCTCTCAGCTTCCTGTTATTCCCTGTCATTGATCCGTGTTTTCATGCAGCAGTTTCGGATACAGGTGTAATACATCACCCTTGTCTTTCCCTTCTTATCCTTTCATCCCTTTGTCCTTTATTTCTTCCTGTCCACCTCCTCTGCTTCTCTATGCAGCTGACTTTATGCATCCAAGATTTTTGCAAAACTGAATAAACAAAAAACGATTTGTCATAGTAAAGCAAAATATCATCACTAACCATCCTGGTGTTTTTAGCATGAAAGACCATTTAATATACAAACTTAACCTCATTAGGACAAATAATCTGTGTAATCTAATGTATTTTATATAATCTAATGTAATCTATGTCATCTCATGTATTATAAGGTAATTGCTTCAACGAAACCAGAAGCTCGTTTGGTTATCAGAATGGTGACAAAATTCGATTTCCTCTTTATTCCTCTTTTCATTCTCCTCCATTTTCTGGAGGGTGGGGGTGTTGCTGTTTTTTAAGGGAGGGTATGTACAGTCTAGCTATGCCTGTTCCCAGCCATTCAGCCCACTCAGATCAATATGTCTGCGAGATGAATCCATCCCAGTTAACAGCTCAGTCACCACTAATACCTCTATCACCACCATGTAGGTTTATGGGGCAGGCACACTGGTGCCCAGTATAACCTATAGCTCTAGGTGTCAGCCTTTATGTTGTATGATGCACTTGTGCCCCATAAATGTTTCTTCAAATATAATTAATAATGCATCATCTACAGCAAACACAGCTGTAGGTTTATAAAGTGATGTCATAATCATAAGCTGTGTTGGGCATCTAATGGGTAGGCAAGTAATTTGCAAATAAGCTAAGAATGTTAAGATGAAAGTGTTCACCGACATTTTAGGTTCACAGATTCTTCATAAAGCTGTAATATGCTCTAAAGTTGGGATGAGAATGCAGTCACGAAAGGCGAGGAAAGAAATAAAAGTGAAAGCTCTTCCCTTTATTAGTGTTTCCTGAACATAATATCCAACCTCTACTGAGCTAAATATGAAATAATATTACGTAATGTATTATGAATTTAACACGTCTCAGCTCCTAGCAGTACCGAATTAATTTAATTGAGTTGAAATGAGATGAAAGCATTTTGCAAGTTGAATCTACATCTGAACTCTACTTTTATAACTTTAATAATTAAACTCAAGTTTAAGCAATTGAATTCTGAGAAAATGACACTGGAGCCCCATCTTTGATTAGCAACTGAGAGTTTGGCGCTTTGGTATCTATGGTGTTTTGGCTCTGGGTAACCTGTCAGAAGGAGGAATTCTCATATCTATCACTGTAAAAATATGACATCATTGTATCTTTATCATGGGTCACTGCAGGCAGCGTTTCTTCTTACTTACAGCTTCTCCCCATCTGCCTGTCTCTGACTTCTCTAAAAATATATTTGTCCGTGTTTACCTCCTTCACACTCGCTCACTCCCCTGCCTTTCCCGCTCTGTACACGTCCGATAAAGTTAGCCACGCTCTGACAATCCAATCTGACATCACTTTACATAACAATTCAATCTGTGCCGAGCTCTCTGCTGCCTCCACTTCCCACTCTAAGCACATTCGGCTCACTTCAGAGGTGCTTCATGAGTATGAACTGCACTTTCAGTATCACCAGGCACACAGAAATCATAGCCAGGCATTGACAGGATCACTGGACTGTATGATCTGGCCTCCTTTTGCAGTTCAGCTGTTTCACATCCTTTAAATACCAGTGTGGCTTGATCAAAACAAACACATCAATGCCGCAACTCTACACACCTTTTGCTATCAAATGTCACATGCTCAAGTTTGCTTGTAAAGGAAAATTCCTGTAAAATAATATTTTCATTGAAGAGTTTCACACTTAATTTAAAAAAATGCCATTAATATTTGCCATAGCTTAGTTGTCAAGCTGGACAGGAAAAGTCCTTTGTGTTCCTTGGAAAACATTGATAATAATGACAGAGAAATGCAATTTCACTCACATTACTCTCCTGCACTGGGTTCCTGCTCTTCCTACTAAGGCACAGAAACATGTTACAAGCATGAGGGAACAGTTCAGCTATAGCTGGAAAGAGTCCCGGAGAATCATTAAACTGTCAGCATTTACTTTTTTTGTTCCAGCGGGGGTGTAAAACTTAGATAGCGAAGGCAAGAAGGCCCTTTTGGGGGGAGGTGGAGCATAATGGGGAAAGGGGGGTGGGTAAACAATGTGAGTCAGCAGAAAATAGAAATAAAGGTAAGGGAACAGTGTGTGGAAGGTGGGGGGGGGGGGGGTAAAAGCATGGATGAAAAATGTCTGATAATGTAGTGATGGTGGAATTGAGGGCAGGAAAAGGAATTGGTAAACTGGGGGTAGGGGGAATGGGACTGACAGATGAAAGTACGTGCTGAGACCAGGGTCTCAACATCGGTAGGGACTGAATCAGCCCCAACCCTCGAGTCCCAATAAACACACACGGCACTCGCACAATATTGGTAGGGACATGTCCCTACCATCCACACCCAAATCTACACTCTTAGACAGGAAGACAGGATTGGGTATGGAAAGGAAGAGGAGAGAGCAAAAAAAAAAACAGATCACTGTAAGCAGAATCCAAAACAAGGAGAGAAAACTTTAAAATCACTTTCTAGAAAGGTTTGATGCACTATATGTTCAAAAGTATTGGGTCACACCAATCAATCATTGAATTCAGGTATTTCATTCAGACCCATTGTCAGAGTTGTATAAAATCAAGTACCTACAGTCAGGTTTACAAACATCTGTGAAAGAATGGGTTGTTCTGAAGAGCTCAGTGAAGTCAAGCACGGTACTGTCATAGGATGCCACCTTTGCAATGAGTCAGTTTGTGAAATTTCTTCCCTGCTAGATATTCCATGGTCAACTGTAAGTAGTATTTTTGCTAAGTGAAGTGTTTAGCAACAACAGTAACTCAGCCAAGGAGTAACAGACCACATAAAGTAACAGAGCGGGGTGCCCAAGTGCTGAGGCACATAGTACGTAAGTCGCCAACGCTCTGTTGACTCAATAACTGCAGAACTCCAAACTTCCTCTGGCATTAACCCCAGCACATAAACTGAGCGCCAGGAGCTTCATGGAATGGGTTTCCATGGCCGAGCAGCTGCATGCAAGCCTCACATCACCAAGCGCAATGCCAAGTGTTGGATGGAGTGGTGTAAAGCACGCTGCCACTGGACTCTGGAGCAGAGGAAACATGTTCTGTGGAGTGACGAATCACTCTTCTCTGTCTGGCAGTCTGATGGACTGGTCTGAGTTTGGCAAATGCCAGAAGAACCTACCTGACTGCATTGTGCCAACTGTAAAGTTTGGTAGAGGAGGGATAATGGTATGGTGTTGTTTTTCAGGGGTTGGGCGAGGCCTCTTAGGTCCAGTGAAGGGAACTCAAGCACCTACTTAATGCTTCAACACAGCAAGACATTTTGGACAATTCTATGCTTCTAACTTTGTGGGAATAGTTTGGGGAAGACCCTCTTCTGTTCTAGCATCACTGTGCCCCAGTGCACAAAGCATGGTCCATAATGACATGGTTGAATGAGTTTGGTGTGGGAGAACTTGACTGGCCCGCATTGAGCCCTGACCTCAACCCCATCAAACACCTTTGAGATGAACTAGAATTGAAATAGTGAGCCAGGCCCTCACAATCAACATCAGTGTCTGATATCACAAATGCTCTTCTGGATGAATGGGCAAAAATTCCCAGAGACACACTCCAAAATCTTGCAGAAAGCCTTCCCAGAGGAGTGGCAACTGTGCAAAGGTGGGACCAACTCCACATTGATGCCTTTGGATTTGGAATGGGATGTCACAAAAAGTGTATTTGTAATGGCCAGGTGTTATGAGGAGTTTTCCATTAGATGCTGTACCTGAGGCCTTACAGTGTCAAACCCACAGGAATATTGGCCTTCTGACCTAAAATTTGCATAGTGAATTCCAGGTTCCCAAGATTGGAGAAGCTTCAATAAGAGACATGATGCCCAAGATAAGTAGTGTGGGTTATACTGATAATCATACATAACTATTACTTCATATGTAATATATGTAAATGACCACAAATATCTCATGATTACAGATCCAGCAGGTCTGGGTCTTCCTTAGAAGATGTTGAACGTTCTCTTGCAAGTGAATGTTTGACAGTTGTCCAGCTAATCACAACGGTGCTGCTTTTAGTTTGATCCTGGTATTTTAATGCTTGAAAATGCAGGCACTGCAGCTAAAGGTGACTCACATATTATGAAATGACACCCAGAGGCTAAGTGTCATGAGATACAATTTTAAGTCTTAAAATACGACTTTCAGGCTGTTCTCCTTCAATAAAGTGACATCCCTGAGTATCTGATAGGAGAGCCTTTCAGACACATCTATCCAGACTGTCACAGATACTAAAATATATAAAACCAGTTTATAAATACCTTGACTCCATACAGTTAGATTATTTACAGTTGCTGTTTATTTGATTTATTGTGCATCTGAAATTCACTCCGTTGCTAGTGAAACTATTGCATACTCTCCATTACCAAGAGTGTGATGGATATATTTCCGTAATGAGACTTTCATTTGAGCTATTTGTCCCAGTGAGAGGGATTGATGCAAGCTTGATTGCCATGGTAAACAGGCTCAGTCATAGGCTAGGATACTGCATGCCCCTTTATACTATTTCCTGAGTGTGTGAGCCAGGCATACTATGAGTAGCTGCATTTCTGATGAGCTGCAGCATCAGTGTGCACAGGTGCATATTCCTACATGTCTATCTGAGCTAGGCTTTCACTAGTTAGAACCAGCACAGTCAGGAGATGCCAGCTTTATTTTAAGTCATACATCAGACCCTTATTCCACTCATCTGTGGAATAAAATATATGATAAAATATAATGTTAGAGAATTTAGGTATGTTTGATACATGTGATTTTTGTTGACTGACTTTTTGCAACCTGTGTTTGCGACCTGTCGATTACCTGAAATGACTTAAATGTACATGTATACATGCTACAAAGTCAAGTTTTCAGAAAAGAAAATCCTTTACACGTTAGGTTCTTTTATCCATGGAAGTGGCCACTTTAGGGAACAGAATATCATCCATTTCCTTTGCAACAGCTCAGTATCAAGCTAATAAAGGTTCACTATGTGCTGAGTAGACCTATCAAACCAAGGAAGCAGCATCAAATTATGCAGCACCAGAAGGAAAACGCCTCATGATCCATCCTCTCAATCAGACGTGTTGATTAAATTCCCTAATTATCTAGAATAATACGGTCTGTTTGTTCACCATCACCTATGAATTCAATTAGCTGATCATTGCGAAATAACGTACCTCGTAGCTCAAAATTCACTTACAAACAACAAAAACAATCACCAGAGTCTAGGAGTGGGAATTGGCCAGCGATTGCCCGACTCAATATTATATCAATATATGTTTGCCAATTCAATATCTATCTCAATATTTACACAGATTTTGCTGAAGAGCATTTCAGGTCTACATTCAAAGTAAAGACAAGGGCTGCTAAGGTACACATATTCACCGTGTGACTTTTGGTTACAGCATTTTCAGTCTGCAAAGTGCAATGAAACAAATGAATAGATTTCTTGAAACGGGTGAAACCTAGGGTTTCTCCGCACACTCCACCTTCACTGCTTTTTCAAAAACTGGAGGTGTGTCCAGGTTTAACACTGCATACACCCGTATGACTCAATTTTGCAAGTTACAGTGTAGTACAAAATAAGAAAAAGGCACCAATTTTCAGTATATGGCAGCCAGTACCATTGTACAGTGTTTGCAAGGCTTGTGCAGACGTCTGTTTTAAAAAGTAAACGATATGCACATCCCTACGTGTCAAGCTGCTCACGAGTAATGTCACCTTCAAACCATTAGCCCTTCGACACTTTACTTTTGTTTTCATGTAAACAATGAATTGCGTCATTTACTTGAAATTTAACAAACTTTAGCTTAGTATTTTGTAACTTTTATTGAAAAAGACTTGTATATTTACATCTATATTGTATCAATTGTGTGTAGCTTGTATAACAAGAGTTAACCGTAAGGTTACCATATGTTCGGGTTTCCCCAGACACAATTTTTCATTTTACAGGGTGGTTAGGGAAAGCTCATTAATATATAATTAATATATAAACACTACTTGGTTGGTCAGTGAATGTGAAAATTCATTAATATTAATGAAAGAAGCGCTACCTGATTGGTCGGTAAATGTGAAAACTCATTAAAACTCAAATTAATATTCTGATCCCCGGACACGTCCTCTTTTTCGTCTAATGCTAGGTGAAACCTAAATTCATGAGATGATCAAAATGGAAAACAATATGCTAATTGTAGCTTTGAGTTGGTTACAGCTAGTGCTAGAGAGCTCAAAGACCCTCCCACATCACGTAAATCAATAGTTTGGAAAAATGTTGGCTTCCCAATAAATTACCCTAATACCATAAAGAGAGATAGCATAGTTGATAAGGCTTATACCGATCTCGGATATTTTTCTGGAAGCACATCCAACAGGCCAACTCATTTTAGATTACATCATCCAAGTGTGTGCTTTTGCCAGGAAATTCAGACCAGGTAAAAAAAAACTTATTTTAAGTCCACACTACATGATTTTAGGCCCGATTTTCCACTTGCCAAAAGTTTTTGGCAATCGCTCCGATTAGAGGCAATTTGGTGTGCGTTTGCCACTTGCAAATCAGCGCTTGATCACTGTTAGTTCAAAGATGCAACAGTCACTGATGTGTTGCAGACACCCATCAGATATCTAGAAGACCTGTTGATAACTCCAGATCCTGTAGTGTGAAAGGCGTCACGACTGGCAGTGAATGTGACGACGAGCTACAGCCAATGGAAGGGCAAGACACGGGGTGAGGTGAAACCTGAGGGAGGAGTTTAAAAAAAGTGTAAATAGTTCAGTTTCTTTAGAAACTGTTCTTAGTGTTCAGGGAAGAAGTATGGGTTGATTCCATCAAATCGTTGCCACTTGCATGTTAAAATTTTTCAATTTCATTATTTCATCTTTTTTCAACACTGTATTTAAATATTCAAAGTGTACACTGGTCAAACTCAAGTAACTTCATTTCATTCTTTATTTCATTTTTCAAGGCTTTTAAATGGAAGATGGTTGCATTTTTTCTCAATCATGTTACCAATACCTCAAGCAACTGTTTAAGTATCATTAGAAAATCATATCAAGTTCTTTTGTGTTCAGTTAAGTGTGAAATATGCCATGAAATATAATGATTAAAAACCTTCAAAAATCTTTTTTTCAATTTTTCTGTGAAGGTATTTCCCATTTGACTGTTTCAATTAAGTGTGTATTTGAAACAAGATTGGTTGCATGTTCAAAAAATATATATTTGTAGTTAAAAAAAAAACATTATATATGCGTGCAAGTTGTACTTTTCTTTTTGTATGAGTAACTAGACTGAAAGTAACAGGAGATTTATCAAAAACTTAAGAACCACAGCCACATGTCATCAAACATAATAGTATGATAATATCAAGGACATTCAAGTAACTTAACAAAAATGTAGTGCAGAATTAATAATTAAATAAATTAAATTTAGAAATTATTTGGGTAACGATTGAGCACTGACTTCGACCACCTCAGACATACATACAATATCATCAAAAATACAGGAACGACAGTGAGAGAACTTACTTTTGGCGTTCCTATGGTCTTCAGGTAACTGAGATGATGCAGTTAAATATGCCACTTTTTTTAGGGGCAGATATATAATGGGACCTAGTGAAAACCTGGGGACACAATTAATATTGTATTTTAACTATCACATTATTGACTTACTATAAGGAAAATATATATAAAGCGTAAATGGGAAATACCTTCACAGAAAAATTGAAAAAAAGATTTTTGAAGGTTTTTAATCATATTTCATGGTGAAGTGTAGCATTAATGAGCAGGGACAGGAGACATTCTGTATTTTTTCAGTGTTCTAAGTAGTTTTCATTAACGTTTTAAATTACGTATGTTAAATTTGCAACAAGAACATTGTGGAAGACACTTTGCTTGATAATAACGTATTATAAAGCTACTTTTTTTTTTTTTTTTTAATTTATACATATAATGTCCTAGGGACAGAAATGGCACCGATTCGGTGGAATGGCCCGTATAGGGATATTCAGTGAAAGTTTACATTTCACACACTTGCGATTAATTGTGGTTTTAATCTGAGATGGTGCAGGAAAGGTCTCTGCTAATGCGTACTTATTCCTGGTAGCACCGTACCTAACTTGTATATAGAGAGTAACAATGAATTTCTTCTTTTTTAGGCTCACTATCTTTTTCTGGGAGATGAAGCCATAAGAATGGAGAAATAGAAGTGAAGGAAGAAGAGGAAGCAAGAAGAAGTAGCTAGCAGAATGATGCATTGTGGGATTGTGGGCTGTGCGATGCATGCTCACATGTTTCGCTCTCAGTACAATACAAGGTAGCCAATGAATGGAATCATGGTGGTCAGAATTTATCTCAAGTGCTTTTACATGAAACTCAGAGAACTACATCATCGGCTTTTTTCATGTTGATAAGAACCATGAATGGAATCCATGGAACTATATCCCAGATGAATTTGGCTGAGGACCAGAACAAATAAATGTAAATAGAGGAAGTACTTAAATTATTAATATGCTTCTTCATCTTTGGCTATTGAATTATCTCATCACAGGTAAAGCGATTCACTTTAGCTCTATGTCACAGTGCTGTGTTTTAGACAGTAGAGGATAGGGTTATGGTCAGCAAGGAGCCAAGCCATCTTCCAACCACTAATAGCAGCAGCAGCAACAACAACCTGGAGAAAGTGGTAACCGTGCGCTCTGTCCTGCTGAACCGCGACTCGCCGGACATCGAGACGCGGCTCAAACGCCGGCGGAACCGCACTCAGCAGGTTCGCTTTAAAGACCTCGAAGATGGGGGGCCTGAATGCTCAGGGAGATTCCGGACCCTGGCTGAGCGGGGCAGTCCACATCCTAACCGCAGATGCCCTGTCGTTGTCTCCTTATCTCCCAGTAAGGAGCTATGTGAGAGAGATGTGAGGAGGGAGTTGACTGCAAATGGTGGCTCGGTGGTAGGGGTTGTTAGGGGAGACATGGCAAAGACTATTGGGGCAGTTGCGGCCAGTTTGGCCAAGGCACCCCCACATCCTCTGACGCCAGGTCCCACACGCCGTGTGTGGGCTCCCTCATGCCCTGGATCCCTTACCCTGCCTAGCTCTCCACGTGCCTGTATGAGCACAGCCATCCAGACCTCCCCGAGCCTACAGAAGCCCTTGCCATTCTCCATGCTCCAAACCCGCAGCCATAGTCTTGGGGACTTTGTGGATGGGGAAGTCCAGGAAGACTGGGTGGGTAAAAAGACACTCTCCCGGAACCATGTGCTTACCTCAGGGGCTGCTCAGGATGACTTATTCAGTTACTTTCCAAAACATTGTGAAGATGATGGGCTTCTAGCTGAAGCCCATGGCACTTGCCCACTGAACTCCAGCCCAGGTCAAATGGTAGAGTGGCACTCTTCCTGCTCTCCAACATCTACTATGAGAGCCTCCAATGGACCTGACCTTCTTGCTTCATCACCCCTCAAAAGCCATGCACTGAGTGACCCTAACAAATTACAGCCAACCTGTAACACAGCTCCTGAGTTTGGACAGACCAGTGCTCTTATTTCTGAGACTAGAAAAGGTAGCTCAGGTCAGAGTGGGCTATTGGACATTGCTGTTCCACATGCTGGAGTGAATGGCACCCCCATTTCCCCAGCTACACCAGCCATGACTTACATTTCAGAAACTGGATTGACAAGCACCCCTCTTCCTCAACCTGAGCCGTCCTCTTCCTCCAATGCTGAAATGTCAGTATCCATCTCCTCTCCCTGCAAAACTTCCCAAACTTGTACCTCAGTCCATCACACTGTGCCCCCAAATACTTTGCCATCCAGAATAAGCCCCCAGTATCTCCCAACAGCTCCAGTGGCAGTACCTTTTAGCTTCCCTGCAAGGCCTACATTTACCACTCAGGACACAGGGAGGGGTGAGGAACAGGAAAGGGGGAAGAGAAGAGAACTTCCTTTGCCTCCTCCACCTCCACCCCCTCCACCTTACGCCCCACGCCGAGATGGGCACGGCCCCCAAGGACTAAACAACAGACCAACCACAACCAACTGTGGTAGTGAACATGAGAAGAAGCCAAAAGCACCAGCATACTTTTCAGATGGTGCACACATGCACCCAAAAGAGGCCAGGTACCCTCTAGGACAGGACCCCAAAGCTTCACCAGCTGGGTCAGCCCAAAGTACCCCTTACCACAGCCAACCCAAGTTTGGGGATGTCTGCACATCCTGTGCTAAGACCTACATTAGATCTCCCCGTACAACTAATGACTTGCGCTGGCAGCTTATGGGCCAACTGGCTCCTTCGGGCCCCTGGATGCCGACACTCAACCGCATTACTGACACCCCTTTGACCCCTGACCAGGCCGAGACACTGAAACATGTGCAGGAGCTGCTGGGAGGGTTGATGTCAGGTGCATGCAGCAAATTGCAGCTGTCCGAGGCCCGAGAGAAACTGCTCGGGCCCCAAGGGGCCCTCCACAATGTCAGGGGCCTGCAGACGCAACTGCAGAGCTTGGAAGGAATTCTGGAGATGAGTCAGAACACCATCAAGGTTCTGCTGGATGTCATCCAGGATCTGGAGAGGAAAGAGGCAGAGAGAGATGGGTGAGTCTTTTCGGACAAAATCACAGCCTGCATCTCTAATGCCGTGTCACTATGTTGTGTGTTTGCTGGAGATGCTTAATTTAGTCAGCTGTTCATCTGTTGCTGGAGTCACATTTACCTTTTGCAATCTCTTTCCACTTATTTAATATGAAGTTAAAAGTTATTATGAGGATGGTCTCGGAAGCCTTCAAAATATAACCGTGGGTATAGTGTATTTTTATTCAAATCTGTTTTAGAGTACAGAGTAGAAAAAAGGAATATTTTATGTAATTGCATTGATAAAGCATCATACTACAGGCAACAGAATTTGGTATCTGTTTTGAATGACAAAGACAACCATTCTATAAAACTAAAAGGCCTCAATAAGTTCATAACAAGCACAAGGTGAGTCCTGAAATGTAGTGATCACAGCTGGTGGTACACAGCCGAGTCATCTTACAGGGGAACTCTCTAAGCTAGGCTTAAGTGGGTCATGGTATTTCTCCTTACCTATGTTTAAGAGCCTCAGAGGGACCTTAGATTTTGCTGAGAGATGCTATAACTCTGCTGTGTGTCAGTGTGTGTGTGGGTCGGTGGGTGGGTGTAGCTGTGCCACACATAGCCTTTGACTCACAGGACTGTACACCAATCACATGTGAAACATGGCCTTTGACTCACAGCATTGTACACCAATCACATGTGAAACATGGCCTTTGACTCACAGGACTGTACACCAATCACATGAAAAACATGGCCTTTGACTCACAGGATTGTACACCAATCACATGTGAAACATGGCCTTTGACTCACAGGACTGTACACCAATCACATGTGAAACATGATCTATGACTAATAGGACTGTACACCAATCACATGTGAAACATGACCTTTGACTCACAGGACTGTAAACCAATCAGTTGCACCACATGATTTTTAACACAAACGGTGGGTGATAATGGTGCACTTCAGACAACTAAGACAATCACATAGCAATGGGCCACAAACTAACAAGATAAAAAACAAATGTAATACAACTTTACTTCTATTTACAATGCAGTCTATTCTTTTTATTTGGTATATACATATTGGTAAATTTGAAAGCCGCCAAAATGTCAAGAAAAAATGAAATATCGCTTCCAGTCTTTCTTGAACAATGTGAATGGAGAATTACAGACATTTAATGATTCCTTTTTACTAATAAGTGGAATTCAATCACCTTAATACCACACCAGTGGAGTTCCGACCCATTCTTCAGTTCCCTCCTACAGAGCTGGCACGCAAAATAAACACGTCAAGAAAGCCAAGACACACCGGTTTGTTTTCAAAGGTTATTAGTACAATTTCACTCTGAATGGTAACAGTGACCTGAGCACCAGCGCAATGAAATACCTCTCTGTCAGCTTTTTTACACACCAAAACATCTCAACATATTTAAACAGCTGAATACATCTTAAAAGCCAGAAAACCCACAGCCTTGCGGCGGCACTTGCGATGACAAAGACTGAACATACATTTTAATACAACTGCTGTTAGCAGAATGTCAACATACTTCAGCAACATACTACCGTCGGTATACAATGAAACTTAGGGAAGAGCATTGAAACATCAGCTCAATATCAAGTCACAGAGAACATGAAAACAGGAGCTATGGTTCTATCAAAAGAAGGTCCTTTTAGCTCATTTTTTTCTGAATTCCCTTAGTGGATTGTGTCAGAGGGCAAGAAATCTTGATCTATTTTTTTTAATCTTTATTTATTTTGGGGGGTATTTACAGAACATATAACTAGGACAGAACTCTGGAGATGCTAAATACAGAAGAAGCAAATTGCTGCTCAGTGCAGCAGACTGGAAGGTTGGGTTACATTTCTCCTGCAAAGCCAGAAATGCAGTCACATACTGTATGTACAGTTATATAGTTCTACAGCACTACAGAGTCTGCATGCCGTAACATTACAGGGACAAATTTCCTCCCAAAAAAGTTAATTGCATGTGCACTATAGACATTATAAGCTGCTGTAAAAATACATATTTTTGCAAAATGACCTTCAATGACAGGGATAGTAGTATGAGAAAGTAGTGCTGAAACAATTTTAGTTTTTATATTGTAAGAAGCAGAAACAAGCCATATAACCATATAGAATGATATAATAAGGTAATATGTTTTAATAGGTTTTGGGGTTTGTTTTTGGTAGCAATGTGACTATCAGCCTCTGGGGTTCTGGCTTTGTGTACGTGTGGGTTTTCTTCTGTGGTCCAAAAACCCATCAAGGCATCCTGTTCTAACCCAGTGCCTCAGGACAGACTTTAGACTGACTGTGACCCCGGCCACAAACAGTCAGTCCTGTTAAAATGTGACAAATGAGTTCCTGAAAAACCTCAGGTTTACTGAAATTGCATATTGAAATACGCATATCCAATTGGAAAAAGAGGGTTAGGGGAACACAATTCCGAAACTTAGGTAGGCCAAACAAAATGAATACCGGTGATACCAGTAGCCAATTATTTAATTATGTGCATTTTAAATAAGAAATAATAATAATACATTAAGAAATTATATCATAAACATCTCCTGTGGGTCTCATTAGTGTTATGAGAATTACCTAGTAATCGCTTCAACTGAACTTCCCGAATTCACTAACTTGTCGTTTGCCAAGAGTTGGAAGTAGTGAGCCACAGCTACCATGCGGCCGGGCATGAAGACAGCATA
>JAODLC010000123.1:26048312-26064424 GCA_026781145.1 Hippopotamyrus pictus | reverse complement strand
AATACAACAGGCTACGGTACGCGGAGGGGCACAGTGCGGCCGGGCATGAAGACAGCATAAATACAACAGGCTACGGTACGCGGAGGGGCACAGTGCGGCCGGGCATGAAGACAGCATAAATACAACAGGCTACGGTTGCTGTGTGTTTTTATATGATGATTTGTCACATATTTTTAGAATCTAAGACTCTGACCTGTGCAATGCGAGGATTTACAAAAAGTTTGATTCTTTTAGATTTGAAAACTGATTCAACCAATTCACTGAAAAAAAAATAGTCAAAAAAAACCCTTTGTTCGTGAACCGGACATTGTACTTTACGGAGTGTTTTTGTCTCCTGAAAATCACACAAATGCAACTGTATTGGACTTCGGTACTAATTTATCAATTGCATTTGAACAGATTTGCAGTGTGATATCACACATTGTACTGTAGCAGGACTGACTGTAGGCCTATCTGCCACTCCAAATTTTGAAGATAACATTTTTTTTTTTGGGGGGGGGGAATGGGCATGTATTTTACATTTCTCTCTTTAAAAGAGAAAAAGATTACTTTTGAAATTCATCTTAGCACTGATTAATCTTTAAAGAAAACAACTGTAAAAAGAAGCAAAAGCAGTGATTAAGATGCAGAGCTACAGAAATGCACACATATAGAGCTTACTTGTGGGTAGCTATAAAAAATTGAATTGTTGATTAAGCAGAAAGTGAAAAGCTTAGCTGAATATGATACCCTACATTGTGAAAGTATATAGATTCAGGCAGTTGCTATGGATACTAGGAAATATAGAAATATGAAATATGCAGGCTGCAGGGATATCCCAAATACCTGTGTGTGTGTGTGTGTGTGTGTGTTTGTGTGTGTGTGTGTGTGTGTGGGGGGGGGGGGGGGTAATCTGCTGTAACGGAACTGCTATAATTCTCAAACCCCTGAATGTCATTCTCTGAATACAATGCACAGCACTTCTAGCCACTTCTCTTAGTCAGGGTTGCGGGTTGCATATTGGTACGGCTTTAAGTAAGAAGGACTTGAGGGAAGGCGTTTTGATGAAACAAATGGGATTTTACTGACTTAATACTAAACAAACAGACTGGAAATAAATTGAACGTGAGGGAGCAGACTACTGTGAGGAAGGACACGGACTGACAGGGGAGTGACGTTAATGACTGGACAGGGGAACATAGTACTTGGAAGCACGTATATACACATAGTGTGGGACTTAGGGCAAGAAGAGTCCAGAGGGTCCCACTCCAAGTCCTCTGGCTGGGCATCATCTGGGTTGGCCCAGCCTGGCCTGGCAGTGGCCAGAGAGTCAGGCATCGAACTGGCGGCGACTGGCAGGGGATGAGGAGGCTGCCTGCGGCTAGCTCAAAGACCACGAGGGAACGGCCAAGGTGATGACAGGAGATGGGGCTGGAGCCGAGAGAGTGTAGCCGGGACACCTGGACACAAGTAGGGGCAGGGACGCATTTTGGTTTGGGAACCTGGGGCGTGGGATAAGCGGTACTCTCTGGGCCAGAAGCCGGAAGCATCGGCTAATGGGTCCTCTCTGAGTGGACCTCTCCGGGCATGGCAGTGGTGAAAACAGGCTCTGGGTGCAGCAGAGGTGCATACGGGCTGTGGGGGACGCAGCAGACACCAAGTCAGGTGCTGGAGGTGCAGCAGTGATCTCTCCTGGGCAGGACCCTGGAAACTCCGGGTAAGGCAGGGTGACAGCCACGAGCACTGCTAACTCCCTCTGCTTCTTCTTCCTGCAATGGGAAATGGCAGGAGAGGCTACAGTGAGCTGCGAGGAGCCAGCAGGTAGATCTGCAGTGAACTGCGGGAGGCCAATGTGCAAATCAGCGGTGAGCTGCGAGGAGCCAGCGGACGGATCTGCTGCGAGCTGCGAGGAGCCAGCGGGCAGATCTGTCGCGAGCTGCGGGGAGCCAGTGGGTGGATCTGTGCGAGCTGTGGGCAGTTGGCGGGCTGAGCTGAAGCAAGCTGCGGAGAGCCAGCGAGTATGACAGGGAAGCAGGCATGGGCAGGCATTTTAATGCAACAAAAGGGGTTTTATTGACTTAAAACTAAACAAACAGAGACTGGAAATAAATTAGATGGTGAGGGATCAAATCAAGAGAACAACTGTGAGGAAGGACATGGGCTGACAGGAGGAGCCATGTTAATGACTAGATAGGGGGAACACAGGACTGGGAAGCATATATATATATATATATATATAGTAGACTAATGAGGGAGACAGCGAGAGGCAGCTGAGAGTGATCAACACGAGGGTTAGGAACAAGAGGTCAGATTTGTGTGTGTGTGTGCGTGTGTGTGTATGTCTCACATCCTGCCTCAAAAGACAGTGAGAGCACGAGTAGGAAGTGTAAAATACTTCTGCTGCTGTCCTTGACAAAGACGGAAGCTGATGGCCAATAGTTTAATTATAAGCATATACTAATATATACTGTACTAATGTTTGCATCACTGAGTGGCTCTATGACTGCTTCTTAATAAAACTGTGGTTTGTTTATGAAAAATGCATCCCTATTTCCCACTACTGTATAGCATCGTAGTATCATAGTCCTTTGTGAAAGAATATTTTGAGTTTTAGGATACATTTAGTGAAGGACGCAAAATATAAGTAACACACATTTGTAAAGCAGTCAGATCCTACCCAGCATATTCTGTGGATTACATGGCAAGATTTTAGCTCAGATGAAAGGAGGCGCAGATGGGAGCGGTAACACATTTGGAAACAGGATACCAACATGTTGCCCTGTGCTCGCACGCACCAAAGCTCAGTCATCACAGAGCATGCAAGACCTAATCCACAGTGGAGCGCGATGACAGCACACTAAATGGTGGGTGTACTTCTCCAGTGCAGGGATCTTTGCTATACTTCACACAATACCCATGTGCTACTCTGCTGTTCTTTAGTAAGTAAAACATCCTTCCATGTTTGACAGTCTCTCTCACCGCATGAGTCAGCCACGTCATTCTGTTTTGATCCTTTTTTCGTGGCAGAATCACACTGCATTTCAGACAGTCATGCAGAGTTCACACCTGTCTCTTTGGGAAAGCTCTCTCTCTATGCCTGCTGTCTGTATCTCCCTCCCGCTCGTGTCCCATCTCTTCATTTACTTCCCACGCACCCCTCTGGTTCATATTATATTGCTGAATACTGGGCCCACAGAACAAAGACCTGCTGTTAGACACTCACTGCATCTTACTGTAAAATACACAATATACATGCTCATTTTTTTACGAATGGACCAGCCACATACTGATGCAAACAACTCGTTTCCCAGCTCAATAAAACCAGTCTAATAAAAACTATTGTATTGATTTTCTTCTTAGAAATGAACTAAATTAATAGGAAGTTAAACTTTTAAAATTTCGGGGTGGGCAATTAAGGGCTATTTCAAACTTATATTATGAAGTGTAAAACACAAAGTGTGAAAAACACAAGGCAGTTCTTTGCAAATAATTACCCATTCAGAGCAGCTGTTTTAATGACGGAACATAGCTCTTTACATTTGTTGTATCCTTGAGACCATGTGAAAATGTCCAAAAAAATGAACAGTTTAACACATAAACAATATTATTAGAAGAAATTATCCTCACGTTATATAGCTTTCAATCACAGTAAATTACCGTGTCTAACTGCTTAGAAGCAGTTTTCAGTCAAACATTCCCCTTTTGAAAGTTTACTTATTTATTTATTATATATATTCTTGACTTTTATTGGTCAGAAGGGTGTTGATTTTTTTTCTAATTAATTATAATCTTTAATTCTAAAATTACTCAAAATTTCAGATGTAGAACATAATTCAGAAATAACGGCTCAACAGTAAATAGCCTAGGTTTTACCCATTATGCAACTGAAGAGGTACATAAAGCTCAAATAATAAACAATGGATGTGTGTGTGTGTGTATATATATATATATATATATGTGTGTGTTTACCCATGGTATAGATAAGTAAAAAGGGCTATAAGAAATTCACCTGTCACACCTGCCTCATGAGAATGTGGCAGAAACACTCGCCCCTAATTTTCACTGCCGGTGATCACCTTATTTAACCCTGCTCGACTCAGTGTTCTTATGTGAGGCTTTGTCGAGTATTCTCATGAGACTTATAGAGCGAGCTAACCCATGTCTTTGGTCTAGCTCCGATCTGCCCTGCCTGTTCTGCCTAGCCTGCCCACCTGCCCCAGTCCTGAACTCTCCCTCTGTTCCTGCCCTGTGTCTGAAGTCTTCATCCTCGGCCTGACCACCTTAACTTCTGACTCTCCTGGCTATGTGACCCTGACTCTGACTCTGCCTCTCGATTCCCTGTCCGGTTGCCTGTCCCCGACCTCCGCGACCCAGACCCTGCTTCGCCTCGCTACCGTGACTCTGATTCTGCTCTCTGTCTTCTTGCTTGTTTGTTTTGTGTTTGAAATAAACGCCCTTGAACACACTCTGTGGATTGCGAGATTCTGTTTATTACAGAATACCTCACCAAAGAAGATCGACCCCAGGGACATGCAGTCCCATCCACAGGAAGCTCTTTCCCAGATTGCCCAACTCACCAACCTGGTAGGACAACTTCAGCAAGGAATGGCTGCCGCGATTCCTTTGCCAACAACTCCTCAGCTGTCCCAGTAGAGATGCCCAATAAGTACGATGGTAACCATGACACCTGCAAGACATTTCTTATGCAATGTGGACTGAACATCGACCACACCCCCAACTAATTCCAGGGAGATAAAGATCGGGTCCACTTCACCATCTTTGTCCACTGGCTGGAATGGGCTATGGCCCTCTGGGCTGACAATAGCATGCTTCTGTAATCTGCGTGGACTTTTCAGACAGCATTCTGTGAGGTCTTTGATCACCTGGCTGTGTGGTGCAGCCAAGGTGATCACCTGTGCAAACCAACCTGCGGATACATGGCATCAGGACATCACCGGGACATTTTAAATCTAAATCTGGCTGCTTCTGCCAAGAAACTGGGTCGTTGTTGGATCTTCCAGCAGGACAATGATCTGAAACGTGTCCAAATCAACACAAAAATGGATAACGGAACAGAAAATCAAGCTTCTGCCATGGCCATCTCAGTCCCCGGTGGGGTGAACTGAAAAGGAGAGACCACAGGAGAGGATCTAGGACCCTGGATGATTTGGAAAGATTCTCTAAAGAGAAATGTTCTCAGATTCTGTATTCTCTATCCTCTCCAACTAATTAATTAAAAGGTGAATTTCCTACAACCCTTTTTACTCATCATTACCAGGGGTCCCAATAATCGTGGAGGGCACTGCATGTGTGTGCCAGATATACATGACATTGTGGGGACCAAATGTCCCCAAAACGTAATAAAAACCGGTTATTTTGACATTGTGGGAACACAGAGAACTTTAGAAGGTGTTATGCTGAACTGCGTGTGTCGATGCCAACAATGGAGAGCATGCTGGTAGCAGCGCGGGCAAAGAGGGATCAGCCGGCAGGAGAGCTGCATCGTCTGCAGGCAGTTAAGGAATCTAAGTTGTGAGAAGCAGAAAAAGAACAGTCCTATTCCCTTTTATCTGAACATACTAAAACACCTTAAAAACTGGAGGTTGTGCTTTGTTTGAACAAAGATTTGCACTTTTGTATTTTGTGAACTGCAGACCCAAAAGTAAAATAAAATAAAACAAACAAGCATAATCACGTCCCCGTTTCCAGCCGCTGCGCTATTCAGCAGTGACCTTCTATTTTTCCTGTCTCCTGACATAATTATATCGCTCGGACGATCTAGTGATTCCAGAAAATGAGGAGACACTGGCTGCTACAGCACCTCCTCCCACACTTCCTTCACCTCGCAAGGCTTAGGCAGAAGAGTGCTGCTCCCGTAGATGATTTGCTCACGCATTTTCACTTTGTGCACAAGCATGTCTGTTTCCTCAGGCAAAAAGCGATCTGGTTTGCCAGGCAAACACACTATTATAATAGTAATCTGCTGTAGATAATGTGCCACTGCCTTTTAAAGGTAATATGCCACTCTGATTGGTTGATCGCATTTTATGCCCAAAACACGCCTCTGAATAATCACGAGAGTTAGGGCAACCTTTCAGCGCCTTGAGCTGGCGCAAAGTCTGTTTTTCCTGCCGTCAAAATAGAAAAATGTATTTGGACACATCCGTATATGTTAGTTACGCTTTGCGCTTTACGCTTTGTGACAGATTCTCAAAATAGAGCCCAAGGGTTGCAATGGTATCCGTATTAGTCTGGTGCCTTTCAGTTACAGCATTTTCAGTTTGGAATGCGCAATGAAACTACATGTAAATAAAACATTTCTTGACACTGGTGAAATTCACACGTAGATGTTCAACATGGAAATCATGCTAATTGTGGCTTTGAGTTGGCTACAGCTCATGTTACAGAGCTCTAAGAACCTCCCACATCACTTATATCAGTAGTTTGGGAAAATTAATTGGGAAAGTTTCCCAATTAATTATGCCAATACCAGAGAGAGACAGAGAGAGAGTAGTTGATAAGACTAAGAATGTCTATCTGCTCTGTTATACCGAACTTGGATATTCATCTGGAAACACATCCATGCTAACTCAATTTAGATTACATCATTTAGATTACATCATTTGATGAACCCTGCACATAATCAGAAGGCAGTACAGTGAATTTTAAATATAAGTAATACTTACATCCATTTATTAGACACAACAAATCTTAATATTTTCAAGATTGAACTATCATGACTGGGTCAACAGCCTGACATGAAAATCAAAACTCAAAAGTCAGGTATCAAAATGTACCCCTAAACTGCGTAAAATGGACTGAGTTGAAGCTGATAGAGACCCAATATTTAGCCTGAGTTTAGACACTGTTTTTCCAGGAATTTAATTGTCATATGCAAGGTATACATTCATACATATATTCACCTGCGGTAAAATGCAAAGCGGTTAACTCCGCCATAATAAAAATACTTGAATGTAAAAAGACAGAAAGGTAACAATAGAATAAGTACAATTAATAAGGAACAGGAAGTTAAACTAACGAAAGGAGCAACAACCAAAACCTGATTTATTAGCATTTAATAAAGAAAAATACCTGCCAACCAAGCTTTAATAGCTTTCAAATAGCCAGTTAAAGCCAATAATTTGACAATCTCATTAGGTTTAAAAGAAAAAAATAACTGAAAATCATCAGAGTAAAACTGATAGGATATATTTTTAAAACTACTGACTATCTGTCTTAAGGGGAACATAAGACAATGGGATACACACAGAATCCTGAGGAACTCAGCAGCTGACCAAGACATAAACTGGCCGGCTGAGACAGAAAAACTTCTGTTTAATAAAAATGAAGAAAACCACTTGGGAACAGTGGCCAAATACCAAAACAGAGCATTCTCCTGCATCAGCAGCCATAAGAATGTCTTTAGAGACCGTAAGAAGAGCTGCCTCAGTAAAGTGCAGTTTGCGGAAGCCAGGTTGAAGCTTATCATAAATCTTACGTGCCACCAAGAGTCCTTTAAACTGTACACCAACAACATTGTCTATGATTATGGATAAAAAAGGCAACTTACTTGTAGAGGTATAGTGTGCAGGTAGAGTAGGATCAAGATTAGATTTTTTAAGCAACAGCTAAACAACAGCAAGCTTACAATAGGAATAAAAGTGAAACAATATAGGGGTCAATAAACTGAAACACTTTTCAAATCAGGGAAGTTGGCAAAAGATCCACAAGCCAGGGCACCATAGAAAATAAATCGATCAAATAAAAAGATTTATTCCAAATTGAGATGGCATTGATCACGGCCTTCTTAACTGAGGAGAAAGCTGCAGCAGCAGAGGCTAGGTGTGGATCAGCAAGTGTGAGTGCCGAAAACAATCTGTGATGATCAGTGCTCCATTCGTCTTGCACCAAGGCTAAACGATCCGTTAACTGGAGTGTCAGGACAGACCAGACGCAGGCAGAAGAGTCTGACACTGTAAAAAGTACAGAAGTCTGGTATGAGGACAGGAGCACACCTTCTTTTCACTTAAATGAAAGCCCTTGTTCCATGCTTCCTTTGGTGTCTTCTACCACTTACAAAACACCGGATATTCCAAAATTGGTATAGAAATTGGTAATAAAAATATATAAATATAGAAAAATATAAAGATGCTAATTAAGTTTTGCTGTGAACCCAGAATGTTACAATTGTGGGAAAAGCAATAATGCGCAGACAGTATATAAGTGGATAAACAGTGGATAAGGCAAACCGGAGCTCCTCATGGCGTACTGGTTAGGGCTGCACCCGGACCTCTAGACCTAAATGGTGTGTAGAAGTTGGGAGCTCGAACTGGAGGAAAACAGCCAGCGCTCTTTCCAGTTAGGCAACCTGCTCCAAAATCACCGCCTCCTCGTACCATTCTGCGTTAACTTTCCCATCTCCGGCCTGTCTGCCTTCATTTCTGTGCCGTCCCCTCATTCCTCATCTGGAGCAGAGCCCATACAGCTGGGAGAGATCACCCGTACTACTGAAGTCAGGTCCTCTGTTATCCTGGACGGTACTGTACCCACAAGCAGTTTACTGTGCCTGTCTTCATCCAGTGTCTTTCTGGTTTGCATACCACCACCACCCTAATTCACTGCGGTGCAGCTGGTAACTTCATTGGTACCGCCCTTGACTGAATCTACCTCTTGAACCTGTCATACCTCTACTCAAGATTTGCACTTTGGACAGGTTCCGTATGGGAGAAAGGTTCATGACGCAGTGAACGGAACCTGCTCTTCTGTGGACCGGTTTCCTCGAGATCACCAAGTGGAGCCCTTCCTGCTTTGGATTGTGCCTGCAGATGACTGTGTCATCCACCTCCATAGAGATCCCTGATTCCTTGACTGACATACCTATTCTACTGCAGTATGCTGATTTTCTGAATGTGTTCAGCAAGGTCAATGTCACTTGTTTACCCCTGCACTGAAAATCCCCTTTGCCTACACCATCGACCTCCTGCTGGGGCTCCATTACCTAAGAGCAGCGACTACGCCTTAACACCACCCGAGTTTCAGGCGATGGAGCTGTACATGGAGGAGGTATTACACTCAGGGTTCAATTGTCCAACCACTTTTCCAGTAGCCTCTGGATTTTTCTCTGTAAAAATAAAGATGATGCACTTTGTTGATAATCTTCATAGATTATCAACTATTGAACAAGATAGCAGTTAAGTTTAACATTCCTCTTTCCCTAATCCCAGCTGTGCTGGAGCTGGTGTGCTCAAGCATACTTTTTCACCAAATTGGACCTGAGAAGTGCTTATAACTTGATTCAGATTTAGAAAGAGGATGAGGGGAAGACCGCATTTGTAATGACCCATGGAAATTTGGAATATCGGGTCATGCCTTGTGGGCTCAGTAATGCCCCCTTGATATTTCAGTTTTTCATGAATACTATCCCTCAGGACTTGATAGCTCATTCACTAATTGTGTACATTGATGACTTGTTCATTTACGCTGAGTCTCTACCAGAACATGTATCCCACATTCATCAGGTGTTACAAGTTCTCCGCGATCATTCCCTGTTTGTAGAAGATGAGAAATGTGAGTTTCATATACAACATCTTTCTTTTCTGGGTTGCATTCTCTTCCCAGGAGCGGTCCAGATGAATCCTGGCAAAACCATCGTGGCATCCATGTGGCCGATTCTCAGGACCAAGAAGGAGCTGCAGAGAATTCTGGATTTCGCCAATTTTTGTTGACATACTTCTCTTGCAACTCCTCTTATGGTTCTCATCCATTCTCCCCATTGGCTGATTGTCTTGAACCATAAAGTCCAAGCCACCTTCCAGCCACAGAAACAACACAGTGGCACACCTCTCAAGTTACAACCATGTGCCTTCTACTCCCATAAGTTATCCAACACAAACAAAATTATGATGTGGGGAACAGGGAGTTGCTGGTCATTAAATAGGCCCATTAAATAGCTTGAGGGGGTAAAACACCCTTTACAGGTCCTCACCAACATTTATACCACCAAATGGCATGGTTTGGTGGGCCACATTTTTGCATGATTTAGATTTAAAGTTACTTATTAGCCAGGAGAAAAAGATTATAAGGTGGACTCCCTCTTGCAGAGATTTGTATCAGACCAGCCCCCTACATCAAGTGACACCATCGTCCTACAGGCCTGTTTTATAGCCCCGGTCAGGTGGGAACTAGAGGAGGAGATTACCCTTGCCCTGTAACAGGACCCAGCTCCACCAGTGCGTAGAACTTACAAGCCCAACACTATGCAATCTCAGCTCATGCAATGGGTCCACACTTTACTAAGCTCTGGTCACCCAGGGATCCAAAGAACCATGGAACTGGTGGGATGCCGAAATGGTGACCATCCATGGGGTCAAATACCAGCGACTATGTTTCCTTCTTCATCCTACCTCATTCCTCCTACCTGTACCCAATCCAAGGCCACCTGTGCACTGCTGACTGGCAAGCTCCAGCCCTTCCCAAAACCTCAGTGCCCTTGGTCACATTTGGTATCTCAGGACTAACAGTAATCCTCATTGTCATCACCAGGTTCTCAAAAATGTGCCAACTAATTCCCCAGGTAAGTTACCCTCTGCTCTGCAACTAGCAGAGATCATCTTTACTTATGTCTTCATGGTATTTGGGTTACCTGAGGATTTAATAAGCGATCAGGGACGATCCGGTTTTGGTGCACCTTCTGTCATAGGATGGGAATACCCCTCAGCCTGTTGTTGGGTTACTACCCTCAAACTAATAGACAAGATCAGCATCTCAACCAAGACACTGAGAGATTTCTGCAGTCCAACTGTGCATAGAACCAGATAGACTGAAGTCAGTTTCTTCTTTGGGCAGAGTATGTCCAAAACTCACTGTTCCATTCATCTTTGCTTCTTATACCCTTCCAAGTTCTGGGTTACCAATCCTTACTTTACTCATGGGAGATGGAGCTCTGCGATGTACCAGTGGTGGAAACTGTCCAGCTGTCCTGTGCTGTATGATGGCAAAAGGCTGCTGCAGATTGTCATTGCCATCTTACCATCCTCCAACCCCGAGAGCAGGTGTGGCTGTCCACCTGTGATATCTGGCTCTGTCTTCCCTCCAAAAAGCTGACTCCACAGTATATTGGACCATTAAATATCCTGTCTTGTGTAAACCCCATGACCTGTCACCTGAAGCTGCTGGTAATTATCAGATAATTCCTGTGTATCATATGTCTTTACTAAAGCCAATCTGATATCACCTGATGCATCCCCCAACTGAAGGTCCTGATCCTCCACCTCTGTTGAATACTGATGGCACCCTGGCTTACACCATCTGTGTTCTCCTGGATGCCCAACACCATGGGGGATGACTGCAGTATTTAGTGGACTTTGGAATTTGACCCGAAGGAACAATCCTGGGACCCGACCTTGGACATCCTGGACCCCATGCTGATTGCTGATATTCTCGCGGCCATGCAATGCCACCTCTGCTGCCTCGGCCAGGTGCTTCTGGTGGTCACACTTCTTCTCCAACTCACTGTGCAGCTACTTTGGCTCCTGCCGCTCCTGCTCCATGGACTCCCGCAGCCACTTTCAGTCTTGATGACCCCACTCCTGCTGCTCGTCAAACTCATGGCGCTTCTCAGCAAGCTGGGCCTCCCAGCTGTGGCACGCCTCTTCTCATTCCAACAGAGCAGCCTCAGCTGGTCGTGCTCGTAGCCGGGGTCACGCCGCGGCTTCTCGCCGCTAACGAGTGAGGAGACCTTGGGCTGGTGAGTGGCTAGAGCCCACTGTCTCTTCGGTCATCAACGTCGTCTCCGAGGTTCTGGCGGGCAGCCAGGAGCGGCTTCCGGCACCACTGTGCAGGTCCGGTGTTCTGGATGGAGTGGAGGGTACCTTCCTTCCCCCGCCATCCTCTGCTGGTCTGCCAGCAGCTCTGGTACGAGCTTCTGGGCAGTAGTGTGCCCTGTGCCCTCCGTTCCCGCAGCACCAGCAGATGAGCTTCGCATCTTTCATCGGGTGCCGCCACTTGTCAGCAAACTCGAGGTCTGCCAAACTTGCAGGATGATGGTGATCAGCAACGCTCCTGGGATCCCACTGTACACCAGTGTAGCACTGAGTGGACCAAGGCATCATGGGAGCAGAGAAGGACAAGGAGATTTGCTTACCGGGGAAAATGTGCTGTTTAATAATAGTCCTTAACTGGACTATAACAGGCACCCAACAAGCAGGGAACCAAATACACAGAGCGAAAATACATACAAGGTTGTCAGATGGCGAACTGTAAGGTGCACACATGGTGGGAGAGTTACACAGGGTAAGAACACACAAAAAGACACGGGCAAACACATGCGCGACAACAGGGAAATACAACCATTAACAACAACAGCAATACAGCAAGGGCTATTTATAATTGCACGCGGGGCATGCTGGGACATGCTGGGACATGCTGGGACGGCACTACAATATTTATATTTTATTTATTTTAGCAGACACTTTTATTAAAAGCAACCTACATTTTTAAGAAATCAGGGCCAGCCAGTCCCTAGAGCATTTGGGGGTTAAGAGCTTTGCTCAGGGGCTCAACAGTGACATCACTCTGCCAACGGTGGAATTTCAACCAGTGAACTTCTGTTCACAGACATTGCATCTTACCCATTGAGCCACACACCACCTCCAAATAAAAAGTGTTTCAGTTTCAAAGGCATTATGACCCTTCGTTTTTTTGTTAATTTTCACAATACAAAGTATTATTAATGCTACAAGAATTGAATGTTTTCAAAGTAACACAAGAAAAGAATCCAATGAGTCCACAGAGCTAGCTGCCAAAAACACAAAATTATTTAATGTGTGAAGGGGAACAGTCTGAGAAATGTTGGTGGCATATTCCAGACACAGATAAATTGCGTTGGCAAAGAGGAAAAGGAGTATAGTTGGGGACTCAACAGGATAGTTGCTAAATGCCACAAAAGTACGGTCTCACAATTCTTTTAAAATTTTCATTAAATAAGTTATGACATAGTGGAATCTGTTATTTCTTTTTATAGCACCTTTCATCCCAAGGGTGATTCTCTGACCAGTCTGCAGCTAGACAGCCCCATACGCAGCAAATTGAGAAGCACTGCTTGTTCTGACATCTTTCTGTCATAGAGCTAGCATTAATCTTTTCAGCAATATGTGCTATAGAAGCTTCCCTGTGGGATCAGACAAGTTGGGCTAACCTTCACTCCCCACATGCATCAAAAAACTTGGCACCCTGACTCCATCACAGATTCACTGGTTAGCCTTCCCACCTTTGGTAGGCACTGACTGAGGGGAAGACCCCATAAAACCTCAATTTTTGGAGATGCTCTGACCCAGTCGTCTAGCCATCACAATTTGGCACTGGTCAAAGTCACTCAGAACCTTACGCTTGCCCATTTTTCTTACTTCCAACACATCAACTTCAAGATCTGACTGTCCACTTGCTTACTATGTAATGGAACCTTCACAGGTGCCATTGTAACAAGATAATCAATGTTATTCACTTTACCTGTCAGTGGATTTAATATTATGGTTTACCTTTTAATTACAAGTGGTTGTTGGAGATTGTCCATGCCCTGCAAAGGTGGTTAATCTGTCAAGGTTGGAGATGATTAATCTGTCCGACACTGTAATTTAACTGCCCAAGTTTTCCTTCTAATTACTGTACTTCATTATAATTATTTCTGCAATATCTACAGTTTGAGAGTTCGCACATTGCCAACCAGTTTAGCTCTTGCAGGAAACACTGGAAGTGACAGTCACCTGAGGTTAAGTTCATTTTAGGACTAGGTGATTTTTTTTATTATAGGCTAATATACACTATATGGACAAAAGTAATGGGACACCTGGCCATTGCACCTACAGGAACTTTTATGACATCCCATTCTAAATCCATAGGCATCAATATGGAATTAATCCCACCTTTGCAGCAATACCAGCTGCTACTCTTCTCAGAAGGCTTTCCACAAGATTTTGGAGTGTGTTTGTGGGAATTTTTGCCCATTCCTCCAGAAAAGCATTTCTGAGGTCAGGTACTGATGTTGGATGTGAAGACCTGGCTCACAATCTTCGTTCTAGTTCATCCCAAAGGTGTTTCATGAGGTCAGGGCTCTGTGCAGGCTAGTCAAGTTCTTCTCCAAAACCAAACTCACCCAACCATATCTTTATGGACCATGCTTTGTGCATTGGGGCACAGTCATGCTGGAACAGAAAAGGGCCTTCCCCAAACTGTTCCCACAAAGTTGGAAGCATGGAAATGTCCAAAATGCCTTGGTATGTTGAAGCATTAAGAGTTCCTTTCACTACACCTAAGGGGCCTAACCCAACCCCTGAAAAACAACCCCATACCATTATCCCTCCTTCACCACACTTGGCATAACACAGTCAGTCAGGTAATGTTCTAGTAGCATTTGCCAAACTCAGACTCATCCATCAGACTGTCAGACAGAGAAGCGTGATTCGTCACTCCACAGAACAAGTTTCCACTGCTCCAGAGTCCAATGGCAGCATGTTTTACACCACTCCATCTGACGCTTGGCATTGCGCTTTGTGATGTGAGGCTTGAATGCAGAAGCCCATTCCATGAAACTCCCAGCTCTCAGTTTTTGTGCTGGAGTTAATGCCAGAGGAAGTTGGAACTCTGCAGTTACTGAGTCAACAGATTGTTGGCAACATTTACGCACTATGCGCATTAGCACTTGGTGATCCTGCTGTTACTTTGTGTGGTCTGCCACTCAGTGAGTTACTGTTGTTCCTAAATGCTTCCACTTTGCAATAATACCACTCAAACTTGACAGCAGAATGTCTATCAGAGAAGAAATTTCATGAACTGACTTATTGCAAAAGTAGCATCTGATAAAACTACACTTGAATCCACTGAGTTCTTCAGAATGACCTATTCTGTCACAAATGTTTGTAAACCTTACTGCATGGCTAGGTGATTGATTTTATACACCCGTGGCAATGGGTCTGAATGAAACACTAAATTCAGTGATTAAGAGGTTTGTCCCGAAACTTTTGTTCACATAGTGAAAAAAAAACACACAATTGAAAGAGGGTATACTTTGTTTTTCCACATAACTGTCTATTAGTGTATAACTGAAAAACATTAAACTTTTATAGGTTTGTATATGAACATGGTATTCATATATTTGGCTTACACTGCACTTCAGTTGTGACAAATTGCCTCCAGCTATTGCAGGTTTTTATTGTCTGTATTTTTTTCTTATTTTTGCAGTAATCTGGTACTTATTCAAACAACTTAGGTAAGGGAACAGATACTAAGTTACTTGTGGCAAATACTCTCCTGACTGCCCTGCCCTGACTTGGCTGTCACAGGGGCAGTAAGGGCTGAATATATATCTGCATAATGAAAGCCCCGAGCAATCAACAGAATTTTTAATTTTAAATGTAGTAGTTTTTTGATTAATGATAGGTCTCTGAGAATTCCAGGAGTTCTCTGCTGCCTTTGAAAACATGAATTTTTAGTCTCTATATTCAATATAATGTATATAAGCCTGGATGGTAAAATGCACACAGGACATCTGAGAGCAGGAGGGAAAATGGGTAATGAATCTCTTTCAATGGGTATGCACCAGCCAAAGGCAGAAAATGAACAATTCCAGAATTTTCTAGACGGAATGCTAAGGACACATGTTTCTCGTGACTTTCTGGAAGGTGGTCCTAGTTTAGACAAAGGCTGATTACAGGAATATGGTGGGAGTGTTTGTCATACAGTGCTCCTCAAGGTGACATGACTTGCTGAGAATGGATTGCTTTACTGAAACAGCCCTGTGTGGCTGGTAATAACAGCCAGACTGATCCACCTGCGATAGGCAAACAAGCATAGCTACTTTCCTATTGGTTGATACTGCTGCTGTCACTACAGTATGTACCAAAAAAAAACTCGCCATTTGAATTTATATCAACAAATACTTAAGAGCCAATGACTATTATTACAGCTCAGCAACGTTATGCAGCAATAAAGTGAAGTCAGCTGAGTACCTGTATCTACTGACTGGCCAGGTTACACCTCCATCCATCATCAGTGGGCTTTTTACTTCCCTGTTGGCATGGGCATATTCCAGGACAAGAATGCCAAGATTCATTGGGTTTGAATTGTCAAAGAGTGGTTCA
>JAODLC010000123.1:26025354-26038580 GCA_026781145.1 Hippopotamyrus pictus | reverse complement strand
TGTATGTGTATGTATCTATGTATGTGTATGTATGTATGTATGTGTATGTATGTATGTATGTATGTATGTGTATGTATGTATGTATGTATGTGTATGTATGTATGTATGTATGTATGTGTATGTATATATGTATGTGTATGTATGTATCTGTATCTGTCACTCATTTTGTTTCCAGAACGTGCAAGAGCACACATCACTGGAAAGGTCGGTAAAGAATGCTTTACTGGGTGGGTTTAAAAACTCGTAAAATTATATACACACACACACACACACACACATATATAATATGTGTGTGTGTATGCGTGCGTGTAAATTGCAACTATTTGTTTGTGCATTTGTTTGTTTACAATACTGTAATACCAGTAATCGCCTGATTTTTGGGGAATGGTTGTGCGAATTGGCATTTAAGTGGAATGTGCAATAAATGAATAGGTGTAGTTGCATATCACAACTATGACTCAGAGCATTCAGACAAAAACACATTTATTGGCTTATTAGGTGGATGGAGTAGGTGACAGGGCTGTCCAGGGAATACCTTACTTGACATTCTCATTCCTACTTTAATAAAATGCCTTTACATCAGTTCCCAGGGAGAGATTGACTCATAAACTTGATGAATATAACCTTGTGCAATATGGTGGCAAAACTGTTCTTACCTCTCGACTTCAATTTACATAAATTTTTCCAACATTTCTGAATCGCTCAAATGTTGAAGTATTACGAAGATTAATATATTTTTGCCCACATATCTTTAATAATAATAATAATTATTATAATTATAATTATAATTATTTATTATTATTAAATGTTGAAGTATTACGAAGATTAATATATTTTTGCCCACATATCTTTAGTCAAATTTCGGATAAATATATAACAGTCTAACATGACTATTGTTGTGAATTTAATGGGACATAGAATTAAATTACTGCTGACGGGGTGAAGTTCAGATTTGGCCCCCCCACAGAAAATAACTGAAGTTTTTCAATTTGATTTGAAATTAAACTTGGCAACACAATTAAGAAAAAAAGTAAGACTTATCAGGATGGTAGCCCAAAATCCAGAAAAATCCAAAAAAATGGCAGGGCAGGTGACAACGTATCATAAACTAATCATGGTTTAATTGATGAATAAGAAAGTAAAAAGGACTCCCCCCCACACACAATACTTTACATACTGTAGCTCTGCAATTAAAGGTTATTTCGGTGTCCTCTGTTCCAAACCGTACGGTTAAACACGACAATTTCTGCTTAGCTCAACATTATTCCTCTCTCGCTGACATGCATGTCAAAACTGAGATATATATAGGAAAAAGTGTATACAAGAAGGAAGCTTTTTACTAATCAAACATTCAAGTAACAGCATGTGACCTCAGACTCTGGAATAATAAAATTAATTAATGTTAAGAAAAGAGTGGTTAGCACTGCTGCCTCACAGCAAGAAGGTCCTGGGTTTGGTCCTGGGTCCTTTCTGTGTGGAGTTTGCATGTTCTCCCTGTGTTTGTAGACAATCCAGTTTCCTCCCACGGTCCAGAAGCATGCAGGATGGGTTGATTGGTGAGTCTAAATTGGCCCTCTGGCATGTTGGTTCCCACCTGCACCCATTGTTCCCAGGATAGAGTCCTGTGACCCCAGTTGGGATTAAGAGGTTTCAGAAAATGGATGGATGGATAGCATGCATGGCAATGTTTAAAATGAAACTTCTATGCTGGTATATTTGAATTGACAGAAACTCACAACCTGTGGCTATATGTTTAAATATCATTGATAATTAAATGCTTTAATCTTAAAAACATTTCATATTTTATGCAAATGTTACTATGCAGCTAAGATACTGATTCTTTACAGGAAAGTAAATTCATTCAGTCTTGGAAGCATCATCCACAGGCATTTTTATTCACCCTCCTCCACTCTGTTGCATTGGCTCTTTGGATTCCACCAGGGGTGCATGTTGAACAGGCCATTTGTTGCCTCTTTGGGATAATTACCTTATAACTTCAGACGTAAAAGTCAGAGACACATGCCTGATACCTAAAATCAAAGCTGACCCCTTTACAATTAATTTCAGGAAGTTGAATAACTGAAATTAATAACCTGTGTATAATTTATGGACAGGTGAAAAAAAACAGTTAAAAAAATACAAAAACCTGTCTTTGTGTTCTGGCATTCTGAAATCTCAGTGATCCTGAATGTGACAAGCGGTTACAGAAAATGGGTGGTTGGATGTAAATAGCTATAAAATTTAAAAACTATATTTATTCTATAAAAGAGGTCCAGCATCTTCAATCATTTTTAAGATTTTGTTATTTCTAGAGATTGCACAATATTATTTTTTTCTGGGCTGGTTCTGATATAAAGATTTTGAGTATCTACCAATACTGATCCAATATTTTTATTAACTACTAATCATTGAATGAGATATTTGTATCAATACATTTCAGTTAAGATAATAAACTCTCGGCATTTAGTGTGTAGTACAAAATATATGATGGAGCAGAGATAAAACTTTCAGGCAGCAAACTTTAGAAAGAATAGAAAGAAAAGTCTGAAGACACTCTAGTTTGTATAGTGTTACTGTGTTCAGACACCATCAGCCTTACCTGTATTGCATTATGCAGTTTTCCTTTTTTCTTCCTTCAGTGTAAAATACAGTAATATATTAGCACACAGCCGACTTGACAGGAGTGGTCTGGACCTGACGAGAGTGGTCTGGCCACAGACTGCCAACACACCCAACAGGAAATAACCTCCATTCTAACCATTTCATGAAATACATATTTTCTGAGTCGATGCTCTGCTAATACTTTACATGTCACATCCGTAGTGGCGAATAGGAGTAAAAACCCCAGAAACAGCTGTAGTACGAGAAATACCCCCATAGGGGAGATTACTTGTGACGCTACAGTGGGGAGTAGGTCCTTACATGGACCTATGGGGAACATCAATGCCAGGACTGAGGAACACAGGACAGAGAGGTATATATAAACACTCTTAACGAGGAGCACATGAGGGGCAGGTGTGAGCCATAACAAGAAACATTTAAGGGATTGAAAACAGTAGATAGACACCAACACAAGGGCACAGCAGTGACATCTGCTGGCCAAACAGAAACAGGGTGGGGTTGATGGCATCTGAGCGTGACGTACCACAAATATGAAGTTAAAATAAAATAGATAGCAGTGTAAATATAATAACAATAGCAGATAATACGTGAGAACTAGTGATGATTGTACCATCCTGTGTTTGCCTGAGATGACGTATTTATAACTTACAATAAAATCATCATTATAGTTTCTACTTTGCGCTAACATGACATATGTTACTGTAATGAATCAGGTACAATGCATGCTTAAATACTTAGCCTTATAAATGACATCAATCAATATGGACCACCGACAGTGTTCTTAATGAATTAATGAATATTAAGAACAAGAAAACATGTAAAACATTTGGTTTTCAAACATTTAGCTCCCATTTGCAATTTGGCTACATCTATAGTCAAACAACTGACTTATTAAAGGTAATTCCATACTGATTATTCCTTTTAAGTTTATTTGTTTCAGATCTGGAGTGGAGCTCCAGTGAATGTACCGTGTTACCGTGTCCAGCAGTCTGCAGCCAAACTTTCTTGGACATGACAGCTCTGACGCATTCCTAAACAACGAGCCATCAATAGGATTCACACCCACAGCAATGGGATTCAAACCCACAAGCTTCCAAACACAGCTATGAGCATTTTCACGATTTTTCAGGGTAGACTTAATTCCAATGGAAAATTGGATTGGATTCTTACTTTCCTGCCCCCCCAGTATCCGATCCAGCATTTTTTTCCAATATCAGCCCAAAACCGATAGTGGGTATTGGATCAATGCCATATCTAGTTATTTCGTTTCTGCTTCACTTGGAACTGGCACATTCCTACATCTCTGCTGCCCAGAACAGGGCTGTAAACTTTGCTCGGCTGGCTGGTGTGAGGTTTTCAATTCGAGACAGTTCAGTATACGCATTTACATGTATCTAACAATTTTATTACCTTGTAAACAGTTTATAGGATGTGCAAACTACCCCAACACTTCTGATGTAGCTAATTTTAAGTTTACAGTAGAATAAAATAGATTTCTGTAAGATTTCCCGCGTGAACGTCAGAGCCTGAAAGCACAAGTGTCACACCAGATGTGTGAGAGTTAGCAACCCTGCCAGAAGGTGACACTTTGCCTAAACCCTGTTTGCCATTGGTGACAGTGACAGGAGCTGAAACATTGCTCTTGGTGTCAGTGATGCATACAGGCCTCCCTCCTTCAACCAGGCACCCTACATAAGGGGGAACTATTTATACAAGCAATACTACAAAGAATCACACACATTTGTGGAGGTTACTGCAGCTTATTTGTGCAAAGTTACATTCAGGGTAGACTCTTAAACGGGTCTAGGTTCTAGCACAAAAGCAATTATTTCAAGCAAGGTCAACAATTATAATTTTATTTTTTAAAGTATAGTGACACGTCAGAAAGTACCCTAGAAACATATGTGGAAAAACAGTACAAATGCATTTGCTTAACTTTGTTATAAAAGCACTTAAATGGTTACATGCTTTTGAATTATGCATATACTTTTCTCATCAGCGTGGTCATACGCACCATGCATAAATCTAATAATTAATTCACAAAGCAATAAAAGGGGGTTACGCCCTCAAAGATTTTGGCAACAAGCGAAACATGGAAGACTCAATTATTATACTTTATGAACCTAACTGAAATCCATAGAAATCCTTTTATTCTGAAAATGAATGCATGCCTGTAGCCTACTACGCTTATACTTGGTCATTCTCATGAACACAAGAATCTTTTGACAAAATCCAAAGTTTACAATGAAACACAGTGTTTGAGTTGTGTGCAGAGCAATTGACAATACCTGAACTTAGGTATATTAAAATTTGGTCATTTATAGCGCTGATATTTTTTATAAATATCACTATAGAGAGGATCGGTCTTGAAATTTGATCACTTACAGTTCGTCCCCCCTACAATGTCTTCAACGTTAGAAAATGATCCACACAAAACTTTTCGAGTTACTGTGTTCACAAGACCAAGTGTCTTCTATAATGCTTGTGCAAAGCTTGAAAAAGATCTGTCAGATAGTTGTTCAGTTATCATCTTAACAAGGGAAGCATCTGTGGTGGAGGCTGCCTTTATTAACTTTTTTCATTTCCAGGTGATCCACCCAATACTTCTGATTTACCTGTTAGTGAGTGTGGGGCGAGTACAATTAGTTGGGCAGAGCTAAACACCCACATGATAATAATAACAATTTCAAAGATTAATACTTTTAGTGATCCCTGTGGGGCAATTGTCTTTTTTTTAACACCTCCTTTAACTTGCTCTTTGTAGAGTAAGCCGGCTGTGAAGGGCAGCCCCCCATAGTGGTGCCCAAGGAGCTGGGGGTTAAGGGCCTTGCAGAAGGTCCCATAGACATACTGAGGCTGGGTTTGAGCTGAAGACTTTCTGGTTATAGGTACACAGGTTTAGATCACTGAGCCACACGCTGGCCCAATGTGTAGTAATGTGTATTATTCACATATGATTATTCACATGTGTTTCATATTGTAACATTAATTTTTAAACATACGATGTAAAATAATAATAAAAGTAAATAAATAAATGTAAAAAGATTCATTTTGTTACATGTTCAGCATTCTGCATACAGCTTTCCTGAGCGCGTAGTGAGAAATGCAATTAACACGAGGCTTAACTGGGAACGCCTCTCTGCAAACATTCTTCCTCAATGCATAGATGTATGGCACGTTCAAAAAACCAAGGAGCATTTTAAATGAGAAAAGAGATTTTGGGGAAGGAAGGCAATCTCCAGAGTCATTTTCATGTATGTTTGGCTGTTGCTCTTTCTATCTAGAACATGTCAAATCGTAATCACAAGCAGATTTAAAACCTCGATTGTAGGGAACAAGTGAGACCAGGCAGAATAATCTGAGCACAACACAGAGCTGTTAACGGAGTCTGCCATCACATAATTGTGGTACCATCATTTTGCTTACTTTCTCTCAGTTGTACATTCTCTCTCTCTCTCTCTCTCTCTCTCTCTCTCTCTCTCATCCTCCTTTGTTTGCTCCATATCTGCCTTGATGAATCAGCGAATTTCTCGTCACACAAACACAAATCTGCCTGCCTGCCCTCTCACCCGTTCCCCTTCTCCTTTTCATTAACATGTTAGCAGCTAAGGTCATGGAAGTCTCAACACTCATTTTTTTAGCTGTAGAGAGAAGAGGTGCATCTTCCTGTGATACTCATACCTTTTTAAGATAAGATATAGTTTGCTAGCCATTTATACAGCACATAGAAATTCTTTAGCTTTCTCATACCTTATCTGGCTCTCCACAAGAAACACATTTTTTAGGGTCAGAACACACAGTCAGCCAGTATGCAGCACCCCTGATCCAGTTGGGATTAAGGGCTTAGTTCAAGGGCCCAAAGGTGATACACAGCCAGCTACGGGATTCAAACCCACAGCCTTCCGAACACAGGCCCTAACCCTACATGCCACTGGATCATAAATTTAATTTTGACATATTCCTGTGTGCTTTCTCTTTTTACAAAGCGATATTATTCATTACATTAAAATACCTGAATCAGTGACACTTTAATCAGCATAATCAAGCACCTGTAAAACAGAGGGAAAGAATGAAGGGAACAAGGTGACATTTGGTCATGCATGGTGGGGTCATGTCCCTGTCAAATAGTGTGGGAGTAATATGTGTGCATTGCAGGGAGCAGGGGGTTTGATGTTGATTGTGCCAATGCTGAAACCAAACTGACACCTTTAGAAATAACAAACAGTAAATAGCCACTGACTGCAAGTATTAAATTTTTTATTTTTTTTAAATGTCATTCATTATTTTTAACTACGACAAAAAAATGCATTGGTGTTGTTTATTTTGATTTGCAAATCGTGTGGCATTTCAGCTGAGACAGAATTTAATCTGAGCATTTTTTTTTTGATAAATATGTATTTAAAATTGATGCTAATATTAGTCCTATATGTCAGTACAAAACGATGCAGGTTTAAAGTTTAGTTAAAATTCCAATAGAAAGTGTGTATAAGCAATGAAATACATATACAGTATAAGCACGCAGAGCTGACTGGGCAGTCCTTATATGCAGTGGGAGCAATTAGTGTTGCTATACTGAACCTGTGCTGAGTTTAGTGTGGAATGGTTTGTCTGAGCAGTGAGGAGTTTAGCTAAACATCAGCCAAACGTTTTTCTTATTATTAAAATTTGCCCAGAACAAAGCAACACTCAAGTACATTTTAATTTATAAATTATTCATTGGATTTTCAGTTTTCATATCTAAAATACATTATTAACTGGGTGGGCTCAATGGAAATGAAGTTAATGACATTTTTTTTTGTTCCTTTGGAGATTAAAAGTAAGGGATAAGCAAGTACAACTTATAACACACTCTGGCTTTGAAATTTTAGCCAGGTGCCTTAAAATTCTTACTGCAGTTTGTACAAGCTTAACCTATGCAGTTCCACATTCCGTTCATTCAAAATTTCATGAGGGTTGCCTACTTAACACGATAACTTACAAGCTGAAAGATGTTTACGTATTAAGGAGCTAACTAGTAATACCTGATTTAGGGACATGGATACCTTTTGACCATCTCTCCTAAAACTTCAGCCAAGCAATGTGTAGAGCAGATTTAGCATGAACTGCAGAAAAAGTGACCTCTTGTGTGTTGAGGTGGCTCTTAAAGTGACACAGTAATTGGTTTTAGTTTTAAACTGCAGGACACAGAAATGAAGTTTAAGAAACCACGATTTGTGACTGATTTAAATCAGTTTAAACTCTGAAGTAGAGCTAAGCTAATTCCCCAGTATTTGAAACCAGGATGGAACTAAAACCCGAGCTACGTGGACATCGGTCTATTGAACATAGATGACTTGAGTGACGTGGGCCACCTGACCACCCAGCTCCATTGCGACACTGATCCATTGTCCCAGCACTCTTGGTCAGCTGTGGAATGCCGATACTGTGGAGTGGCGGAGTGACTGCTGTTGCGGCAGCATTACAGGTGGACCATACAGGAGAGGGTGGTCTGTCCATTCTCAAGTAAGAACAGCTACAGCAGGAACAGGAGAAGGACCCTGTCCTGTCCAGGGAGCTGATGGCAGGACGGTGAACAGAATGGAAGATGGTGTTGGCGCTTGACCCTGAAAAAAATGGCATAAAACTCAGTAGGACTCACTAACACTGCAAGAGGGTTTAGATGGAAGATGTTGGACAAGGATGTCAACATGCTGCAGCTAGTGGTACGATGGGCTCTCCGACCACAAGTCCTCTGGAAGGTCCATGGCGGGGTCACCAATATACTGCAAGGTCTCCAAGGAGGTTTTTACTGGAAGTCGTGCAGGCAAGATTGACGTGTGGCGAGGGGCAGCAGTGCCATATGCGCTGGTACTAGCGCACTCTCCACTCTTCCCACAGGGCTACTATGTGGGTCTGTGGGGCAAAGAGGCAAAAATGTTGCCACAGGCAATTCGGAGTGAGTGGCTACTTGGCGGCATGGAGGCCTGTTGCGTCAAACTGGGGGTAGCTGCCCAGACCAAGAGCAAACGAGCCCAGCCTCTGTCCCTCTTAGCAGAACCGACTGGTCTGCCGTTCCCTCATGCTGGCAGCCACCCAATAGCCCCGCTGTTCCACTGGAGTGCTTGCAAAGTGCTTCCTGCTAAAACCAGCCCCAGGTACACAGCTGCTCTCCCTGAAATGCCATGAGAGTACAGCTCCCATCCCACCAGTACTATCACGCATCTCACAAGGCATGCTGGGACACGTGTCCATGAAGCAGAGAAAACCCCGCAACTCCCCAGGCATGCTACAATATATTAAGTTTAAAATGTTTTTTTTTTTTTTCTTGAGTTACTTGTTATATAAATATATATACGTATAGGCTAAAAGTTGCTGACAGTGCAGAAATGCTGCTATAGAATAAACATTGCATATTGTCCTTACCTCAGAGTTCTTCACTTGTCTTTTCTTGTTGCAGGAATGAAATTAATCTTAGCTTATTGTTCCCATTGCATATTGGGACTGCCTACTCAGCTTTGCATGTTTATTTATGTATTTCATTGCTTGTATACACTTGTCATTGTAATTTTGATTAAACTTTACACCTGTGTCATTATACAGGTGCTGTGTTTGGAGTGGGATGGATCAAAGTTGACCTGAGCATTGAGCATTTACAGGACACTGTAAATGTCATTGATCTTTGAGTGTTAGGTTCAGTGCTGAGCTGGAGATGAATTTAACCTGTGGAGAGCACAAGATATTGGATGGGAAGGCATTCCATCACAGGACACTCACTCACATATGATTACATGCCAAGAGTGATTTAGATAAAATTCTTTGAAATTACCTGTTTTTGGAGATCAGGAGGAAACCTGTGCAACCATAGAAACTAAAATGAAAAAGCGAGTGCACTGCAAATGTGTCACCAACCCTACCTCCAGTGAATAAATCAGTGTGAGACTGAAAGATTATCCTTGATAGCCTACTATGGACCAGAGCGCTGTTTTCCCACATGCTGCCTGGGCAATTGATTGTTACAGAGGTTTGATATGTACGTGGTATTGACTGCCTTTAATACACACATAATGAGGGCTACATGAGGGGCAGGTGCAGACTATAGCAATAAATCAAACACTAAGGCTAGGAACAAGATAGATATAAAATAGGTATAGATATTCTAATATAGTTCTCTGTTGCACCACACTGCACACTGTAGCCCACACCCAACACAGAAGGAAGGCACTGCATGTTTACTGCATGCTCAGCCCATTAAGCCGCGCAGCAGCCAGGGGAAACATGGGAACAGACAGGGACCTGCGAAATATGCAAGACTAGGGGAAGATACAATGGGATGACCAGCGACACCTGCTGGCCAGACAGGGAAACTGGTGTGCTATCTTGTCCAGTTTTATCTCCAAAATTCAGTCATGAGAGTCTGTGGGGCCACAAGCTTCTTAACATTTTTCACACTCGGATAATGACCATGACCTGAAATCACATTTTGCATCTGCATGGATTAATTCACTGTCCTTCAGCACGGGAAAGCTGCTTGTCACACTGTGGCAATTCGGTTTGATGAGTCACATCCTCGCAGTACGCAAGGCAGACCTTTTTGGTTTTTTTTTGCATTTGTCCTTTTTCGGCACAGTGGGGCTTGTTAGAGTGCTTCTGTCATCCCGTCACCCCCATTGTGATGAAGCAGCTGCACTACACTGCTGGCTGGGCAGGTCACCATCCACCGCTGTCCTGGTTGTGTGGGTGTCTGTGTCAGGTTCTCCTTTTTGGGGTGGAGTGTGGCTCAGTGCCTTAGGGTCATTAGGTTGCCAGTTCAAATCCCATGGTTTGCAAAGTGTCTTCACCACTGGAACCAAAGGCCCTTAACCCCATTTGCCGCAGGAACAGGCCGAACCTGCCTTTTTGGTCGTCATCGCACTCCTTCAGATAAAACTGTCTACTAAATAAAACATGTAAATCTCCTAAATGAAAGAGGTCAGTATTGTGTCTTAGCTAGGATGTGAGGGGAATATCACAAGGAGTATTATAAGTGATAGAGGCGAGAACGGCCAGAGATTCTACAGCAAGTGCAAATTATACAGACAGGAGTAGAATGCAATACTGTCAAAATGTATTGTTTGAATTTACGTCACACTAAATTGAGCTCACACTGCTTCAGTATCACACAGAGGAAGATTGTCTTCCCTCTTGACAATGATTCCCCCCCCCCCCCGAGGAGCTAGTATTTCCTTACTATCGTATCAGGTATACTCTCTAGAGAGCTCACACCCAGGGACCCAGGTAAAATGCATTGTGACAGCGGCTTCTTGTTCAAAGTGCTCGGAAAGTGTGTAGCTCCATGCGGGTTGGGAATCGATTTCCTGATCCCATTGCCAGCAAAGTAATCTTAATACTGCTGGACATGTGAGTAAGGCCCTTAATCCCCAAAATTGTCCCAGAGGTACCAAAGAAAATGGCTGATCCTACAGTATGCTTTGCCTGAATATGTGTGTCTCATAGGAGAGCAATTGGGACAAGCAAAAAAGAATTTCCATGTACCTGTATTCATCCTTATACAAATAAAATATCTTGTACATACAGCTGAATTGAATTGATATCATTTTAAGTTCAACCTCAAGGCAATGAGAATGGTATATTTTTATGGAGCTTGTTGGGATACCTGCACTTATCTTAGCTGTAATGAATTATGAATGATTCATGCAACCCGCAGATGTTCAGAAGCATCCTCTCCTCTGGATGGGTCTCTGTCTGAATAGAAACAGCAAATAGAAAATGCAGACCAAAACATTTTTTCAAATGGGATGTACTTGAAAGCAATTGAAAAAAGATAACTCAGCATGAAGAATCTTTCCATCCATCTTATCCTGGTCAGGATGCCTGGGATGAATTACATATCACAAATAAATAGAATCCCATCGAAGTTCAACTGCATTAAACAACAAAAAATAACATGATGAGCATGACGTTATACAGGGAAATTAAACTAGCATAGTGTTTATTTAACTATATACAAGATAACTGCAGTACAGTATATTTTTTCTTAGAATAACAGTTGTTTGTATATAACTGTTTATTTTAGTTTAAGGGAGAGATGCAAAGCCTTTACCAAAAAGATCTTAATGGAATTCACTGGTAAGAAAACCTCATACGTTACTGATCATAAATGCATTTCACTGGACAGAAGAGCTCATGAATCAGGTACTGAATGAAGTGGATACCGTTAAGCATCATTAATCAAAACATTTGAGGTGGGAAATAAGAAGATTCTGATCTGGTGGAGATCAGATCACTCACAAACTATCTGTAAAATGAACTTAATGTTGTGAGAAAAAATAACGGGATCAGGTGTTACGTGCTGAATGGGCACGGAGCGGAGACAGAGGAGCAGGAGTCCCAGAAGTCGGGAAGCAAAGGTTTTATTGGGGAAACAAGGGTTTTACTGGGGAGACAGTCAGGCACACGGGACAAAACAGGTAGTAACGTCAATGACAGGACTGGGGGAAGAAGAACAGGGAGGTACTTAAATACACCAGACGACAATGAACGAAACTAGACACAGCTGGTGACATGGGGATTACACACGGGCCAGTGAGGGAGGGGGGCATGGCACACGGGGATCAGGCGAGCGGGGCATGACATCAGGGATACGTTTCCCAAAACATAGTTGATGCACATAAAAGTTTCTGATATTTTGGAATTTGTGAAATTTGGAACTGGTGAAACAGGATTAAGATGCCTCTATGAATTACTTCATTATGCCTCCATAACATAAATTAGTCAAAACCGGACCACAAGCCACATAACATATACCAAATAGTCTAGGTTTTGAGCTTAAATATGGCCCAGTTCATTAATTAGTTCTCCTCTTGTAATCCAACCAAAAGCATTGCACGATCCACTTCATATATGATGAATAAACACACAGAAAGCAAATTAATACAAAAATTCAAAAATGAACAAATCGTTACCTTATTTATTCATTCATTCATTCATTAACCACACGGCTAAGGTTGTTTAAATTTGTTTTCAATGCTTTGGTCTTAGTGGACAGTGACCAGTAGCTCACAACTACACTACACATGCCGAAATGATTTCTCTGCATGGATGCTGGTCATACTCTCTGTAACAGGAGATCCAGATCTTGAAAGAGCCACTGCTCCTTCAGATGAAGAGGAGTCTACTGTTCTTCAGGCATCTCATAAGGATGCCACCGGCTCGTCTGAGAGGGGAGCGGTTCTGGGGAAGCCCCATTGGGTGGAGGCCCAGGAGATTACAGTGCTACCATTGAGCTAATGTCCTTCATTAAATAATAGTATCAAAAACAATGTATAACAGAAACATCCATCCATCCATCCATTGTCCAACCCGCTTATCCAACTAGGTTGCGGGGGGTCTGGAGCCTATCCCGGAAGCAACGGGCATGAGGCAGGGAACAACCCTGGATGGGGGGCCAGCCTATCGCAGGGCACACTCACACACCATTCACTCACACGTGCACACCTATAACAGAAACATTTTAACTGAAATTATGATTTCCCATTCATGATGAATATGACGGGGCGGCACGGTGGTGCAGTGGTTAGCACTGTTGCCTCACACCTCTGGGACCTGGGTTCGAGTCTCCGCCTGGG
>JAODLC010000123.1:25987872-26025254 GCA_026781145.1 Hippopotamyrus pictus | reverse complement strand
CCGTTGCTTCCGGGATAGGCTCCGGACCCCCCGCGACCCAGTAGGATAAGCGGCTTGGATAATGGATGGATGGATGATGAATATGACATTAAACAGCCTTTAATTTCAATGAGAATAAGCAAATGAAATATTTCAGTGGCTGCTGCTCTGAAACAAGTCCCCAATGAAACAGAACCTCTTTTTCAGTGATTCAAATAGATATTGAAATACATCAAGACATAAGTGAGTCATTATTAAGTCTATCATTTCTTTTATTGTAAGATACAGCAGCTTGGACAGTCAAACGTGGAGAAAAGTACATCAGATTGTGAATAAGCAAGCACTACATTGGTGTCAAAAGTAGGATGCCAGAAGCAGCCTCACTGGTACTGCTGGAGTAGGTTATCCTTAAGCTCAGGGGAGTTTTACTTGCACAAAAATGTTTTGAGGGCAGAATTAAAACTGGTTGAGGGATATAACCAATCAGATCTTAGTCAGATGTCAGACCAGCCAATCAGATGTCTTTGTCCTGCCTCTTCTAGTTGCTTAGACCCACCTCCTCTACAATGTGCTTGGTTATCTCTGAGACCATTCAAGTGACCAAGCATACAGGTACCTGCCCTCAATCCATCCTGGAAGGGGAGCTTAAGCAGTTTCCTCCTTAAGGTGATATTTGGGGGCTGTTCTGAGAAATTGCTGCATCCTCTTTCCTGTGTGGGGTTGTGTGACTCATAATGAAAGCAGTAGCTATCAGCCAATACTTCCTGGCACATACAAAGGTGAAGTAGACAGCTATATATGGGATGAAATGGTTGGTGGTAACTAAATTGAGACAAGAAAATGGATATCATCATCGTGTGGAGATAGAGAAATGGAAGGAAAGTCAACAATTCAATTCAAAAACATGATTTTCTTAGTATTATAGTTCTTGCTTTATTCTCAATAATTTCTTCATCATTCACTGGCTGGGTGTGTGTGTCTGTGTGTGGGTCATGTTTATATTACATTATGGGGACCAAATGTCTCCACAATGTGATAAAAATCTGTTATTTTGATGTTGTGGGGACCACCTTTTCTGTCCCCACAAGGGGAAACCCATTCTTATAAAAATGCAATCAAAAAACTAAAAGTTTTGTGTTTTGTTTGGTTACTTATGGTTAAGATTAGGGTTGGGTAGGGGTTAAGGTTGTCATGTTGGGATTAGAGTTTTCCGCATAGAAATGAATGGAGAGTCCCCACAAAGATATAATTACAAATCTGTGTGTGTGTGTGTGTGTGTGTGCTAGTGTCTGTGACTAATCTGACTTCTTCCTCCTTTTTCTGGGTCTCCAACATCTTAATTTTTTCTGCTGCATCACAACACACTCAATACTCCAAACCACAACAGACACTTAAAGGGCAGTGAAGTGGAGCTTTCTTGGATCTGAAAGTCATTTGAACATTTCAAATCCACCTCCATGTTGAATCCCGTGGAAGCTTTCAACTAATGTCTTGTCAAAGTCAGGCAATGAGTACTTCAGACCCATATGAAAAAAACAGCATGGTTCATATAACATTACCAAGCATTTTTCTTATTTCAATTATATATGACAATGCGTGATGTTTTTTTTGCATGTTCACTACAAGGCACAGTTTTTATGCATGATTATGGCCACATTCATACAAAAAAAAAAATGACAACTATGTTCTCAGAACACAAAGTGAGCACATCTGCTGAAAATGCCTGTTCCCTTTTAAGTGCGCACACGTTCACGGCTATGTGGGATTAAAAACTTATACAATGCGTATCATGGTTTTGTAAATTTGACTTTTACCTTTCATATGAAGCGCCAGTTTTTGTATGAACATTTCCTAGTGAATTTACAAACATTCTTTATAAATGAGACCTCAGGTTCATCTGTGTCTCTTAGTGGAGCCTTTGCAAAACTGGGTTGGCAGTACTTTGCCTGTAAGCATTACACTCACATCTCACCCATCCTCTCTCAGCTACACTGGTTACCAGTTCAGTCTTGTATCAAAGTCCAAATATTGCTTCTCACTCATAAAGCTCTACATACTGTAACCTCGCTCCTTATTACCTTGGTAACATTTACCCTCCCTACACACCCTCTCGCTCTTTCAGATCCTCTAATAATAATTTCCTTGCCATCCACCAACCAGACTTTCCACTCTGGCCAGTAGGTCCTTCAGTACCATGGCTGCCACACTATGGAACTCCCTTCCACAATCACTCTGTCACTGTTCTTCTTTCTCTTCATTCAAACCTGAATTAAAGACATTTCACTTCCTTAAACATTTCTCTTCTGTTTCTTCCTCCTATACTGATTACTGATTTATTTTTGTGTAAATCGACCTTGGGACTGTGTAAGGCACTATATAATAGGAACTTAAAATAAAAATAATAATAATTATTATTATTATTAATATTTACGGGCACTTTTTCTTGTGGCCAATAACCAACATTTTAACCTTTCCAGTTGATCCATCCAGTAATTCTAGAACTTGTATAGGATGGGGGTGTTGGAGGAGTAAGGATTAGATGGAGGGGGTGAGAGGGCTTTTCTACTGTAATATAAATATCTAAAACTTGACAGAGAGTGTGCATGAGTATTCTCCTGCATGGGCATGTGTTCTAGTGAATTAAAAGGATTTTGAAGTCTCTGCTATTTCTCTCTGAAAGCACAGATAGTTTTCTTCTGTAGGGAACCAGGGGAATGTTTGCATCAGTACTGTGATGAAATATACACCTCCAATGCACCAATATCCTTAAGATATGAAACTCATTAAAAAGCTCTGATAGTTTTACTGCTAAGAACATCTATCATGAAGAACATTTTATTTATGTGAACTTTATTTTAGTCCTGGAAATAAAAGATTTAAGTTTCATGCCATCCAAACAAAGTTCCAGGAGAATGATAGCATTAGGATAGAGAAGTAATACCATACCATTTCCTAACAGCACTACTGACTCCTTTTCTCTCTCTTCTTTCTTCCCCTTCCCTGTTATTCCTTCCTTTCTCTCTCCCCTCTTCCCTATCTCTCTCTTCTCTCCTGTTTTTCCCTCCTATTCTCTCTCTCCTCTCTTCCCTCTTCCTTCTCTCGTCTCTCCTGTTTTCCCCTCCCTTTCTCTCTCTCCTCTCTTCCCCTTCCCTGTTCCCTCCCTTTCTCTCTCTCCTTTCTCCCCTCTTCCCTATCTCTCTTCTCTCCTGTTTTCCCCTCCTTTTCTCTCTCTCCTCTCTTCCCCTTCCCTTATATTCCCTCCCTTTCTTTTTCTCCTTTCTCCCCTCTTCCCTATCTCTCTCTTCTCTCCTGTTTTTCCCTCCTTTTCTCTCTCCTCTCTCCCCTCTTCCCTATTTCTCTTCTCTCCTGTTTTTCCCTCCTTTTCTCTCTCCTCTCTCCCCTCTTCCCTATTTCTCTTCTCTCCTGTTATTCCCTCCCTTCCTCTCTCTCTCCCCTCTTCCCTATTTCTCTTCTCTCCTGTTTTTCCCTCCCTTTCTCTCTCTCTCTCCTCTCTCCCCTATTTCTCCCTCTTTTCCCCTATTTTGTCCCTTCTTTTCTCTCTCTTCTCGCTCCCCTCAGCGTCGAGCATGACTTTAGGCTCCAGGAGGGCCAGTTCACTCGTGCCTGGAGGATAATGGACCCTCCCATCTCCTCTCCGACAGCTCCATCCCTGGGGTCTGCCTCTCATGCTGAAGAAACCTCCTCATCCATCCAAACCCTCAATGCCACCCGACCCCCCCATGCTGCCAAAAAGGGAAGGAGAAGATGCTTCTGGTTCCTGTGAGCTCTGCTGGACGTTTATGAAGATCTGAGAACAGGCTGGCAAAAAGAAACAATGAGCAGAATGGTAAATGTGACCCTTACATCAGATGGCCAAAGTAAAGCGAGTAATAAAGGAATGTTCATCATCACCATGGATACATGATGGTCTGAACACCAGCTTTTATAATTTTTGAAAGATTTATCAGAAATTGATTACTAATATCCTTACTTAACTTTTCAACTAATTAAGAAATTCCCGACTTTAATGCAAACATGCCAAGAGATACCGATAAATTAATATTGTGATCATTAATAAATATTGAACAATAACTGTACATAATAGAGAATTCCACAGATCATGAATGCTATATTTCCGAAAACATGTACTAATCTATAAAGTATTTTACTACTCATTTTGAGTGTTTTTGGTCTTTGGTGTTTGTCAAGGTCAGACTGCAGTAGCAGGGTTTCATACATTAAGCTAAAGAAAATATATACAGGACATTTTTAGAATGCAGAGATCAATAAAGCATTAAAGCGGAGTCAAGGTCCTGTTCCAGATATGGAGCCACTCAACATGGTGGTGAATAAACTTGAAGCTTATACTAGTCTACTTCTTCAGCTCAGGGTGTGTGATGATGCCAGTCAAAAATGTCATAAAGTACCAGTAAACAAAAGAGAAGGATCGTGAGTGATGTTGTATTTCTAAATACAACATCACAAATGAAAGCGAATTATTGTCAAATGCTGGGGAACTTCTTCATTGTAAATCCGTAAGGGCATATAGTATAAACATTTGGGTATGAATTCACAGCATTAACACAGTGTGCTAGTTATCTATATACAGTTGCAAGAAAAAGTATGTGAACCCTTTAGAATTACCTAATTTTCTGCAGTAATTGGTTATAAAATGTGATCAGATCTCCATCTTAGTTACAATCATGAACAAACAGACTGTGTTGTAACTGATAACATACAAATAATTGAATTGTACTTCCATGTACTGAACATATCATTCAAACATTCACAGTGTATCTTGAGAGAAGTATGTTAATCCCTAGGCTAATGAATTCAACAAAAGCTAAATGGAGTCAAGAGTTAACAAACCTGGAGACTGGATGGGTGGGTTACAGCTGCTCTGAATTATTGAAAAGACTCAAACTTTTTGAGTTCGTTATTAATGAGAAGCATGTGCTGATGTTAACCATGCCTCATAAAAAAGATTTCAGAAGACACCTACTGTATGATCAAGGATCAAGAACTGCATAAAGCTAGAGAGGACTACAAAGTCATCTGAAAGAGTTTAGATCAGTCCACAGTTAGACATATTTGGCCAGTTTCCCAGTCATGGATTAAGTCTAAGCCTAGACTAGCTTTGAGTTACAATGGTGAATCTCCATTAAAACGGCAATTTAGTCCAAGACTAGTCTTAATCCTTGTTCGGGAAACCGGCCCATTGTCTATAAACAGAGAGAGGTTAGTACTGTGACTACTCTCCCTAGAATCGGGCATCCAGCCAAGATGACTCCAAAGACAAAACGTAAAATGCTGAATGAGGTACAAAAAAAAACCTAGAGTAACAGCTAAAGGCTTGAAGGAATCATTGCCACTGGTTAAAATCTCTCTTCATGAATATGCCATATGCAAAGCACTGAACAGGCAGGGTGACCATGGCAGGACACCAAAGCGGAAGCTGCAGGTCTCCAAAGAAGAACATTCCTGTACATGGAGTACGCCAAAGACCACCTTCACACTCCACACTGCCACTGGGAAAATGTTTTGAAACTAAGGTTGAATCGTTTGAGAAGTGGAGGAGGCTTCATGATTTTGTGCCGCTCTGCTGCCTCAGGGCCTGAACAGCTTTGCCATCATCCAAGGGAAAATTAATTCCCAAGATTATCTAGGTGTCTTAGAGGATAATTTCAGGGTGGCTGTCTGCCAGCTGAAGCTCAGTAGAAGCTGGGTGATGCGACAGGATAATGACCCCAAACATCAATGTAATTGTACCACAGAGTATAGCCTGAATGATCTCATCGACATGTTTATGGAAGCTGTGTTCGGTTTATCAGCAAACTAAAAGAAGACATTATACCTAAAGTTACCATACATACATGCCCAAACCAGAAACTGTGGATAGACAAAATCATCTTGGATGCAGTAAACACCCTCAACACTGCTTATACGCAGATGTTTGCTATTTAACGTTTGTTATTTTGTGTTCTCTTGGTTTATCATGTCTTTATGTATTTCAGTTACAATTCCTTGTTTTTTTTTGCTCCCTGTTCAGTTTTCCTCATTTTAGTTTCCCTTTGGTGTTTGGGCCTTTTCTGTATCTGATGATTGACTGCCTCACCTGTTCCTTGTTGCCCTTGAATCCTTAGTAAGAGGTTAAGGTTCTCACCTGTCCCTTGTCCAGTCTTGTTAACAGTGTATTAAAATGTTCAGTTTCTGAGTCAGTCATTGTGATTGTGGCTGTGTGTTGTAGCTGTTGTTGCCCTGTGTTTGCTGCTGGTTTATTATGGTTGTTCCTGTGTTGCCCCCTGCCTAATCATTTACCTGTTTTATTTTGACCCCTTGTGCTCCCTTTGTGTTCCGACTCTCACTTTGTGTTCTGTTATGTGTATAAAACCTGTTTCTTGAGAACCGCAACATGGATTGTCCCTCCTTTGTCATGCCCCGTCGTAACAGCAAGACTCACCCCTGGAAATATGAACAATTACAAAGCTGCCTCCTGTACCCTCTGGGAAATGGCGAAAGAAGCCAAAAGATGGAATGGAGATAAAACTAAAATCCCAGTTTGAACAGCCTGATCCCAGGGGCATGTGGCAGGGACTAAGAATAATAATAGATTATAACCGGTCCACATCCACCACAGCAAGGGCTGATGCATCACTGTCAGAGGAGTTAAATGCCTTCTACACACAGTCCGCGGTGAATCCTGTTAATTCCAGCCAGCAGAACACTGTGGCCACAGTGAAAGCTCCAGTCGACCACGAAATCACACTTACTGTCTTCGAACAAGACATGCAAAGAATCTTCGAGAGTGAACTCCAGGAAGGCAGCGGGTCCAGGCGCCATCCCAGGATGGCTATTCAAAATCTGTGCCGACCAACTAGCTGTAGTGTTCAGCATAATACTCAGTCAATCCCTGACCCAGTCCCCCATACTGAGATATGTAAAGAGATCCACCATAATATCCATTCCCAAGAAGCCACATCCCTCCAGTCTGAATGATTACTGCCCCATTGCACTAATCCCTGTGGCAATGAAGTACCTTGAATCTCGTATGTGTTTCAATACCAAAAGACCTGGACCTGGGACAATTTGCATACCATCCTAACAGATCCAATGACGACACCATAACCTTTCTACCCTCACAGCACTTGCCCACCTGGACAACAGAAGTAGGAGCTATGTGAGACAGCTGTTAGTAGATTATAGATCAGCATTCAACACCATAGGGAGCTTGGACTAAACACCTACCCATGTGACTGGGAGCTTGGCCTCCTCTTGAGCAGACCTCAAGTTGTGCTAGTCACACATACAGTAGTCATCCCTCACCAACAATGTGGGAGCCCCCCAGGACTGTGTCCAGAGCCTCACCAACAATGTGGGAGCCCCCCAGGACTGTGGCGAGAGCCTCACCCTCAATGTGGGAGCCCCCCAGGACTGTGTCCAGAGCCTCACCATCAATGTGGGAGCCCCCCAGGACTGTGTCCAGAGCCTCACCCTCAATGTGGGAGCCCCCCAGGACTGTGTCCTGACCCTCATCCTCAATGTGGGAGCCCCCCAGGGCTGTGTTCTCAGCCTTACACTCAATGTGGGAGCCCCCAAGGTGGAAAATGTGTCACTCTGGTGCCAGGACAACAACCTCCTCTTTAATGCAAAGAAGACAATGTTGATTGTTGATTTTTCCCATAATAAATAATGTAAATTGGATTAATCTGTACTAGATGCCCAAATGTTTACCTATTTAGACCTGTATAAATACATGCCTAATGGCTAAAACCATAAATAAAAACTTTAAAACCCATAAATATATGAAATAAATGAAAATTTACCTGCACTTCACCTGTACTTTGGAGAACTGATGGCATACAATTATTTCCTTTTTAAGCTCTATCGTGGTTCTCATAATTATTGGTTTGCTGCTATCACTAACCTCCTTAGGACCCCTGGTGGCTCATTTAAAAACGAAATAGCAACAAAAGCAAAATAACACAAGAATATTCATGGGACAATTTGGCGGAGATGTTCACTGTACAAGCATTCGCGGTAGACTGACTCATACACAAGCATTCTCTCTTTTGTTTATGCATAAACAGACGCATGCTTTCTGAGACATGTTTTAGCACAAAAAGGTTGGTTGAGCGAGAACCTAAAATATGTTTGACAACAGAGACATTTTGTTTTACCAAACAATATCTGGAGGAGGGCAACATTTTTACTCAACTCAAAATTTATATGATCATATTTGGAAGTTCAATTATTTCCCTGAACAAACATGAAATTTATGATTGATCCTATGTGCAAACATGTGAAACTGCATGTAGTGAAAATGTGGTGAACATGCTAGTTTCTGCTGTGTGCGTGACACTCTGAACAAGTAAGGAGGAGGCTATGTGCATGTTCTTCCATATCCTTAAATTTTATAAAATTAACAATACTAAAGACAGGACCATTTCAAAGTAGACATTGTGTGTATTAGAATTTCTGAGTAATAAGTGTTCAGCAGTCATATATTTGTGTCTCTCGTCATGTTTTTATGTCAATAAGTACTACTGTATTCCAGTTCTTGATAATGGAATAAGTAGTTTAATAAATTAAAGACTAGTGGAAAGATGGTCATAGGAGATCAACAAAGTAAAGGAAGAAAATTTAATAACCAGCTGGAAGCAGAGCAGATTTACTACTTTAGTAGAGACGTTTCATTTTTATATCAACAATAAATGACAAAAAGAATTCTAGAATAATACTATGAACAAAACTGATATGACAAACTGGTGATATGTCAGTACAAGACATTAAGACAGGAATGGTATTGAAATGGTGGTACTTTCTATCTCTGCCCTCTTGCTATAAGAATTTATAAGGTATGCTGCATATTGTGGTCATGATTTGCTATGTAATCCTGTGTTAGTAACACCTGTGACCTTGAATTGGGCTGAGCTGCCATCTGGCATATCGGGCATTTTCCCAGTGGGCAGGATATGGGGGCCAGGAAAATGCACCATGGGGGACTACAACACATTATGTAATAACACCGCATTATGTAATAACTCGACAAAATGTAACACATTTATAGCCTACAATGTGGTTTTATATTGCAGCATTAACATATCATCATTATTATTATTACATTGCCCAATAAAGAGCATCAGTGTGTTTTTGTGATCCATTTCCGGTTACTTCTGTGTATGACAGAATAGCAGGCAAAATTTCAAATAAAGTAGGACATGGAAAATAATGGGTGGGTTTGATAACTCATTTATGATGAGGTTAGAAACTACTTCAGTTACAAAGGCTTTGAGAATCACTTGTTAATCAATGAATGATCTTAAGCAGCTATGAGACAACAAACTACCTCCCGTCAAAACTTCTGGGAAAGTCACTCTGAAAATGTACCTACATTTCCATTCATTTTCTGTAACCACTTGTCCAGAGTCGCAGGAGGTCTGGAGCCTACGGGCACAAGGCAGGGAGACGTGCCCGCCCATCTGCACACCACTAGCGGTTTGGATAATGGATGACATGACATATGTCATTTCACCTTTTTGTCGTATCATCATCCATACAGATGGGCTATTTGGCAACTCCAGTTAACCTCAGCATGTTTTTGAACTGTGGGAGGAAACCAGAGTACCTGGAAGAAACTCCATGATGATACGTGATAGAACATGCAAACTCCACACATGAAGCCATGGTAGAGACTTGAATGCTGGTCCCTGAGGTGTGATGCAATAGTGCTAACCACTGTACCACTGTGCCTCCCGCTTATTCATGGTCACGGGCAATCCAGTGCTTATCCCGGAGGCTACGGGTGCAAGGCTTACCTAAATTTATCTAATGAAAATTTGTTACATTTTGGTGAGTTATTACGTAACACAGACTTATTACATAATGCCTTGTTACATGTTTAACCCTGAATCATCTCAAAATATTTTATCTCAGGTTAGAAAGAGTAATGACTCAAGACTGCATTCTATTACTGAATATTTTAACCAAATAGCACATGCAAATGAAGGGTTTTATTGGAATGGAAAAGTTGCTTACTGTTATGTGTAAGTGAACAGTTGAGCAATTACTAGTACGTATTAATCCTGTGATGGATGGATGAGAAGAAATGAGATCATGAAATGCTCCCTGAGAATAAAACGAATCCACCCTTACGGTGTAGCAGGACCCAGGTGGCGAGTGTGTCAGAGGTGACATGCCGTGGGCAATTTATGGACACTGATAGCAACATACCAAACATCTCTGGAGTTCAAGAGCACCCAGGACAACACCTAGGCATCCTCACAGCAGGACGTGCAGACGCCAACCAGTCATTCATCTAGATAAATGCATTTGTAAAAATAGGAAATAATTCACAATTAATTATTATTACATATTGATATGACTAAAACAAACTACATTTTCAAACATAACTTTATAATTATTATTATTTTGAACTTAATATGTTCAAATAGCATTTTCATCTGACTAGCAGGGAGTGCAATTGCGCCCCACACACCCCCAGTAAAATCACCTTTGTGTCAGGCTACAGTTGCCAATAATTGTGGCTGGTAGTTTAAGTTTTATGAATTGCTATAAATCATGTCTCTGAGTGGTTATAAGCTTTGCTCCAACACGGCACCTGCACCCACAGTCAGGAACACTCTGAATCCTACAGGCTGCATGACATGCTCACAACATCCAGCAAAACAGGCGCCACCAGCTACCAGAAAACATACCCCTGGTGGGTCGAGGTTTATTGACGGGCATGACACAAAGGGCACAGGTGGGAGGGAAAGAAAGGGCTGTTGTTGCCAATTCAAGGGGATTCCCCCAAGCTGGCGGGTGGGGGGGCAGGCAGGAACGCTGTGTGTGAGGCTGCAGTTCCCATGGGGAGGCCATCCACCCACCAGGCTGATTAGCCACAGGGGAGCAGAAAGCACAAGCAGCCTGCGACCTGTGGGCTGCAATCTGCAAGGGAGATTCCCCGTGGACCTTGATGGCTGTGCGTGTGAGAAACTTCATTTTCATCACAGCAAAAGAACCCCAACAAGTTATAATTCTTCAAAGGGCGTTTCACAATCTGGTCAGATTGTCAGATTTTTCAAGGGTGTAGGCCTGATTTCAACACCTAATCAGCTCCTTACCCCTCACACCTTCAAATACACACATCAAAATGCTGAACAGTACCCAAAAATATTAATTGAGCATTACATCAACACTATCAAATTAATTAGTAAATCTGACAAAAATGTATAGGATTTCAAAGTAAATATATTACAAAAATACCCAATAACAAAAATAGAACAGTCAACGAATTAAAAAAATGCTACAGCTGCAACAATAAACTACATGGAAAAAGGGGGAAAAACATCTAAGGGTTTTTACATAAAATCACGACATATTAGCTATGTCAAACTGACCATTAAAACACATTCCAAGTGTCTGTCACCAACCTGCACATTAGGGTGGATCTCAGTGTCATTATTCTCCGTCCCTTGTTCCCCCTGGGAACTTTAGATAGGCTGACGCTGAGTGAGTGAGTGCAGATGAAGACGGAAATAAAACACTTTTGGGATGCACCCTCGATTTCGCAAAACAAGGGCCTGCAGAAGGAAACATTTGCTATTAATTCAACGTTTGCTTTTGTCTGGATGTGACAAAAGTTTGGAGATTGCTAAAAATATTGGTAGTGACAATTCGGTACTAATATTGGTAGGGACTTGTCTCTACTGTCCATACTCAAATCTGCACCCTTATTTTTGTATAGTCATAACTGATCAAAACGCTTAGAGTTACGGTTGCTGTCACAGGGATTAATTATCACCCAGATCATTAATGGCCCTGCCCTAGTCAGGCTAGCTCTGGATGTTCTAGCACCAATGTTTGTACAGAGCATATCAGTCAGGACATTCAGAGAAGCATTATTGTTCATTATTTTCTCTGCTCATATTTCTCTCTCAACTTTACGATCTTGGGTCGAATATCAATCTGCAGGCGTTTGTGCCTTATAAGTCAATATAATTATTTGGTTCAATTGAATAACTTAATCTGGTCTGCGAGCTGTTTCCAAAATGTTGGACTGTAGGATTATTGTCTTTGTGAATACAATATAAAATAAATGATAAAATGGTGAGTAATGTAATACAAGCATTCGCATTTTGATCACAGTGATGGCAAAATTATATGACTATAGTAAAATTAATATTAATGTCTTTGCTCAAGGTTGTGACTGGAGGAAATTCAGTACTGAACAAGTACTTGGGTTCAGTTGCGTGGTATTAAGGAATCTGTAAGAGTCGTAAGGCCTTTGAGCATTCTCTTAATATAGGACTGTACCTGAAAGGTAATTAAAAAGTAATTTCAGGTTGACTACTAGGGAAACAGAACATGATACTTCTCAAGGGAAATGGTTGTCCTTAATAAGCATCAGACCTGTCACAAGTAAATTCTCCATAGCATCAAAGTTCATTAAAAACTTGATTCGCAAAACAAATACGTTGGGCAGAAGTTCATTAAAAACCTGTTTCACAAAACAAATATGATGAGTAGAAATGAGTTAGGAGGAGGAACTGACAAAAAAACACACCTTGTTCATTTCACCAGCTAATTGCCAGGTTTGGCAGGTGTGTTTGAACGGGGAACTCTGTGTGGCAGACGCCCTCGACACCTGTAACTGAGAGCACTGCTCTAAGCCAAAGTGACACAGCATGGATCAGACAGTCCCTAGAGCGAATGGCATTAAAGGCCTCTGCTAACCAAGGGATTTCACCCGGGGGCCTTAGGATCATATAGAAAGGGGAAGTAACATATAGCACAATGAAGGGGAGGTATACAGTATAGTCTGATTCAATAGCACCCATAGGACATTTACAGAATATTTACAATATTACACCTAGCCCGGGTGGGCTATTGGTGACACCAAAGAAAAGAAAATGGCTGAATCCCAATATGCATACTCGTGTACCTGTTTTACGTCATCTGCCATTGCCGAAGATCAGTACCAATACAAAGGCCACAAGATCAGAGAGTGGCAATAAACTCTGGATATTGGTTTTGCTCTGCCCCAAATATCAAGGATGCATCAGATGCATTCTTGCCATGACTCAGTGTGTGCTGTTGCGAAGGCAGAAGAAGGAGGCCTGAACCATAACTGTACTACTATAATAGGACTCACGTTTCTGCCATTTCTGTCAGATAGTATTTTCCCGCTGTCTTTCACTTTTTTGGCTGATGAGACTGCTGAACTGGAATGGTTAACACCTGCAAATATATATATAGAGTTCATACAGAGTTGAAATAAATACAAGTATTTTAAGTGTAAACTTTATTTCTGAAAACAGCACATACAAGGAATAATTAGTAATTTAGACTGGACATTTTGATTATGTGTCATTTATTGAATACTACGATAAAAATTATGGCTGGGGTTATCAGCTGGGCATATAGCATAGTGGAACAGCGAGTATACATCTGTCTTAAACCACAATTGGTGCATTCTCTGTCCTCATGATCTTGCAAGATCATTCTTGGAAGGCAAGTCCTCAAGACCGGTCTTGCCTAGACCACAAGCAAGGTCTTTGTGTTCTTGGTATTGAGATTCACCCAACAGAAGAAGTACAATAAAGTTTAAATTCTTTTAGTCAACTAACTGACTCCAATAAAAGAGAAGAAAACAAAACCAGACTGACTGTCTGTCCTACCCTGTCCACCCAAATATAAAACAGAGAAAGTAGTACCCACCTGTAGTCTAGTGTGGCTAGACATCTGACCTTTGTCAGTCTGCCAGGGTGGATCTGACCGCAAATGGGCAAATTCTATCCTGACCCATAACCTGGCAACCGGAGTATATAGTGAAGGAACTTCCTGGAACAAAAGCTGTGCTCAAGCAAGTCAAACTAAATACATGTGCACACAGATAACTACAGAGTGGCAAGACAAGGGAGTGCCATACTGTAGGTCATACTCTCTGCAGTTGGTTAATAGAATCATGGAGGTGGGGCCAGTAGCAATTAACCAATCCATGGGCACTTTTCCACCAGACTTTCAGTACTTTCCATTAACTTCTGGTCGAGTATCAGTACAAAAAGTTTCAGTACCTAAAGTACTAAACCAGCTGGGGTACATTTTTGGTACTTTGGGGTGGGACTTACGAATGCATTTTTTGTCGATTGGTTATCCAAATAGCCTGCTTCTGAAATAAGTAAGCGCCGTCTTGAAAAAAGTTACAAATTCAAAAATCAATAAATGAAGTAAAAAAGAAAAAAAAGTAATAATAATGTGTGGAAAGATGACCCAAGCTGTAAAAGGGCAATTTAATGCTCTCTATATATCTAGGTTGTTCTGCTGAGAGTTGCCTAAATGTGGAGATATTGGTAATAGAAATATTGGTCTTCTCTCGATTTATAATGAGACTGAATGGCATTCTTTTTGCGGTGATCAAAGCGATCAGAAAATACATTTGAAAAATTCAATAGCAATGTCACTTACCAGAAATCATGTCCTGGTTATTCAAGATCATCCAAAGACTTAGCAGTGGGCAGTTCAATGTAGGAACTATTTTCTCCGACCGAACTCCATACAATTGTATCACTGTGCAGAAGATGAGCATAAGCACCCCGGCACAATCTTCTGCGATATGATTGGTGTGTGCAGGGTGTCCAGCAGAAGAACCCCTTAGCGATATTTTTTTAACTGTGTGGTTTTAGGCCGTTGTATTATGGATTCTATTGTGAGTTTTTTCATGTGTAAATCAGTATAGTTAGGTAGGAGTGCAAGATTTTTTTTTTTGGCTTGGCCATATAATTTATTATATTGTGAGGTACGTGTTACTTTTGCTTTCTTTTAGGTGGATTCTTTCCTTCATTTCCCCTTATTTTTTCCCAATAAAACTGCCAAAACTAAGTATTACTTGGCTCTAGGTGTAGATATTTGGGTTCTCTTTTCTCTCATATTCTTGTTCCTTCTTCTCTACTCTACTTGTTGAGCCTTTCTTCTAAAGGGGTCAGAGCACCAGAATTTCTCCCGTTATACCAAAAAGCAGAATATAATAATATTATTGTAATTTTATTATATATTATTGTACTGTATTATATTTTTCCCAAAAATCATCTTTAAAAATATCAAGTAGGATCTCTGTTTTTTTCTTTTTCCCTAAACAGGTCATTTCAAACATTACATTTTTAAAATGCAGGGTTACCTTTCACTTGATTTCCAACGCCAACTTAAACTATGGTGATTTCAGACAGTTTTTTTTTGTGACCCAACATACCAATCCAGGGCTAAATAAACTACCTTTGAAATAGATAATAGTCTTACTTTTAATTTAGGTTCATTTACTACAAATTGCTTGGTGAAAAACAGTGTATAGAGCAAGAACTTACAAAAAATAATAATTTTTAAATGAAACAAATACAATAGGTTTAAACTGAAATAACCGCAAAACACAGCCCAAGCAAAACCAACCCTGAGAATTAACACTGACAATCACTCTAATTACTGTAATTTAGTAAATTGGTTCTTCTGCTGTCTGCTTTGCTGATAAAATAAAATAGACCACCTCCAAATATTCCACCAGATACATTATTATTGATCACAAATAATCCAGCGTTGTCCACAATAATGTTATACAGAACCAGGTTCAAGTCTAAAATTCTTTCTTACAAAACTTGGCATAAAAATATTGCTTGCATGTAAATTATTTTGACTCATTAACAATGTTTATTAACATTACCATGACCTCATCATTAACATTTATTTATGCTGATGAAGACTCGAAAAAAATCATCAGTTAAATCTAAGGCTGGCTGCTATTAATTACTGTTTTCATTGCTCTTCAATCACACCAGTTAAGGCAAAATAGGTCCAATTAGAAGGTGCATAAACTCCTGTCTGGAGTTTTCACCCAATTTAAAATGTCATGCTACATTACCCCTGTGTGTTTAAGTTATTTTTAATAGCATTTTTGTACATTGTTGATTTGTTGTGTAAGAAATGGGAGGATTTGTACAAAACATCAGTATAAGAGGCTCTGGGGATGTTACAGTTCTTGCTGCCTGGTTTGCAATGTCACAAGCACAGTGCGTCACTGCAGTGCGTCACTGCAGTACACACAGCTCCGTGCTGTACTGGTTCCCAGTCCCATGGGCCCTGCCATGTGGCCCATCCTCTTCTGCCTTACTGTCCCGCTCTCCCTGCTCCACCGTCGACAGCAAGCTGCCCTTCAGCTCCATGAGCTGCTCCTTTCCTTCACTAGAGGGTAGGTTCCCCAGATAGTACTGCGGAGCCAGCTCCACTAACCTGCAGGTAACACGGCGGGAAAAAAAGAGGAAAGCACAGGGGTTAAGGTGAGCACTGAAAGTTACAGAGCGGAAGAGATTTATAATTAACTAGACTAACAGACCGCATTAAAAAAACCGCAAATGAATAGAAAGACAAACGAAAGAAGGACCATGAGCTGGTTTCCAAATGAGCTAAGCCAAGAATCAATTCAGGCCAAATCACGCTTGGTCAGACAGCCACGTTCGCTGGGCAGACTTACATTTGCGGCTGAATGTCGGAGACGGTGCGGATGCAGTTGTCATGGGAGATAGTGAAGTCATGGTACAGCACCCAGCTGGGCGGGTTGGGACGGGGACGACGGCACAGGTACGAGGAGGAGGAGTGCAGATGTGCCACATGGCGGTGGGTTAAAAGCAGGTAGTTCCCAGAGCCATCTACATCGTGAGCCACCTGGGGGGAGACGTCTGATCATTGACTGAACAGCGACGGCATCATCTTACAGCACCGGTAATTATCCACTGGTATTTCAGCACCCAGGAATGTGTATAATTTAATCATTCTTATAATAAATCAATTTAGAGCTTTACTGTAAGTCGATCCCACCTTGAGGAAAAATCCAGAAATGAGTGCCCGCTTTATGTTGTTAATATTTTCTTGGCAACCAAAAGCAGGTGCTGAGATGGGCAACTCGATTCGCTGCATGACATCCAGCAGCTGTGCTCGAATGGTCACAGCTAGTCGTAAGGAGGCGGCGTTGAGGAAGTTTTTAGCACACCAACCATCATCCTCTTGGTCTAAACAAGTACAAAAGGAAAGAGAGATCGGGCTTTAAAATGATCTATTCTGCAGGCACATAGCTACATATCTCAGTCCGGTGTTCTTTAAGCACGCAAACAGCCTCAAAGTTAAAGTCGATGCGTTTAGGCAGAAATAAGACTCACGCTGGACATACGCATTGTAAACATTGATTAGAGTGAAGTGGTCCCCCTCTGGAAGCAGAAGGAGCCGCCAATGAGTCAAGGCTGCTGCTTCACTGTGAGGGAGTGGTGTTACAAAGCAAGGAGGAGCTGTAAAGAGGAACAGAGAAGAACAAAAATGAAGCTTAAAGAAAACACGACATAACATACGTGTTGTTTTAATTATGCCTGTGGTGTGAGTATATGTGTTGAGACACAATTTTAAACATACTGATTCAGATTTAAAGCCATAAATCGTTCCAAGGAAGCATGGTTAGGTTAAGGAGTAAATGGCAATGCCAACTACAAGTGTGCACAGCACAGACTACAGAACCAGATCATAAGAACCAATTAGATTAATCAGAACTGTGCGATGCAATGCGGTGCTATCCCAGTCATTACCGGAGAGCATAGCTGCAATGGTGAGCACCTCGCTGACACAGTCAAACTCGCAGGACGCGATGAGGGCTTTGGCTAGCGGAGGCTCCAGTGGCAGCTCTGACATGATGATTCCTACTTCTGACAAGTTACCATCATCATCCAAAGCTGCCAGATAATCCAGATCCTCAATGGCCTGCATCAGGGACTCTGGGGCTAGAAGTAGAGATCAGAAGGGTGTATTAAAGAGGTTGAATGAAGACATTTATTGAAGAAGGGACAGCAGTAGAGGATAGGGGAGAAGATGAGATGAGACAGGACAGTAACAGAAGGCAGAGTCAAAAGAATAAAAATGAAGAGTTGGGAGAAACAGGTAGATAAATATAAAAAACACCGTTGAAGTGACCAACTCTGAATGCATTTTTATTGTTTGAAAAAACATATATTTTCTGGTTGTACTGGATGGTGGCTTGGGAGAAAACAAATGGCCAATAGCAGGAGTCATTCAGCAGAAAACTCTCACCAGGCCTATCGAGGAACTTGCACTGGCCCATGTCAGCTATGTCCAGCCTTTTGAGAAGGAGCACTACGTGGCTGAGGTTCTCCTCCACCACACCAGGGCTACGAGTCTTCACCATGACCTCATCGTACAGAGACTGGGGATAGAGCCGGAAGCAGATTCCTGGAAAAAATCAGGTTTTAACTTGTCAAATGAGGATTCCTCACTCTCAGCATAACAGACTTCCACTGCGTATTACATCACAAAGCATAATTTTGTCAATTAAGAAAAAAATCCACTTAGAATTGTATCCATTTATGCAGATGGATATTTATACTCAAATACTTTAAGTCAGGTACCCTAGTGAAGCGTACAATAGCACAGTTTCCCCAAGGACCTTGACAAGTTACTGTATTATTATTAAGTGATAGACATCTTTGCCCAGTCATTACTAGTCATTAGCTTGGCACTCTGGTTAGCAATGCTATGTTCCCACTTCTCTTGACAGATCTGTCTCAACTCGCAGTACCGGGCAAACGTTTTGGGCAAAAAAAAAGATATTTAAATGATCTTTATGTTTCAACAACTAGCACTCCTTGTTTCCTAATTAATACCTCACTAAGTTACTTAACTGATTAAGCTAATTAACTTAGGTGAGCGGATGGCTGGGGTATGATGTACTGGATGGTGGCTTTGGAGAAAACAGACGGCCAATAGCAGGAGTCATACAGCAGAAAACTCTCACCAGGCCTATCGAGGAGTTTACACCGGCCCATTTTTTCTTGTTCATTGTTATTGTTACTGTTAATTTGCATATATCGTGGTCCTCTGTTTTAATTTTTTTAATATAATTTAACATTATATTAATTATTTAAATAACTTATTTTATATTAACATTATACTAATGATATTTTTTGCATATTGAATCATTTTCCCTGCTAGAACATCCAGGCACTTTTAGAAACGACCTCTTCCCACATCCCACTCCAAGCAAGATGGCTCTTTCTGAGTGAAGTCTTCTTTCTTACCACCCTCCCATAAAGACCATCATTATACAGAAATCCATATATACCTGTCGAATGTATCTGCACTCCACTGTCTGCCACTGAGTTCTGTAACTGCAGCTCAGAGTGGGTTTGGCTGCCCTCAAAAGTCTGAGTCTTGTCTGGATTTTTGAGGGCTGGCGTTTTCAGGGCAATGTCAAAATCAGGGAGGTCAAACTCAGTAACTAAAAGGGCCATATAAAAAGCCAACCAAAGCTTATTTATATAGTTAATAACAGTATGACAAAACTTTGCAGTTATTTGGTTGAATTTTTATTATACGCATATATATCATTTATAAATGTAGACTTTGTAATAAAACTTATTTCTGAAAAATCTTTTTATATAAACATAACAGTGATTTACAAAACCTCTCTGTAGACTTAGAACTAAATTCTGAAGATACATAATTAAATCAAGTGTATCGACTTGGCTGATGAACTGTTACTCATCTGCTTTTATCTGACATTATCCATGCATCCTTCCTTTAAATGAGAAATAGGTTGAGTTTAGTCCAAATATATCAAAACAACCAGATTACAACTAGAATGTTGTGCTGAATTTTCTGCTAACTTGCTGCTGCTGAACTTGTCAATGGGGGGAGGGGCTGAAAGATATAGTTTGGTACGGGAGATTTGCACACGACGATTCCTGCTTCCCAGGTAGAGCAGTAACGGTGTACATACTCATTGTGTGCTGTTCAGTTACATCATTTTCATTTGAATACACACAATGAAAAAATGGTTGCGACGGTGACTGTTAATCCCTTATTCCCATTAATCTTCCACCCACTCACCTGGAGAGCTGCTATTGACTCTATGGCTACGCATGTCTGCCTGGTCACAACTGATTGGTTGTAGTACATGGAAGTTTGCTCTGACTTGTGGGTTGTAGACCTAAAGAGTGAGAGAAAATTTATTATTGACGTAATAGCATGGAAACGACATAAACAAGCCATTAACTAAATATGCATTTTTTTTATTTTAAATTCTTACACTTAAGAACTGAATATAAGGAAGCTAAGGCTGACTATTGTATTTGAAGTTGGCTACAGCACAATAAAAAAAAAAACAAAAAGGAAAAAAAACTGATGGGTTGTGATTGCGGAAAGTAACTATATAGAGTTAATTCCATGAACCAAACTTCTGCTGTCTCAAATAAAAGTGGCTTTGTAATAAAGCAATAACTAGACAGAATGTAACAAATTGAATGATGATACTTTGTAACATTTTGTCGTTATTACAAATATGACATTATTATACGATGTGTGACAATGCGTTATGTAATAACATCATATTATGTGATGAAAATTTGTCATATTTTGAGTTATTACATAATATGGCAACATTACATAATGCATTGTAACAGGCTTAATGTTCAACCTAGAAATAGAATATCTGTGTCTCAGCAATGTTTCCACAAGATACACAGAGTAGCAATTTTCTGTTATCACGACAAGCTAGCGCTTCATTTTGATAATCAATTACAGTTGCCCCTACAGATTCACATATTTGATATCCGCAGTTTTGGTTATTCGAAAGTTGGCTAGGAACAATTAAATGGGAATATTTTTGGAACTTGTCAATAGATCACAGAACCTCAGATAACATGTAAGCCAAAAACAATGCTTAATATAATTCACATAAAATCATATAATATATAAATATTAGTAATGCAACATATTTGTTAGTGCATAAATTATCTTTTAAGATTTCAATCTTGGCTTGGATTTGCCTGGCCAATATTCACATTGACATGGATCTTCCACCCAAATGTGAAGGGGTCACTGTAATCATGTGATTAACTAATCAATTAAATTGGGCCAAAACACAGGGTGTAAAGAGATGGGCAAATGCTTCATTTAAAAACATAATAAAAACTTTACATAGTGTATAAAGTAACAAAGTGGTCCTCTGTCTCTGCCATATTTAGCTTGCTAATGATTGTACTTTATACTGCAGTATACCATACAAAGATGGTGGTATTTTCAAAAATATTCTATTCCAGCATTTTGAAATCTTGGCAGTAAAATTTGTCGAGCAGGGCAGGAGGGTCCCATACAATGGTATACAGTATTAGCATAATACCGCACAAGCCTAGTAACAACTTTAAATCCATTCATGAAAGTTTACCCATTTCAATACACTGCTTTTATTTGTGTTTGTAGCAATACATATTACCTCACTGCTATACTCACGTGCTGACCACAACAATCAGCATCCACAGACAAATGTAGTCTGAACACAAAGAGTCTGTGCGCACAACTGTGGACTATAACAGCATGTGGGAAACCTAAGCATGAACTAGGCTTAACACATGAACATTTATGTTGCTAGGTGGTGATGTCAATATATGCGATATGCACAGAAAATCACAAAAATGCAACAAATGGATGACAAAATTCAATGTCAATTATTTTGCTGCTCCAGAGTCCAGTGGCAGCGTGCTTTACACCACTCCATCCGACACTTGGCATTGTGCTTGGTGATGGGAGGCTTGCACGTAGCTGCTGGGTCATGGAAGCCCATTCCATGAAGCTCCCGGCGTAGTTTATGTGCTGGGATTAATGCCAGAGGAAGTTTGGAACTGCAGTTATAACCTGACTGCATGGCTAGGGGCTTGATTTTATACACCTGTGGCAATGGGTCTGAATGAAAAACCGGAATTCAACGATTAAGAGGTGTGTCCCAATAATTTTGTCCATATAGTGTGTATGCCAAAGGTTTTTCAACTCTCAATCGCTGTCGGGATTTCTCCATTAGCACTATTAGCGTACGATGCCTGCGAAATATATTCATGTGTGCATCCATGCCTTAGCGGATTAGCGTAGCGCACAACACACCCAGCCACTGACAAACACATATGGTATTCACAGAACACGGAACAACAAACATGGACACAGTATGGAAGAACATGTAGTTATGGAGTAACACGTGCAGTCAATGCTACAGAAAGAAAACAGACACAAAGTCAGTGATACACTGTTAAACAGACAAGCACAGCTAAACAGAAAGTTCCAGGGGCACAGACTCACGGTCTTGAGCTGAAGGCCTGTGTCGATGACATAGCGGATATTGCTGAGGGTGAAAGAAGCTTCTCCAAGGATGTCAGTCAGGATGACCCTGCGCCTTGACTTCCCTGAGTCTCCTTGGTCCCCCAACTCCTTTACTTCAGACCCCGTATCGTAAACTCGCTGAGTGGCCGCTCCCAGGCCCAGGTGGAGTGGCAGCACTTTGAGGATCCCCAGCTGGGTGTTCAGAGCCACAGACTCCTTCTCTAACAGTGCCTCACACTTGCCAATCTCCTGGTTGCAGATAAGGCGAAGAGACAGATCAGGGAATTGTACAAATCCAAACCTGCAGCAAAACATGATTTGGTCCAACATCCAAGTCTCTGTCCTGTTCAATGAAAAGTTTACATGCATAATAGCTGCCCCACGTATGACGGAAACAAACAGCACAAGAGCACAAAAAACCAAAGTGCACAGGAACATGGCAGCGAAGGGAGGATTCTTCTGTTGTCTTTGGTAAAGCTCTTGCATCTGTCCTCCACATTCTTTAAGTTTTTCTTTAAATTTGTTGCGATTTGGCAATGCTAGAAATAACAGATGTCCTGAAAATAAAGACTAGAAAAATCAGATACAGAAAAGATCGGGGGGAGGTTTACAGACCCAAAAAGCCAAACTACTACTTTGTTAATTTGTCTCAGTACAATAACATAATTTGTTGTACTGAGACACAAAAAAACAGGTGCCGCAGTTAGTTAACAAAAACATTCAAGAGTACTATAGACTTCAAAAATTCCACCATTTTTTTCTATCATAATTTTAAAAATATGTGTTTCCAAAAACAAGCCACTAGAAAAAGCGATTAGAATTTGGATTGTGCGTCTGAAATGGGTAATTGTACAGGGCTAGGTACATGGTACATGGGCTGTACACAAAACTGCCAGATTACCAGTGGACCGGTTCCAAAACCATCTTAATCCCCCAGAGTCTGGGGGGGTACAATTAAGGAAAACAGGAACCAGAGTCAGATTAGATTGGAAAAAAACATATTGGAAAATACAACAAAAAAATGGGTATAAGGACCAAGAACTGTCTGGGATCAGAAGTACAGCAGAGGACATTGAAGTCAACTTGTCACCCTGATGTTTTCAAAGCTCAATGAACGAATATATCAGAAAATGGGGCAGATTCAATTTTTTTAAATCATCACAAGAAAAGCAACAGGATTAAGCACTACTGTATGACTGTATTACCGTATTACCGTATTACGTATATACCTGGGCACTGGGAAGGAAGACCAGGATGTCACCTTCCTCTCCTCTACGATGGAGATCAAGGACCATGTGACAGGCAGCCATGGCAGGCTCTCTTCCTGCAGAGGGGTCGCGGTACAGCAAATCAACAGCAGCAGGTGGAGCGGGGTCGGGCACAGACAGCAAAGGGACCTGCTCGCCCAGGAAAGCAGCCATGCGGGGAGCCAGCAGAGGGGATGTGAGCACCACCACGCGGAGCTCAGCCCTCTGTCGGCACACATCACGGAGCAGCCCCAGCAGCACATCGCTGGCCACAGTCCTCTCCTGGGTCTCGTCTATCACTAGCAGCCCATACTGTCGCAGCAGCGGGTCGGACATCATCTCACTCAGTAGGAGGCTGTCGGTCACGAACCTGAGAGGCCAAGACAGATTCAAGACTTTTATACGTCTCATGCAGGACTGCAGTGGTACATAAGCAGGGAAATGAAACTGCTACTACTCCAGTGCAATAAACAAGGTGGAAGGATAGCGAAATGAAATGACGAGTTAAAAAATTGCATTAAGAATATAGAAACATATAAAAAGTTACAAGAAAATATGACCAAATATTTTACGTGCAGTTTGCAGTTATTTTAGTTTTTATTGGGGGACTGGGGGTAGAAGCTTCTCCTCAGCCCCTCAGTCCCGGCCTTAAGGCCCCTAAGGCACCTGTTTGAGCGTATGGGGGGGGTGAGTGTCTCTGATGATACTTAATGTCCTGGACCTACACTGTTTGTGTTAGATGCCCTGCAGCGTGGAAAGTTTTGTCCTGGTGATGCGCTCTGTGCACCGTGTCACCCTCTGCAGGGCTCTGTGGTCCTTGGGGCTGCAGTTGCCGTACCAGTCAGTGACGCTCCAAGAAAGCACAGATCCCATGGTAGTGCTGCAGAAGGTCTTTTGCAGCACAGGGGAGATTTTGAATTTTCTCAGCTACCTCAGGTGATGCAGTTGCTGCCCATCTCTCGATAACTCAGTGGACATTTAGGTTGTCCATGTCAGGTCCTCAGAGATACCTGTAGCAGCTAACTCTCTCCATCAGAGTCCTGAAAGACTTGAGAGGTATGTACTTCCTGTAAACCACAGGTGATGGGTAACTGCACTTCTATTCCCCTCATCCTCAACACTGGAGCCCCACAAGAAAGTCCCAGGTGTCTGAGCTTGGTAACAAGCCTGGGGGGAACTATGGCATTGAAGGTGGAGCTATAGTCAATAAACAGCAGTCTTGCATAGATCCCCCTTCCAATGTCCAGGGGGGAAATGATGGAGTGAGCAACGTAAGAGATGGCATTGCCTCTGCACCCGATTGGGCTGGTAGGAAAACTGAAGAGAGTCTAAAGAGCTGGGCAGAGATAAACAGATGAAGTCTTTAATGATCTTCTCAAATCACTTCATCACCACAGAGGTCAAGGAGACAGGACAGTAGTCATTTAGATAGGCTGGGATGTTCTTCTTTGATACAGACACAACCGTGGCTCTCTTGAGGTATGCTGGGATGACGGACTATGCCTGGCAATGTTTGAAAATGGAAGTGAACAGCAGGGCTAGATGGTCTGCCCAGGACTTTAGGACATGCACTGGGATGCCATCAGGGTCTGCAGCCTTCCCCTCATTCACAGGATTCTCTCCTCAAGTCATGTACTGAGACTGTCAGTGGCCGGTTCTCTGTAATACTAATGCAACTAGCAGTATTTACATTAACACAGCTATCTTCAAAGTGTGTATACAAGTACAGATCATTTATCAGGGATGGATCTGCCTTAGCCACAGTTTGGATCCATTCCCATATAAAAGTGGTGATGTCATGTCGAAGTCATTTTGTTGATGTTGATGTCATGTCGATGTCATTTCATTGATGTTGATGTCATGCAACCAGACCGAAACATGTCCCAGTCAACATTGCTCAGACCGTCCTGTAGGGCAGCTTCAGATTGGGCAGTCCAGCATCTGACCTCTCGTGTAGATAGGACTTCTATAATTAGTTTCCATTTTTATTCTTGTATAAGTAAAATGGCAACATGGTCAGACTTGCCAAAAGTCGGTAAAGAAGTGGCTTTTTTTTTGGCCAAGTGGAAAAGTTGCATGAAAACGGTAGGAAGACTATAATCTAATGTTTAAGTGGAACTTAACAAGCATGCTATAGTCATATGTGATTAGACCAGTGGTCAAGGAAGCAAAAAAAAGGATTAAAACTACATAGTAATAAATAACAAATAAAATGCCGTTTGAGCGGAGTAGATATGACAGCGCCCAGTCTCAGCCATGCCATGGAAGGATGTAAGAGAGACACTGACACTGACAGAAAGGGGAAGGAGGTATCTACCTCAGCAGGGTGTCGGAGGTACAGCCATCATCATGGGGAACCCTGTATCCCACCTCCAGGCCCAGACTAAGGTCCATTTCATCAGCCACACGCAGGGCAAGACAGCTTGCTGCTGCAGCATAGGGCTGTGAACAGCACACCAGCCCAGAAGAAAAGTCCAAAGAAAAGGCATATTCCACACACCACTGCGGCACCTAGAAAAGAGAAACCCTCAACTTAATGGGCATATTCCACACACCACTGCGCCACCTAGAAAAGAGAAACCCTCAACTTAATGGGCATATTCCACACACCACTGCGCCACCTAGAAAAGAGAAACCCTCAACTTAATGGGCATATTCCACACACCACTGCGCCACCTAGAAAAGAGAAACCGTCAACTTAATGGGCATATTCCACACACCACTGCAGCACCTAGAAAAGAGAAACCCTCAACTTAATGGGCTGCCACACACGATAAAAAGCCCCAGCAGACAACATGTAAGATATACAGTATCCGGGGAGGTCTACAAAACATCTGCCTTGAGAACTTCATTAGCACTAGAACTTATTGTTCCAACACAAAAATTAAACTAACTCGGGAAGAATTCTTAAATAATAGGAGTCTATAATAATGTTTCCAGCAGAATACTTGAATTCAATTAGTTTTATTTACATTTAACCTTTTGTCTTCATCATTTTTGCATCAGGGGTTAGTGTTATTGGTTTTAATTTGGAATTATGTTTCGAGCAGTGTAGTAGAGAATTCTATCAGATTTATTAACATTTGTTCTTTTGTTTCACTGTTATCTTGCATCAGTGTCTCGGCTGTTTTAGCGTTAGCTAAGCGCTCACCTGCGTGCTCTTGCCTGCCCCACTCCTCCCACATAGAACTATTATGCTGTGGCTCTCCAGCAGCTCCATCAGGCTGTCCTTAACACTCCAGACAGGTAGATGGCGCCGTTCCTCCAGCATGGTGTAGTACCGTGAGGAGAAGGGAAGCCCATCGTAGGGGTTAACTTCCAGGTCCCCTAGTACCTCTTCTTCCCCCTCCGCCTCTGCCTCCTCCTCCTCCAGCTCCTCTGATGGGAGTGAACTGACAGACAGGGAGTCTAGACCCGGCAGATAGCAGTCTGAGGCCGAGACAACGGGGACAGAAGACATCACTGTTGTCACCGGAGAGAGGGACGGGGGACGGCACACAGACAAATTCACAATTACCTGTATGCAACAGAGAAAGAGAGGTTAGAGTGCGTATATCCCCATGCTCTTTATTTGTGTTTAATTGCACCAATTACCAATTTATTTTAACATTAGAACAAGTCACATTACAGAGGAAAGAAGAGAAATAAGCAACTAAATCCTGTCCTAGCAGGTGATCATAGAGACAGGTCAACTAAAGGCTAATTCATACTTTTCTTGGTGCCTTTATGGTCTACACACAGGCAGGTGACATACGTGTCCGATGGACCAAACGCATGCAGCCCAGGAGTCTCATTTCTCAAAATGTGCATAAAACAATTCCTAAATGTGTGCATACGAATCACTTGTATGGAGAGGCAAATTGGTATTTATCACTTGTGCGTACGAATGGCCATACAAAATGAATGTTGACAAATCTCATGCATTCTAAATGCGACTGCATGCACAGCCAGACTAATTTATATAAAGAAATGACCGCAACCAACCATATATGGACATATTACTTCCGTTAAACTGAATTCAGAAATGGAAACCGTGAAGAAAGGGGAAAAAAATGGAACTTCACTGAGAATGAGGTTTTGTTTAACTTAGAAAAAAAAACAGAAAGGTATTTTTTGGCAACTTCACCAGTGACCTGCCAAAAAGAAAGAAGGACTGTGTCACCTGTAATGCTAATGGCGGCAGAGGTGAGAAAGTGGTTCAGTCTGAAAATGACCACCGAAAAAAAGGATCACAGCCCACAGATGCCACAGGGGGTGGCCCAAGCACCAAGTCAGTGTCAATTCTGGAGGGTAAAATAGCCACCATTATAGGCAAAACAGGAATCGATCCCATTCCCTAACAGAAATCATTCCAGATGGTGATCCAGACAGCTCCACTACCCACAGAAGGCCAGGTCATCAGAAATAGGTACCATACTTTTACAGGTGCGTTTAACTGGCTGCAGGAAGTAATGTGTCGCACGCCACAGTAGACCAACAAGTGGATGTTGCCGACAATGAACTGTGCCAGACACGTCAGTTATCTTAGTTAGTTACAATGATATTGTTTATGCCTGTCTTGTCAGCCTCTCCAAAAATGGTGCGAGCTGCTGGCCAGAAACTGACCACACAAAACTGCCCTTGGCAGATGCAATTTACTGATGAGCCATGCATCACTATCACCAAACAGATCTCTGCAGTCTTGTGACTGGTCTCCCATCTTGTGCCTTGTTCATTAGATGTTTTTTGGGCATGGATCTTATATGACTATGAATAATATATGGATAGTTCCTTTGTCATTAGAATGACCTGCCTGCTCATCCTGTGTGTGAACATAATTAGATAATTCTAGTTTGAAAATTAATTGCGGATTATTTGGGAGTCTGTGCATATTTTATGTGTCAACTCGGTTGCTTTAGTTAGTTAGTTAGTACTTCACCACTAGGCAGAGATGGAAAGTTCAGGTCCAGACAGTTCAAATCCAGACCAAGGATTTATTTCAACTAACCAATTTAGCATAAGCAGTCACAGTCAGTACATTTACATGCACAGCTAAATCGAGTTACGGTTATAGCTCAACTATGTCATTTAATCGTACTAGTGTCGTTGTCCCAGCATACATGAACGGGATAGGTAGCGATATGACTCCTTTCAGCTTGTTAGTATTGGGCGTTTCCTGGTTGACCTATTATGTTACAGGCGTAAAAAAAATAACATTAATAACAATGAATGTATGAACAAATGAAGTGACACAAGCTTAAACTGTGATTCTGTCATAATGAATATTGGGGTATTTATGTGTGATGACCGGCGCGCGGGCGAGCGGTGAAGCAGGCGAGCGAGCCGTAAATGCGAGTAAACGGGGTTTATTTCGAGTTGACAGGACGACAGGGGAGCACACGGCAAACTCACGTCAATGACAGACCAGGGGAAAACGGACTCAGACGCGGACTAAATACACAGGACAAGCCGAAAATAACAAGTGATCACAATCAGGAAGTAACACGAGGGGGGCGTGGCACCCAGGAGGATCAGACGAGCAGGTCGTGACATTATGAAACAAAACTGGAGAGTAAACTAAATTTCTCTCGAACCCATCTAGGAGTGATTTAAACAGCAAGGATGAAAATGATTATGATTGTCTTAGAGAACGCATACAGTGCTCATGCAAAAGCAGTGGAGGTAAACTTTAAACTGATTTTTAAACATATAATATAATTTTGAAAATGAAAAATCATTAACCAATGAATCGATAATTCCTTACCGCTGTGAATAAGTGCTTTTCTGACCTGCAGAATGAGCCACTGTACTCAGTTGCAACCATGCTAGACCCAAGACACAAATCCATACAGTGGATTTTTTACCTGTATACGTACAATGGGTTAACTTTTGTTTGAGCAATTTGACCATTATATTTTCCTATTTTTATCTTACTCAAATGATGTCATTGCATTTTGTCATGTTAATTGAAATGTATATATACAGATATTTCATTTCTGCTTCGCAGCTGATAAAGGGGGAAAAATATCGGATTGGTATCGGTATCGGCAGATACCCAACGTTATAAGACTGGTATTGAGATCGGACCAGAAAAACTGTTATTGTGTTATTTCTAGTAATAGCGAAAGACAAACCATTGTAACATTAACATTAGAGCACAGAGCAATGTAATGGCTTAATCTCACAAATAAGTTAAGGATAAACAATACATAATAATAAATGATGAATAATAAGCAAGCGATTTATACTTGTACTTATTAGTGACACACCGATAAGGAAATTTCTGGCCATTACCAATAGCCGATTATTTTGAAAACTGACACCAGTACTAATGCCGATTGTTTGGGAGGTTCTGCTTAAATAAGTTTAAAGGGACACTCCACCCAAATAAATTTAACAAGTATTTTTTTTTTTTTTGGTAAGAAAACACCAGCTCTGGCATACAACAACATTTCCAGAACACTATATTTTATAACTGTATACATCTTACATATTTAAAACATATACCAAAGAGAAGAGCTGATCATCAAGTCTGATAAACTCCATAATTTTCAGAGTAATATCTTTTGATTTTGTACTGCACTGAATTTTCTTTTGCTATCAAATGCTTGTATTACTGATGAACTAGCATTATGCGGCAGCCTTCCTTACTGAAATGGATTTGTTTTTCATAAACTACTCATACTATTCACTGTCTTGCCTTAAGGTGAGCAATCAAGTTTGTTGTGTTGAAATGTTTATTAGTAGATCCCCTTGTGAAAGTTTAGCAGAGTAATATTTGCAAAATGCATTTCCTACGTCATTTTTGCTAACATAAAATAATTCCACACAGCAGACATTTTTCTAACTTTTTAGTATGCAGGTGCGCAAAGCAATATGGGTCTCCATTTTAAGAAGAATTATCGGTAAATATTGGCTCATTTTTTGACCATCAGCCGATAGCTGATTGTTGCTGTGTTGGCCGGTGCAATCGGTGCTTCTCAAGTATTTGTCCAAGAATACACCAAAATATTTCATCCATACTTTTCCTCTGCAATTCAAGTACCCAGTGAGAAATAAAGAAATGATAAGCCTCCAGGCTTCAAGGATACACATAACATTTGAAGAACCAGATAACTGACAATATCCTAATAACTTACAGCAGTTAACTCATAACCATTTTGCTTTCAATTTGTATCAGTCATTTCCAATGCCTGTTTTCACTTGATATCATTTGCTTGCATCTGGCAGTAGCCAATTTACATATGTCGGAAAACATTTTAATTGCATAAATAAAAGGTTCACTACACTGCTTGTATTTCTGTTTGTTGCAATACATCTGTCCTTGTCTGGTGGAATATCGCTACAGTACGCATGCACCGACCGCAAACGTCTGTGTCTACACACAAATATAGTATATAGACAGGAGTCCGTGCACACGACTGAGTGTGGACTACAACAGCACATGGAAAAGTGACGTATGAACTAAGCTTAAGGAGGCCCATACAGCCTGCAGCTATAGTACAACTCCAACCCAGCCAGTCCTGGAATGTATGGACTGCCCCTCACCCAGATGAACAAAGTAAAAAAAAACTCTCACACCCTTACACAAATGGTGAGACAGACACTCTCCTACCAAATCATCATTATAATACAAATAACAAATATGGCTGTTCCAAAATGAAAAACTCTCTCTAATCTAGGCTATTCTGACTGAATTAATTGGAGGCAAGCCCAGAAAATATAAAAAAATCACAATACTGTTTTCTCACAAGCTTTTTAACCACACACGCTTGTTTACTGCACCCACATTTAGGTTATAATAGAGTCAAACACTAACAGCACAGCTACAGTCAATCTCAGCTCATCATACAGCGCACAACACTCTTAAGTTTGACATGAAGCAACTGAAGCATACAGACACAAGCTTACAAGTATCTATAGCAGTTAACACTACAGTGGTTGAGATCAAGCACCCCAGGAACTGTGCATGTAAACAAAGGTTCTAACAGCACTGTGCTCTAAAGATAAGAAGCCAATGTCCGCAGTCTTACAAAAAACATATAATACTGATGATGAGCTCATTATTTAATAGTAGTAGAAATTATACTGGGGGAAAAAGCTTATCCTGATCATGGTTATGGGGAGTGGGGGGGAAATTCAAATTATTCCAGGAGGCATTGGGCAAAAGGCTGGGGTACACCTTGGATCGGCCTGCACACTGATAAACCACGTAGTTCTATTATTGCTGCTATTGTTTATTTTTATTATTATTATTATAATTATTGTCTAATAATGTTGCATAAAATACATAGTATATAAAATAATACATGGAATTAAATACACAGTAAGTATAATGTAACATATGGAAAACCCAAAACACGTCCGCATTATATGACAGATAGTCATACAATAAGTGTTATGGCTCATGAACTCGTTTGAAATGCTCGTTCCTGGCAGCTCTTCCAGCAGGGAAGAGACCTGCTATGTAAACAGCGGCTACGTGTCAGCTGACAGTCATACACACACACACACACACACGATAGCTGGCTTCGGAACTGAATAGAATTATATAAAAAAACAACAACAATACAAACGCAGAAGAACTTCATTCGCCTACCTGTGACACATTTGACTCCGGGGAATAGTCAAGGAAAACTCGGTCAGGAAAATGTATGTCTTAATGTCACCGTCTCTGTGCTACTTTCAGCACAGCCTACATGAACAGTCGCAAAATGTTTTAACCGGTCGGATTTAATCTCTGGTTTATCATTTCTTTTCGCCTGGACTCATTGTATTATTGTATCCGCAGTACCAGCAATATATTTATCAGTGAACGCCGCCGTCAGACACGTTCGCTTCCGTCGCCTGTCAAACGCCAGCGAGCTTCCGCCATCTTTGGCCGGCTCACCGCGCGCAGGTGGGCTGGGCCGGAGGGAGGAGCTGGCACGCGGCGAGCGTAACGTGCGGTCGCTCCATGCATGGGAATACTGGTCAATGGAGCCGCAGTTTGCGTCCAGTGAGTAAATGTCATTTATTTGTTGATTGTAGCAGGGTTGCGAAGTCTGACGCTTTCAGACTCATATTCACGCAAGAAACCTTACGGCAAATATATATTATTCCATTATAAACGTAAAATTATGTACAACAAAGGCATCGGGATAGTTTGTATTTAGTATTTAGATAGATAGATAGATAGATAGATAGATAGATAGATAGATAGATAGATAGATAGATAGATAGTCTTTATTACCATTTGCACAGGTACAGGTCAGTACAAGTACATTGGAATTCTTGTGCGTATCTCCCAGAGTCATTTTTACAAAATAGAGAAATAGAGGAGAAGAGAGAGCGTTTTAAACATAAAATAACATAATTAAAAAATATATAAATAATAAAAGCAGCAAGCACACTAATTGCAGGACGGAGTAAGTGGATACACACTGTACAGATGCCGATACAGGATACAGATTGCCTGGCCTGGGTGTATGAGTGAATTATTTCACAGAAATAATATTAAGACAGTATATTGCACATAAAAGTGGAATATTGCTCATGCTGTGTGAGGGGCTGACATTGGAGTCCGGCCTTCTTCAGCAGCCTGATGAAGTTCATCCGCTGCTCTGTCTTCTTCACAGTTGCCCCAGTGTTTTTAGCCCAGCTTAGGTTTTCAGAGATGTGAAGACCTAGAAACTTGTAATTGTCGGTCCGTTGTACATTAGTCCCCTTGATGGTAGGAGGATGCAGGGGAGGTGCCTCCTTCTGAAGCCCAGAATCAGTTCCTTGGTTTTATCTTTGTTAAGCACAAGGTCGTTGTCTTCACCATAGATAATGATTCCGTTCACCAATTCCCTGTAAGACGACTCGTCCCCATTCTTGATGAGGCTAAGAATGGTTGTGTCATCCGCATATTTGATTATGATATTGTTGTCTTGATTTGAGACACCATCATATGTGTATAGTGAGAAGAGTTCTGGGTTGAGGCAGTAGCCTTGAGGGGTTCCTGTGCTGACTGTGAGCTCAGCCGAGACCTTATTTCCCATCCTCACCACCTGTGGTCTGTCTATAAGGAAGTCCAATATCCAGTTATGTGTTGGTACTCCCAGGTCTGCCAGCTTAGCAATCAGCTTCATTGGCCTGATTGTATTAAAGGCAGAACTGTAATTTAAGAAGAGCATGTGCACATATGTTCCGTTTGTGTCCAAGTGTTGCAGTGTGTAATGAAGTGCCAGAGCCACTGCATCATCCAGTGATCTGTTTGGGTAGCAGGCAAACTGCAGAGCTGTGTCTGGGATGACAGAGTTTATAGAACTTAGCACCAGTTTTTCCAGGCACTTCATGGCAACTGAAGTGAGCGCCACTGGCATGAAGTCATTCAGTGTGGAGACGTTAAGTTATTTTAGGGACCAGTACTATCACAGAAGACTTGAAGGACCTTGGGACTATTTCCTGTGAGAGAGAGTAGTTAAAAATGTCCATGTAAACTCCAGCTCACTGTTCCGCACAGGCTTTCAGAACTCTGAGACACTTCATCCGGTCCCGCTGCTTTGTGGGGGTTTACCTTCTTCAGAGCTCTAAGAGCCTGTGCGTAATAAATAGGTAATATGTAACATGTAAATCCATGTGCATGTGTGTCCACACTTGTTTTAATTTGAAAATCTCACTCCAGCCAGGTGACCAAAGTTGGCAACGCTGCAACAGTAAGCATTTTTGAAAAAAATTTTCTGAATAATTAATCATTCCTTATTTGTTTGTTTGTTGATTGATGGCTTGATTGCACAAACTGGCCAAGCAATAGATAGTTACGTAGTCATATTTAAATATGTGAAAAGGTTTTAATATCAAGCTTGCATCTCCTCCCATCTAGGTATTCAGTTTTGCTCCCGCAGTCCAAAAACATGCAGTTAATCTCTGCATGTGGCCTATGCTTCCTAGAGCGGGGTGTAGTAACGTCTTTGCCCCCCCCCCCCTTTAAAATGAGTGTCTTTTCAGTTATTAAGCACATGTTTAATGGTTGTCAGGCTTCTAACTTTGGAGCCATTTGCAAAATAGGTTTTAAATTTAGAGTCACATTGTGTTTTGAGAGCAATATCATAAACTTAAGGGGGAAAAAGGAGTGTTGGCAGACATAGTGGAGGGAAACCTTGTTTGAGTCATGTTCAAAAGAAATTACATTTTTTGGCAGTGTAACCAAATTAAAATGTCTATATTAATAAAGTGGCGATTTCAGACGTCTTTCCATAATGCATACAAAAGAAACAATATCCTAACCTGTGTAAGGGTGCCCAAACATGTTTTCCTGATCACAGGCGGTTTTTGGATGAAAAAAAAGGCTGATAACCAGTGTTTTAATGCATTTACAGAGCATGCACTCAAATGAAAACTGTAAGTTATTCAAATAAACTGTTCATTTCCATACTAAAGGATTAAAAAATAATACACAATTAATACACAATTAATAGATTTTTAAATGCTGGTTAATATTTATTTGGTTGTGATTAATATCACATAAAATCTCAATCAGCAGAATTTAATTTCCCTTTTTCTCTTTAGTCTTCCACAACTTCAACTATATTATTAAGTTCTTTATTTCTGATCATTTAGTGCAACACAGGTTTATATTGACTGCTGAGTCAAACAATCAAGCCACAATCTTGGGTTTCATTCTCTAAAACTAATTGCTCACATATCCATTATTTCTTTGCAGAGTAAAACAACTGCCCTTTCTGCCGTGCACATCTTATTGCTCGGATGCGTTCCTTCAGCCTGGCCTCCCAATCTGTGCCCTTCTCCAACTTCTCATAGCGTGTTTCCATCTCCTCTAAAGCCCGCAATTCCATTGGGAGGTCAAGGGTCAGTCCTGCCTTCTGTACGGCTTCTTGGAATTTGGCCGGGGATGCTGTAGCTATGCAACACCTGGCCAATGAGAATGGTACATAGTCTGGATTATCACTGCACTGTGTGGGACAACACATATTCCAGTGTAAAACAAGACAATGTCTCTGCATGTGTGTACAGTATACATATATAAGCATCGCAGTCAGATACAGCCAGTTTTACTAAAGTCACATAACAGATTCTGGCACTATCTACATGCAGTTTACAGTGCTGAAAGGCTGTTCATGCATACATGTCTCTTGCATGACTGACCTGCTCACTCCAGGACCTAGTGATGGGGCGTGGTAATGATACCATGCTGCCACAGCACTGTGGGGACACAGGAGGTAGTGGTTTTCTTGCCAGCACCTCTGCATAGTACCAATGATCTCCTCATCTGTGACTGAGCCTGACGATATGAACGCAGACAGCTGCAGACACAGAGCAGAGACGTTCAGAAACCAGACGATTGCACACCTTCTTAATGTATTCCACAGATATAATCCATATTAGTGCTTAAAAATCTATGGTTTAAGTCATACTGCCTTGTAATACCAAATCCCATTTGCAATTGTGTGATTGTGTTATTTTTTTCCTCAATGAACATCTCCAGCCCCCATACACACTTTCCTCACTCTCCAAAATATCCTTATCAAAAGCCAAACTTTGTGTGACCTGAACAAAATCAGGTTCACCAGCTCTGCATCTGTGGATGTCTTTTCAATTAATTCAATTCATTCAAGCTCATCACCTATACAATGTTTCTGTCTGAAAATATCCATTAAATACTATGTTACAATGTTTATAAGATCAAGAGTCTTCTGCAGCTGCTCTTTCTGTCCTATGCTGCCATCTAGTGCTGCTGCTTCCATTTTGGTGCAATTTGTCTCAAAATTTTCACATACAAGATGTTTACAAAGTTTGAAAAAGATGCATCAAATACTTTTTAAGTTACACAGCAGAGCTTGATGCTCTGTGTGTTCTGCAGTTTACTATTGTAACCACCATTAAAACTAGATCTGGTGCTGTCAGAAACGACAGCACTGAATTTCTCAAAGAGTCCTGTCATTTGGTCCACCCATCTAATCTATGCTCGTCCTGCACTCACATACCTGTTCCATTTCTGAAAGTACGGGATGGATCATGGAGCCAGCAGCAGCCCATTGTCAACACAGCCATCTACCAACTAAAGTTGTTCCATGTATCATTTTCAAACTTCTAGAAACATTATACAGGTCAGTGATTCTAAACCTGCAGGGAGCTAGATGATAGTGAATATTCTATAATATAGTTTGTATAGGAGGTGGAGTGTGGCTCAGTGGGCTAAGCCTCTGTGGCTCTGATCAGATGGTTCAGTAAGGATCTTAGCGCCCAGTTCCCTGGGCACCACAAGGTGGCTGCCCCTTTGCTGGAATCACCAAGCTTGCTCTCCTTACAGGAGAGAGCGAAGAGAATTTCCCCTTTGTGGTTAATAAAGTATCAATATTCCATATTGATTTTTGGTCACTAGCCTCCCCGTTCGGCACACTTTATCTGTAGTAAAGTGGTCTGTATGGGGGCAGACCTGTTTTGTTGTTCAGTTAATCTGTTTGGTAATATCAGTGGAATGTGTTGCACAACACGTGTTGCTGATATTACGAAAAAAAAAAAAAAACAGGTCTGCCCCCCTGTACTTGTCTGTTTTTTCCCCTCTCTTGAACACCCCCAGCAATCCTGTAACCCCACAGTTTAAATACCTCTGCTCTGCTGTAAGCCTTTTTGGATAAAACCAGAAATAAGTTCTATGTACAACGTTTGCACAAAAGAAATGTCTGTTTGCACAAAAGAAACCTCCATATAAACCATTCTATCTTACCGTTCTATCACAGACAACTTTGTTCAAAGTGCAAAAGAGAAATGAACAGAATGCAACTATTAAACCGTGGAAATATAAATAATATATGTAACATTTTCAAACATGGAAATCCAAACACACACAAAGGAATACGATGGGCTGCTGCTGCTGGCTCCATTTTCACTCTCAGCTGTGCTCTGTCCTGTGGTTCCACTCTTGATGTTAGGGTGAAACAACAGGGTGTTGGAAAGTAGGAAATATGCTACTAAACCATGCTAGACTGTGGTTTCCTATCCTAT
>JAODLC010000123.1:25945902-25978449 GCA_026781145.1 Hippopotamyrus pictus | reverse complement strand
GGGGCCCCCTTGCAGGCTGGCACACGTGGGGCCCCTAGGCTTAAGCCATATCTAGCCTGTGCGTTAATCCACCCCTGGATATTTCCATTGCCTCGTGTTAACAGAAATGCCATTTTCAGATTGTGTCCCATTCTTAATAATAATATATTTTTCTGTGAATTATGAATTTTGTGATAATAATATTAATTTCTTTCACCAAATCAGGTTGTGCTTTCCGTTCCATAGAAAGAACAGAAAGTATATATGAATAAAAAAAAAATCTAATATTATTTGTCCCCATGTCATTTACAAAAAAAATCAGTTATAGTGATTTTTTTTTTAAAAAAAGAAAGTATTTCTTTTGATAAGAAATTAAGGCAATAGGGTGGACAAGCACATGGCAGGGAGGAGCAGGCTATGACAGGGTAAACAAAGGCTTTACTCAGTAACATACTGAGTAACAGCAAGTCACAGACCCTGCTCTTGGTTCTAAGTGGCTTGCAACCAGGTGTTTGGTACAATTCCCAGTGAGTATTTTGCAAAGTCTATACATGGTTCTAAAGATGCATTAGAAACTGGGCATTTGATTTCTCAAAGTGGTTAAAGGGGAAATCTACTACCACACACTTACATCAACTGAAGAAGATACACACATACACTATGTTTCACAGAAGGTATCAGGGGCATGCACAGGTTGACACTGACATAAAAAATGCATGATTCTACCCTCTGGATTTTCAATCAGAACCGAAATGTTCTTTAAATATGTGTTCTTTAAATACGAAGGAAGCTGAGAGGCGATGTACAACAGTTAGTCTCTGGATTTAGTTCTCCTTCTTCTTTGGACACCATCAGTGTAGTAAATGCAGATATTACATCGATGTACAATCCTCTACTATCAAACACACATAGCCAGCTCCTTCAGAGGTATATAAACACTTACATGTATCCCTCCACCATCCTGCGCGCATAGCCAGCTCCTTCAGAGGTATATAAACACTTACATGTATCCCTCCACCATCCTGTGCGCATAGCCAGCTCCTTCAGAGGTATATAAACACTTACATGTATCCCTCCACCATCCTGCGCGCATAGCCAGCTCCTTCAGAGGTATATAAACACTTACATGTATCCCTCCACCATCCTGCGTGCATAGCCAGCTGCCTCGGAGAAATCATGCAGATATGAAAGCACCTCACTGGCCACGCTCAAGACTCTCAGCAGGTAGAGATTTGTGTCGCCCAGCACTGGTTCCTGCTGCTCCAGACACTGCTGGCACAGCTTAACCACCTGACAGAAGCCAAGAGACATGACCATGATACTCTATATACAAACCAACCAACAGGAACCGAGATGGTAATTGCAGTATATTTATGTGTACAGGAATATTCTGCCGTAGGGTGTGAAATGCAATGTGTAGAAAATGTAGGAACCTGGAAGTTCACTTTGTCTGTTTCAGCTTCAAGGGAGTAGATACTAAAGCAAAATAAATTGGTAGCACTGGTTTTCTGTAAAAGATTTAATGTCTGTAATTTGACCTGCTGGAGCGTAACATAAGTCTATTGGTAAGTCATATTTCTGCTCCTAGATTGCAGTGTGTGCCGCCAATGATTGAGCCAGTCAGTAATGGGTTACCTAGAGAATGTTTACTAGCTTTTTTTGCCTATTTGGACCTCGTAGCTCATATAGAGACATTTTACAAAAAATGCTCTAGCTATGACACCTTGGTCACCACTTGTTGAAAGCAGGTTTTGAAGAGCAGACATTACCTCTTCGTAGTTACCCTCAATGCGAGCCTGTTCAATCTTCTCCAGTGTCTTTACACTAAACTCTGTTACTTCCTTCACATCTTGATCCGAGTTCTAGGACATTAAAAATGACACTGTAAGAAACTAAGAAAAATGTGTGTCATGGGAATCCTACCATCTTTCACATCATATAAAGTCAGTTATAGACATTTATAGATCTATGTTATAGATTCTGTCAAACTGAAGTACATCAGCTAGAACATAGATGGTAGAGTTTCCCTACCCAGAGTATATTAGCAACTAGGAAGCACATTTTTGATATCTGCATATTTTAAACATCAGAAATTATTTGTTCTCCACATTCTTAAAAGTATAACATTGGCAAGTTATAATGATGTCATTGTTCAATTTGGGAGTAACGTGACTTACTGTGCAGGTAATACTGTCTGTTTTACCCCATCATTTAAAAATATTCAAGGAATTAGAAATTGCACATTGACCCCTTTTGTTTTGTTAAACATTAAACCAATAATCAGTTCAGATTTCTCCAGTCTGTGCAGACTGGAACCCCCCCCCCCCCCCCAAAAAAAAAAAAAGAAAAACATGTGTCTACATGTGACCGTATTCATGGACCACAACAGCCTTCCCTGGATAATGTCTCCTCCTAACACTACAGGCCGTCTGCCTAGATGGTGTCTACGGGTTTTGACGTCCACATTACCCACAAGCATGGACCCACAACAAGGGCTGGGGAATTTCTCATATTAATACATATTGTTCATTTGAAAGTAATAATGCATTACTATTACTTTATTTCTATTCAAATTAATACGCGCAGCATTTTGATGGACAATGGAATGATCAAAAAGTTTCAATACAGACCTATAAGGCTTTAGGTTAGTACATAAGGCTTTAGGTTAGGACATAAGGGTTTAGGTTAGGACATTGCACAGAATCACAGAATTCTAAGATAAAACTAAACCATTCATTTAGCGAATCACAGGAAAGTTGACGTTACCTGGTTTATTTAGTTTTTTTACAAATCGCCAGACGGAGGTATATATGGGATCACGTTTTTGCAATTTGCAGTTTATTTTATTGAAGGCTTAAATCTTAAAATTTCAAGCTCCTTCATGTTTTTTAGTGTGCTTTCAGTGGTTGTTAGGCTTCTGTTTTTAAAGTCATTTGTGAAATAGATTTTAGACTGATCACACGGTTGGAATAGTGTAATGGTTGCATTTTTAATACCTGCAATTATATGTACATGTATATACCTTTTCAATGTCTTTTTGAAAGCATTGAAATTCAGCTTGTACTTGCTTCTAAGCCTTATTTTTGTTGTAAATGAATAATATCACAAGTTCAAGTTTAACCCTTAAACAAACATTGAAATATAGGTCATTCTCACAAACTTGAGTTTTTGAGAATGGTCCATATACTCTCCTTTGTGTTAATTGTACGTACCTTAATTTAGGGATTCAATGTGTAATTATTTATTGTAAGTTTTAACGTTACATGCGACTAATTGCGATTAATCACAGAAAACTGTTTGACTAGTTAATGTTTGTAATCGATTCACAGCCCTAGTTAAAAAAACATACAATAAAAGCACCCCACTGCTAACAGGTGATACTCTCACTTTAATGTAAATGTTTTTGAGTGCTGAGGTTTAATGGCTTTTAGTCTGGCTGCTCATTGTAGTGGCTGGCAGAGGGAACATAGCAGTGTGAGTAGAATATGAAGAGTCATAACCAACCTTATTGCTATCTTTGACAGCCATCATGAGGTCATCCTTCAGGTGCTCAGTGCAGTGCTGACAGGTGCAATCAAAGAAGTATTGCTGTCTAAGAATACGCTGGCGGTCTGAGGACACATTGAGGAAGTCGATGTAGCTCACTGTAAGCTCATCCCCTTCAGAGATTTTCTCCAGGGTTCGCAGCTCTATCCTAAGAAGTCAAACAGGGAGGAAGAGGAAACCTGAAGATGACAGAATGGAGGCTGGTGTGATGGTACAAATGAGGATAAGGAACCAGCGTAAAGGCCATTTCACATCGAATGCCGCGCGAAAAAATGACATGAATTCGCTAAATATTCATGTGAGAATTTCATGGATAAAAAAACTTTCACACCAAACACAATGAGAAATTTTCTAAACTGATTGACAAATTCTTTCAATATGTGACCTCAAACTGGCAACTAACATCAGTAACAAGTTGGTTTTTTTTTGAGCTAAAAAGTGATAATAAAAGAGCAAATAAACTGGATACCTGCAAATATAAAAAGCTTAAAATTTACAATGAGCAAATCAGACAGTTTAAACAAAATACAGGATAAGTAAAATTAATACTAAGAACATGGCAACAACATCATCCATTAGTTAAGAGGCATTAGAGCCTCACCTGTGTCTTCTTGTTCCCAGCACTAGAGTTTAGTTGCTTGTTGTGGTCTGCACCTGCCCCTATTTAGCCCTCATTATAAGTATATACGTGTTCTTACCTTTGCCCTACGTCTTTGTTGGCCATTGTGGATGTACACTGTTAGACCCTGCTCATGGTTTTCTGCCGGTCCCAATCAGTGTTCTCATTTATCCTCCCTTCCCCTCGTTACACCCCTTGTGGTTTATATGTTTGTTTGTTTATTTTTGTTAGAGTCCCTTTGTTGTTTAAAAGCTGCATTATCGATCGTCACTCTGTCCTGTCATGACAGAATAACCGACCACCTGCCACAATCCAGCAACTTTGAGCACCAGGTCACTCTTAGGGCTTCTCTCTGCCACGAGGACTGCATTCCCCATTTGCCCAGGCCTATGGACCTAAGAACCACCCTGTTCCCTCAAGTCCCCGCCCTTCCCCCTGAGGGAATAACGCCAGCAGTGTCTCACATCCTAGCGGCAGACTTCTTCACCCTCCTAGAGGCACACTGGCTCCTGCTGGGAGACCCCGTGGTGTAGAGGTCTCTGAAGGCCATCACCCAGCTTCAACAGGCAAGAATGAGCGTCCAGTCTCTCACTCACGTCGGACCCCCAGGAGGTAGTCTGGATCCAGGGTGCCCCGCCAGACATGGAGAGGGCATCTGCCGAGGTGGGTCCCTCACCTCTTGAGGATGTCTTGCCCTTTGCCCATAAAGGCAAGCCTAGGGACCGCTGTATTGGAGTCCGCGTCTCCAGTCCCTGGCCCAGAAGAGCCAAGGCCACATCTCCAGCCTATGGCTCAGAAGAAGTCCCTTCCCCCTTCCACGTCTTGCCAGACCATGAGCCACCAGAGCCCGTGTCCCAGGTTCTCAGTCCTGAGGGGGTTACTTTGCTCGCAAGAGGATCTGGATTGGGATCCTGAAAGTATCGCTCTGAATCCCACCCTGCTGGATCCTGCTCTGATCTCATGTTCACGATCTGGTCCTGTGACACGTTCCAGCACCTGCCTCGTGTCTCCTTGTCCTGGCTTGGCCGCCGTTTGATTTGTTCCTGGGTCCCGTGTACCCTCTCCAGTCTTGTCAGCTTTCCCTTGTTCCAGTCCTGTGTATCCTGTTCTGGCAGTGCCTCTCACACCCTGAGTGCATGTGTTAGATGGGGAGTACTGTCAGGACCAGTCCTGTCTGTCATCCCATTCTGAGCATTTGAGTCTGGAGTTCTAAGTTGAGTCTAGGTTGTAACGACCATCACCTTTGTCTTATTGTTCCCAGTCCTAGTGTTTAGTAAATTGTTATGGATTGTTATGGTCTGTACCTGCCCATCATGCAGGCCTTGTTATAAGGGTGTGTGTGTGTGTGTGTGTGTGAGAGAGAGAGCAGGTATACCTATCCTTATGGGGACACAATGTCCCCATAACATGATAAATATACGTTTTTTTCCCTTATGGGGATCGGTACCACATCTTTGACTTTTTGGCAGAGAATTTTAGGTTCTATGCTAATCTTTTACTTTTTTTAAGAGGCAGATACAATCACTAAGGTTAGTGGAAAAAGTTTAGATGTTTCTAGAATGGCAGAAATAGGACGTTAGTTATGATGAAAAGGTCCTGCAAACTCTGTAATGTATAGTTTAACAAAAAAGATTCATCAATAAATGATGTTAATTAAATTAAACTACTCTAGTTATTATGGTCAATGTTTTATATACACTGCCCATCTGTATATATTAAAATTACATTAGTTTTTTAGCAGTAAATGCTAATCTCAAAGTAATCTCAGTCTGACAAAGAACATATTTTATTTCCCAAAAGTCTGGTGCTGTTGCTTTATATTGGATCTTTAATTATTAAGAGGGAGAGACTGTTGTAGGTTAATGGAAATCAGTAGTCAACCATCCTGTGGCACTAAAAAGACTCACCTCCTCTGGGTATGAAAGAGAGCGTTCAGAGCCACCTGACTGAAAAAGAACAGGAGATCAAGCTTTTTAGCGGAAGGCAATATGTCCACAATCTCAAAGACACACCAGTGTGCTTAGGTTCCTCAAGACGCACATAGCAGATATACAGAAACATCATCGCTGCACTTACACTATGCTTACACATTGCCTCCTCATACATAAACATCTTATAGCCATGTTCTGTGTTCTCTTTCTGCTATTTGCAGATACTTAACAGAATTACATTCATTCATACAGGCACACACACACACCTATATATTATCCCATTCTTTAAATTCCAGTGAAATCACATTCCATATCGATAAGGCGTAGAACTCATATGATGATACACACTTGCCGTGGTTGAGGATCACGGTGCAGTTGGGCCAGCAGTTGTGATTAACTAAACACAGGTTGGGAAACAAACCCACACCGACCGCTTGCAGTCCTCTCTGGTCACTCAAGGTGAAGCCGTTACAATTAATCTGAGAAAGAGAGTTCATTTGCACTGTTCATTCATCTTCCATCCACACAGTACAAGCTACTGAGCAGATGGAAAAATTGGGAAGAAGAACATCACTCGAGAACATACCACACCAAAAATGTGAGAGATGCTGTCTACACCGTGTTTCTGGCCGTTATGAGGCCAGTAGTCCAGAAAGTCATGGATGTTGACCTTGAGCTCCTTCAGGTCATTGGGAGCCATGTCTGTCACATGGTCCTGCAGCTGTTCCACTGTGGTGAGCTGGCCGTCGGATATGATGCTGCCGCTCTTCTCTATACGCCACAGTATGCGCGCAGCCAGGCTGTAACCCAGGCGGCGCGATTATACACATTCACACGTATTCATGTACCTCCATTTACACTGCACACTTGTATACATCCATACACAATATGCATGTATATAAATGTACTGTATATTTATTTCCATCCTTAAAAAACTAGCAGCAACTAATTTACCTACCTAACTAATGAAAAAAGCATTAACAATCAATATAAAACAAATACAGGTGTCCCCTGTTTAATGTCCATTCTATCAAATATCCTAAAATATTACAATAAAAAATAAAATCTGTGTTTTAATGCTGGACGTAGCGGCTGCTGTTTTTATAATGCACCGGCAGGTGGGAGGTAGTGTCAGTCACCAAAGAAACAGTGCTGTACTGTGCTGCCTGCCTGTAATGAACTGTAGTTAACCATATTTTACTCATTGACTGTTTTTTATGTTAACGATTAATTTTTATGTTAACAGTTTCTTATGTCAATTCGATCAACGTCCAAATTGGTTAATGTCCTGTTTGTCAGAATCGAATGTGGATGTTAAACAGGAGATACCTGTACACACATGAAAAAAGCCACACATACAAAACCAATAAACATGAAATAAATGACAATTTATGAGCAGTTTGTGTGTATGAGGTGAGCTGATAGCATACTGGAAGTGGTAGGTGAAGAGGAGGAGGGATGAAGAAGTTATTGTCTGGAAGGGGAGACACGTCTTGAACCGTAGTTTTAGCTGGTCTGTTTTGTTTTGTTGTGTTCCTAATTTTCGGTTGAGTTGCGGCTAGATTTTTCATGACCAACCCATTCGAGGTCTGGATTGGTAGAGCTGAATGCATCTCTACCCATACAGTACAAGTTTTAGGAGGAACGTTCCAGTTCCAAGATTTCGGTCAAAGTCGAAAAAAATTTGACAGGCCTGTTCCAAGTCCGAGTTGGTCAATTGGAGAGGTGTTCGAGTTCCAAGGTTCTACTGAAATTAGTGCCACTACAGCATAGGCACAATGTTAGCATAATCATAACTTTTCTTTCAGCATGTCATTCAAAGAGTATTGTGATTGGTTGAAGAAGTGAAACACAAGCCCCTCCCCTGTTGAGCCAGGGGCACGTTGCATTAGGGGGAAATCAACATATGCCAAATAAGGAAATGTAAATAAACAAATGACTCCTGTCTGACTGGCCGCTTACCGGACGTTCTCATTGGGTGCCTTGCCACACGTCTTAATGGCAGTGCACTCCTGCTTATGCTCCTCCCAGCCAGCACGCTGGCACGTCCGGTCGCAGTAATGAGCAAATCTGCACTGAGCGCAGCGATGCAGCTTCTCCTGACGTCGAAAACAGCTGTGGCACACCTGCTGTGAAAGACTGTACATGCAAAGAACACTGAACTCGCACCATAGCTGGGAGTGCACTGACACCCAAATCACACCAACCCGTGATAAGATATAAACTACACAGCCACGGGGGGGAGTACTGTACAACAAACCCACGCCTGAAGTTTGCATCAGAATAAAGATCGACGGGAGAGCTTAAAAGTCGAGATTAAATTAATTAGTAGTTTTTCAGGAACATATTTTGAACGTTTTGAAAGGTCCAGAGAATGCCAGCCTCCAGCCTGACCTTGTGGATGGAACGAATTAGAATTCCTGGTCTAGATGTTTAGATGTTATAAAGTAGGAATTCAAAAAACTGTAAGTTCAGTACGTGAAACTTTTGGTACTAAAAAATTGGTACTTTCTTTATTTCATCAATTTACAGTCCAGTACCAAAATACCAAACCTACTGGGGTACTCCACTGGTACTTTGGGGTGGGACTTGTAAACATGTTCATTGTTAACTGGTAGGGCTGTTCAGTTCCAAAAATTTTGGAATCAATTGAAAATACTGCATGCTTCTGTATAATGTCGACATATGAAGCTATGAAAAAGCCTGATCTGAGCCCAACTATCACAATCCTTGCAATGTAAGAACTGCATGTGCATCATGAGATGGTGATATTAATATCGCACATCGCCCAGCCTTCAGTACAAGCACCCTGCCTCACGTTGTGATGATGTCATTCTATGCCAGTATCAGTTTTTCAATGGCAATGGAAAATGAACACAAGAAGTACCATTGACTTTAGTCCTGTTTTGAAGTACCAAACGTTTGGTACCTGGTGCAGTGGAAAAGTGCCCAGAAAATACACATTATTGAATGTCGGTCTTTTAGGGTCCATGTACTGAAGGCATTTTAGATACAACCAATCAGGTACCTGCATATTGTGTATATTTTAGGGCTGCATGAGGAAAGGAACATAAATAAAACCCACAAGCCGAGACATGGAAGACTACAGTGCCATAGACCACAGTGCCATAGACTACAGTGCTATAGACTATAGTGCCATAGACTAGAGTGCCATAGACTATAGTGCCATAGACTACAGTGCCATAGACTACAGTGCTATAGACTATAGTGCCATAGATTACAGTGCCATAGACTATAGTGCTATAGACTACAGTGCATAGTCAAGGTCATTAATTCATTTTGAAATTTTGATGACCACAGTTAGGCTACTGGTACCAGGGAAGGTTCCCCTTCAGTGAAACCTGCATGATAGTCTGGGATCCAAAACAGTAAAATTTGCTGATCCCCTCAGTCAAATTTTAAAAGGGGCACTTAGGACTCAGCAGGAAGGCATTCACATTCATACACGCAAAAGGGTCAGGTGTCCAGCAACTGCATGTCACTGGCTGTGAATACTTATATTATTATTCGGAACATGTGAGGTATATGAAGTGTTTTTCTGATATCATATGATATATCATAAACTAAATGAGCCCACAACTGCTGATTATTCATCATGCATATAAAACCAAAATGTCAAATGAAATAGAAAAGTTCTTAAAATGTCCGAACAAGGAGGAAAGACAGAGGCCTGATCTGTGCGGCACCACACCATAGCAGCAAAGTGCTTGGGAGCCTGAAGTTTCTCTGGTTGGATACACGTTGCCAGACGTCCTCGTGACTATGCAGTCATGTGGAAGGCACGGATTTATCCCTGGCTACTGTCACCCCTGCAGACGCCCCCCAACCCTGAAACCCCATCTGCATTTCAACACGTAATTCTGGCATCTGGAATGGTTACATAATGGGCTATTTTTACATGATATTGCACCGTTACTCATTTTGGACATCATTTTAAAATCACTTTTGTTTATTTTTCAATCAAAAATATATTTTTTTATCTTTTGAAACTTGTCTATTTGTCCATGACCACAATCACACTTAAGTCTATGTGAATGAATTATGTAACTATGCAGTTTACAAGAAATACCTTTGCATTTTTCAGCAAACCTTAGATTTCCATAACATTAAGTACAACTTCAGATCTTTTTCTCCATCAGATTCAAACGTCAGCTCTCTCACACAAGACTCACACGGCGAAGAATAAAACCGCAGCCCCAATCCCAGTATGAAGCAGATTTCAATGGTCTCTTCAGGCTATAATCCATCTCCGATATTTCGCAAAAAGAGTTCCAAAGAAATTTTAAATCTGAATTCAAACACTTTCTTGCCAGTATACACAAAAAAAAACAGAATTGTTTGTTATCTGGTGCCATACATATGGAGAAATGCTTGAATGAACATATACGTGTAAAAATAAGAATATAACAAAAATTAATCTGGCCAAATATCACAATCTCATATTCTACATGTTTGTTTGAGAGATTGTAACTTAATTTTAATATTATTGTAAAGTATATATGGTTCCTGATTTTTAAGGATTAATCTGAGACGGAAAGCAGCGTAGAGTGAGGTGGCTGATTAGTTTCTTGGCCACGCATGTAGAGCCTGCCTTATTACGGCCGGGTTTATGTAAGCACTACAGTCTTGGCATCTTGGTTGAAGCCACAGTCAGTGTTGAGTTAAGCAGCCAAAAGCCCCCCCTACGGTATATTTATCAAGTGACATGAGGCCCTGCATCTAATATAGCTCAGGATGCAAAACTGGACGCAATGGTTTCTGTCGCTTTTACGAAAGTGAATCATTCATGGGACAAAATGAGTACTGAAACTGAATATATCAGCTTTAAAACATAATAAAATGCGTTTTAAGAAAAAATGTAATTGAGTAAGATTTGTAAGAGGTATTATTCAGTCTTTACCCAAATGTACCCAAAAGTGACAGAAATCCACTCACATTTGCTCTCCTGCATCTAGAGAACATTCATACGTGGAGCAGAAACCACGTCCATCACACCACAGTGTATCAGCAGTCACTATGCAGCTGTATTTCATCACGTCTTTGAATGCAGCAATTTCACTATGTTTGCTGAACAATGCAGGTGATCTGAACGGTACATTTTAAGCAGATTTAGTCTTTGTGTTGGGTGAAGTTTAATAAAGTTAGTCTGCGCGTCACTGTTGGGTGTTCATGTCAGAATCATAAATTCAAAAGCACTTATACATTTCTGATAAGCCTCAAAATACTTCTTAGATTTTGCTAGTCTTTTCTAATCAGCCTGTGATTCCATAGTAATGCGAGTATCCTTACCTGTCAACAGCCTGTGATTCCATAGTATTGCGAGTATCCTTACCTGTCAACAGCCTGTGATTCCATAGTATTGCGAGTATCCTTACCTGTCAAAAACCACGGCTGCAAAGCTGGGCTCAGCGAAGACCACCTGACCTGCTGCTAGGTCCTTGGTGGCCCTGAGGCCTCGACCTTTCTTCTCGGTATCAAAGACTTCCACCGTGACCAGAGTCATGTCTGAGAGGAGGCTAAGCACAGAGAAGAGGACAGTGGAGGTGCTACTGCTGTTGCTTCTGGCCAAGGAGATGCACGCACAGTACGTACTCACACCCCACTGCTCACCTGACCAAGACAGCAAGCTCATCCAATTCACCCGGGGGGGGTGCCGTCCACGAGGCAATGAGCCTGCTGGCAGAGGGGCTGGACTCAACAGAATGACAGAAGAATGAAAGGCTGCTTTGCTTTCTCCACCCTTAAAGTAACAGGCTGTCCAGAAAGTATTTTTATCTGGCACTTGTGTCTGTCCATCAGTCGTCATGCTGTGGCCAATCATGAGACAGGAGCAGTATCAGGAGTACTGAGATACTCACGCTTACTTTTTCCTCATCTGCTTCTTTTTCTCAGTGTCCCTTTATCTTTCCCATTCATACCTCACAATAATTCATTTATACTTTTTAAAGTATTGTTTCTTTACTCAAAAGCATGGTTTGAAGTTTCTGAATAATGATTACATACATAATCACATATATGTATTCAGAGACCTGGATGTACACATTTCCTGTCTAGACTCAGAGTGATACAGAATGCTGTATGTTTGCACATAATGAAAACAATCTCACTTTCCTAATGCTACATTACTTCCTTACCTCCAGCATTTACAGTGCTGGCATCTGCTCACACCTCCAATCTATCACCATAATTTGTATAAACTCACACAGTCATTTTCAGTGACTATATGATGGGTAGTTTCACTCAGCCTTTTCTTTGGGTGCAAAATCACTGTAGAACATGCCTGGAATATCATGCAATTACTGTCAAGTTTGAAAGGGTGTGTTTTTATTGTGAGTGATTTCTTTAAAATCCCTATTGATAATTTTACTCAGTAAATACTCGGATTGCCTGCTTTGTTGCTCACTGAAGGTGTACCCAACTAAATACTCCTTTCTGAATCAGTATGCTTTGCTACCCTGTTCTGGATAAGCAGTTTAGAATGGACGGATGAACAACAATATTAACAAAGTTTTAAACAGAAGCATGAAGAAAAAATATTCGTGTAGTACAGCAACCCCTTAGCCTTAAGCACGTGAAAACAATTCAGGGACCCACATAACTGTATAAAAATAGTACATGCGGTTTCTCCTACACTTTAAGAGTGACTGATCTTTGGAAAAATTACTTTCGTAAACAAGAAGGCACGCTTTTAGGTTCCAATGCTTTGTCCAGACAGTGTTTACAATGAAGAAAGTGGAAGGTGCCACCAGAGTTTCACTGCAGGGTAAGTAAGCCGGGCAAAGCGACCAGAAGATGAACAACACAGAGACAGCACCTGACGCTGATGTCATATTTCTCATCAAGAATATTAGAATTTACAAATAATGATAATTAATTTTTTACTGTATTATTTAATTATAACTATGATTATTTTGGATAATGTATAAAATCAGTAATATAAAAAATTGTGAATGAGACCAAATAACAATTACCATTATAAATATTTAAATTATTTTGAAAGCCTTGAAATGAGAAGTTTTGTAGGAATCACGGTCCACTGCATCAAATCTCTCTTGTCTAGGGGGACCTTTCTGTCAAACATCAGTCAGTATGATTTTACTGCAGCTGCATAACAGGCCTTCTGTTGAATAATTTAGCAGATGCTTCTAGCTGTTAATGTAATTGAGCATAGAATTAATCATGATTTGGGTTTGGGGATAAAACGATGCATTGATTTATTGTCAGATAAAATTTAAACAATTAAAAAAAGAAAAATTAGAAAAACTGTAGATAATGAACATCACTTGATAACACACATCACATCACAAAAACAAATGCAATTCCAACCCATCATTTGGTTTTGTGTTTTAAGAACAAACGACCTCTAAACACACAGAAAGGCTGTTTAGTTGGCACAGCACCGTTCTGGTAATACTAGTATAAGTGAGTCATGGAAGAGCACTTCCTAAGGAAAGTTCCGTATCAGTGTCCTTAAAGAAAGCGATGCCTCAGCCATCTTTCAAAAAGGCAAAACTGAGAATGACCAAGGCAAAAAGACATCGGGGGTGTAGCACTAATTTGGCAATTTAAAGGCTGGTGTACTGTAAACTCTACTAGCTTGTATAAACTAGACATACTGTGAATGTTTGCAGTCCATTCATCTTTTTTATGTTCTGAATCTGTTTAAGGGGAATCCCAGGTGAATTTTAAGAAAAATGGACCCTCGAAGTAAAAAAAAAAAAAAAAGACAAATTATATGATGAATTATATTGTGATAATTATCAATATCAACCGATATTTTAAAAATTGTGAGAAAATATTTTGCAGTATTGCCCAGCCTAGTACACATGGATTCTACACTCATGTTGGCTTTAACAAAACTATGAAGTCCCAGACTTGAGACAGTACTGTAAACCATAAGCACATCATAGCAGATATTTGGTCTTATTTGACATATTTGGACACATTTTTATTTCAGGACACCACAGGAGAACACTGTGACTTAAGGGCTGGACAGAAGGTTCTGGAAAGAAGCGTGCTGGACAACTGTGCAGATGGTGGGGAAACAAAAACCAGGACACTGTACTAAGAGACAAAAACCAAACAAACAGATTATAAAACGAAAACTTAAACAGTGACATGAGACAGAGCAGTCAGGAGCATGCAGACTAACGTTCCAAGAGTAGCAACACTGAGCCCAGTGCAAAGACAGCATTGTGGAAAAAATGCGGGGAAAACATTGTATTTTGATAAAATCAATCCCGAACTTTCACATTAAGCACAAAGAGTAACAACATAGATGGATTCAATCATCACAACAATCAAGACTGGAGAGAAGACAGAAAGTACTGGAGGAATGCCGTCTGTATTGTAGCTAGAGTTGTGGTTCTTGAGTACCATCTAAAGTCCATATATTTCGGGTCTTAATTTGAACACTCGTGACTCAAAAAATCATCTAGGGTCCCTTTGAGTTCACAGCGTATGTCTGCAACCATTATGCAGCTTTGGCCCCACCCGTCCCCCCAAATTCTTATACTATCTTCAATGAACTTAGTGCAGCACCCACTTCTGCCCTTCATCACGTCTGCCAAGTCAGCAATTATCCCGTGTACATACATAAACTATAAGGAGTTTTTTGTGCAAGACATCAGGTTTAAAAGCAGCACACTATAGACAGCAAACATCGCAAAAGCATCGATAACTGAGATAGCTGGCGCGATTTCCTCTTTCAGTCAGCATTTGGAAAAGAAACATAAAGTTAACTACATAGGTTGCTGTGACCCCATCATCATGAAACTCCATTGTGCAAGTTTAAGGCATAAAATGTTCAGAGCGCTTGTATTTCCGTAAAACAATGTCGTTTTGCTGTGGCGAGTCACAATCGTAATAGATAACATGTTACATAGTTGTGTATGTACTTTAGCTACATTGTATGTTTCATACATTTAAATAAAGACAAACCTTTTAAAGGATCATTGTATTGTTTTATGCATATTTGTTGGTAGCAGAACCATTTCTAAACAGACATCCAACCTCTCCCACAAGTTCCAGGAGTCTCCTTAAAAACTGACAGCAGGTCCCCGACACCCTGGAATATGTTGTTTTAATACTATCATAGTATCCAGATAGTACAGCATTTTAAAAAGCAATGTTATTCTATGGTGGCTGATTAGTGCTGATAGACAGTACCTGATTCATAAGCAAAATACAAATAAATTCCTTTGCTGCAGAAAATACTACTAGGTTTATAGCTACCCATTCATTTTTTTTTTAATAGTTTCTCTCACATATCAGCTAGTAAGATGTTTCTGTACTAAAATGACACCCTGTTATTGGAATTTTGACCTTAATAAGATGTTTATTATCTATCTGGTAGATGGCATCCTGTAAGTAACAAGTTGTAAGTAACAAGTAAGTAACAATTGAAATCACAAACAAATCTGTACCCAATGTTGCTTAAATCAATTTGGTCACAAAAGAGTGTAACAGCTGTGACACACAGAAAAAACTCGGTAGTAACTATTACCTGGTCTGTAAATGACTGTATCCAATACCTTTCAAAGAAAATAATCATATTAAGGAGAAAATGCTGTAACACACTGAAAGGACATGTGAGGGTCATGTGTAGGCTGTCCCCTCAGTCTGTACGCTGTGCCTTTCTATCGTCCTACAGGTCATAAAAATCAACGTGGGCACCAGACTGGTACCCATCCTCTAGCAGCAGCTTCACCATCTTGGTAGCCGACTCAGCGCAGGTCAGCAGCTTGCCTTCGGCATGCAGGGCGCTCAGCGTCGTCCTCAGCTCCGGGTCTCGTGTAGTGGATCGAGCCTGTACCTGCATCTCTGTGTCGAGAGGACCTGTGAGGCAGGGAAAGGGAAAGTCTACTGAGAAATAAACAAACAGTCTGCCTGTTCGCCTGTCCTTCTGTTGTCCTGCCAGTTTGCCTGTCTGCATGTCTGTCTGCTTGCCAGCATATCTGTCTGTATGTCTGCCTGTTCGCCTGTCCATCTGTCTGTCTGCTTGCCAGCATATCTGTCTGTATGTCTGCCTGTTCGCCTGTCCATCTGTCTGCCTGCCTGCCAGCTTGCCTGTCTGTATGTCTGCCTGTTCGCCTGTCTGTATATCTGCCTGTTCGCCTGTCCATCTGTCTGCCTGCCTGTCAGCTCGCCTGTCTGTCTGTCTGCTCACCTGTCCATCTGTCTGCCTGCCTGCCTGTCAGCTTGCTTGTCTGTCTGTCTGCTCACCCGTCCATCTGTCTGCCTGCCTGCCTGTCAGCTTGCCTGTCTGTCTGTCTGCCTGCCTGCCAGCTTGCCTATCAAGTGTACCTGGGGCGTAGCTGAGCACACGAAGGTCCGGCTCTTCCTTGGCTAGCACCTGGAACATCATGTTGCGGGCTGCCTTGCCAGTGCAGTACAGGACCCAGGAAGGGAAAGGCTGCAGGGCACACAGCGAGCTGACATTGACCACGCAGCGCCGCAGCCCGGGCCGCTGTGGGAAAGCCCCCAGCAGCCCCGCAGTCAGGCTGAGGGCAGAGCTCACATTTAAAGAGAGGTAGGAGTCCACTTCCCTAGGGTCTGTGAAGCTAGTGGCCAGCCGGGACACATCACCCAGAGAAGCTGCATTATAGGGAGGAAGGGGAATACGTCATCACAAACAAATCACGCCATGCCCGCACATCGTTTAAATAGCAAATGATTTTGCGCCCACTTTCCACTCCTAAGAGTGGTGTTTTTTAAATGAGATGTGTCCAGGTGCATTGTCGGCGCGTTGCTATTATAAGGCAACAAAATGACGTTGTGCTTTTGACCATACAAAACCACGTCTAAAGTCGCATTGTTAAACAGTATTGAAGCGACGCGTTTTAGATTAAGTACGCAGGTATGCTCTGGAAGTGCACTAACGGTTTTTTTTTTTTTTTTTTGTTATTTTATTTATATGCATTTTATTACAGAGTTCACGTAAGGAATAACTAATAATAATGGGTTCTTAGTCATTTAAATGAGTTCACCTGTTTATAGTCAGTATTTTCCTGCTTTCTGAGATTGTGTATTGCAGTACCTAATGTTGTGCTCGTTTTATTCGTGACTTAGTCCAGATTCACAGGTAGAAAACACAGGTTTTTGTGAAAATAAAAAAAATGGATAAAAATGGACATTGCGATGAGGGGTATGCTACAAAATCGCTAACAGTTCGGATTCAATACTGCAGAAATTCACTATATACCAAAATATGAACAGGATAAATAGGTGGTATTGGTGAAACTCACCCGCATTGTTGATCAGTAATAGATGTTCTATATCTGCAGAAGGCGTCTCTCTGGCTGCCCTCACCGTTTCCTCAATCCCTTCTTTCTCTCTTAAATCAGCTACCACACAACGTATGGCCAGCCCAGCTCGATCCGTTTCCGAGCTCGCAAGATCTGCCCGAAGCTCATTCAGCTTATCCCTGGATCGGGCTACCAAGAGAAGAACGGAATTTGGTTTGAGCAAACTGTATACTTGTATAGCAAGAGTCCGACCAAAGCCTTTTGAAGCGCCGGTAATTATACACAGTGCTCGACCTAAGTCCCTGGAGACTGGAGCAGTCATGCCTGAAATCAAATCTGTATTATAGCAAGAACAGTTGGTAGTATGTACTACACTGAAGTGTTGCTTTCAGTGACAGATAAAAACAGAAATACCCCAGGGGACCACCTCCTGAAATAAATATATTACGCTTCACAGTGTTACTAATCCTTTCTTCACTTCCTTCCTGCTCCCATATCCATATACACGTGACGACCCGATCTTTCATTTTCGGATTTCCAAGGAAATTATTCCGAACAGCAGTTGGCAGATGATTACACATAGTTTTACTCATTCGTTTGCAGAATGTGATATGTCTTACTCTAGTAAACGTCTATTAAAACATGCATTTTATTGTTAATATTCCCGAGTCAAGTGTTTCTACTGCAGTCCTTTTATTTAGTACTTTTATTCAGTGCGGCGATTGTTGCCATCATACATCCGACCGTGAAACTCCGTCGAACTCACTTTCCCATAATGCACTGCCAACTGAAATTACGGTAGCTCGGGAAGGTCAAAGTAGTTTTTTAACCTTTATGTATATCTACAATTTACAATTGCTAAGTTTGACCAACTTTCACTGGAAAAGGCCTACGCAATAAAATCACAGTGAACACGGGAAAAGACATACGAGAAAACCAAACATAGAAAAGCACTATAGGAATTTCAGAAAGTCCAAGCTTGAAAAGTTTTAAACAACTCTTTCTCTTTATAAATTTCAAGGCCAAAATAAATACTGTAGCTCTGTACGAAAGGCTGCAAATGATGGCCTTGTTTTTATGTACCTTGCTTTATAGATAAAAAAGTCAATAGCTTGTAAACAACCTGCTTAATATTTCTTGACCAATTCTGCTTTCCCAATGTTTGTGTTTTTTCCTATTCTTTTCCTATTTTCCTATTCTTATTCCAAATTTTAAGCCTTTCTCACAAAGCAGTATCTTTTGTAATTTGAATATCCAAATCTACTACAGACATTATTAATATTTTGTGAGCTATCCTGAGTGAGCATTCTTTAACTGCCAATATTTCACACTTGAAAGTATCAATTATCATTAATGTTTAACATTAAACAAGAAGAATTTGTGAAAATGATGATATCAATGATCTTTGGGATTTGGTTTGTGTTTTTTTCATAAATATTACAGTGTCATGAGCCGCCGAATTGATGACCGACTCTTACCCTAAAACAGTTTCTCAAAATCTGAATTTTTAATAAGAATTGATAGCATCTCAATATTGAAAATCGGGGGGGAAACTGGGAAACCTTACTTAATATCTCTATTAGCTGTAAAACTCGGGGAGGAACCATGAGTTAATACAACAGCACTATTCGTATCCTTACAGAATAGTTTAATTACATCAATAAATATCTTCCCAAACCCAAACCATTCCAGAGTTTTAAACATGAAATAGTACTGAATAATATCAAATGCTTTGCAGAAATCTAAAACCAAGATCATCTTCTATTAAATAATTATAATCCAATAGATGAAGTACAAGAAGATTTTTTTGTAGTTGTTTGTAGTCATTATTTAAAAGCCTTACTGGTCTCAGATTATCCAGCTGTCTGAAATCCTTACTAGGTTTAGCTGTCAGAATAATAATTCCCTGTTTCATGGTATGTGGAAGGGCCTGGGCTTCTCTTAAGTAATGGAACTTTGAGTGAATTCCAGAAATGTCTGTAGAAATTACTAGTTAAACCATCTGAACCGGGAGATTTATCTACAGACAGACAATTGATTGCCTTCTTTAATTCCCATCAGAATTCATATTAAAATCAGCCTTGCAATACATCTGTCTTGGGAGACCATTCTTCAATAATCTGAAAAAAAGAGTCAACTTCTGTAGGGGAGTTAGAGGAGGAGTGTGAGTTACTATAGAATGTAAAGATTCAGTTTGAAGACTCGCCTTTCATACCAGCCTTGAGCACCTGGACAACAACAAGAGAAACACCTCTGTCAGGATGTTATCCATCGACTTCAGCTCAGCCTTCAGCACCACGATACCAGGCCAGGTGGGAGGCAAACTCAGGGGGCTGGCCTCAGCAAATCCATGAGCACTTGGGTCCTGGGCATCCTGACTGACAGACCCCAGGGTTGAAGGTGAAAAAATTTTAAAAATGGGTATCTGAGCAGGAATTTACAACTGAGAACTGAAGTTGCCTTAAAGGAACACACAGTTAGTCTGGTTTGAAGGCAATTCAGTTCCCATGTGACTCTCAGAAAGCTCATTGGGGTGTCCAGCCACCTCTGCTGTTAAGGTCTTCAGAATGAGAAAATCCCCTGGTGATGATGGTAGAATAAAACATTTGTACAGTATAAGGAGAGCTAAGTAGGGCAGAGCAGAATGTTAAGGAGACACTCCAGTGTGTAAGGGGGCAGCATGGTGTTCAGGAGCTTGGGGGAAGAAGCCATTACACAGTTTAGCAGACCTACTCCTGATGCTGCAGAATCTTCTTCCAGATGGAAGGGGGGTTAACAGTCTGTGGGAGGGATGGTGGGGGTCAGCCACCATGCTGGTGGCCATACGGATCCAGCAGGAGGTGTAAATGTCCTGCAGGCTTGGTAGAGAGCTACTGGTGGTGCACTCAGCTGTCCACACAATCCTCTTTTGTCAAGAAACTGGTGTTGCTGGTCCAGGATGGGTCCTCTGTGATGTGAACACCAAGGACCTTGATGCTCTTCACTCTCTCCACTGTGGCACCACTGATGCAGAGCGGGGAGTGGCCAGCCTTGGTCTTTCTACGGTCAACAATAAGCTTGTCCTTGTACCAGGCTGCTAGCTGTCACACCTCCACTCTGTACGACGTGTCGTCATTGTCGCCGATGAGACCCACTACTGTGGTGTCTTCTGCAAACTTGATAATATGAATATGGTCCATGCTGGAACTGGAGGTGCAGTCGTAGGTCAGCAGCGTGAAGAGCAGTGGGCTCAGCACACATCCCTGGGGGGCGCCTGTGCTCAGCGTGATGGTGATGGAGCTGATGATGCCGATCTGGACCGTCTCAGTGAGGAAGTCCAGAATCCAATTGCAGGTGGGGGTCTTCAGTCCGAGCAGGTCCAGCTTACAAATCGGCTGCTGAGGGATGATGGTGCTGAATGCTGAACTGAAGTCAATGAACAACAGTCTCACATGGACGGTGTTCTAAGAGCGACAGGGTCAGGTGGAGTGCAAGTGAGATTGTCATCTGTAGACCGGATTGTGCGGTACGCAAACTGCAGTTGGTCCAGTGTTGGGGGGGGAGCTGGTTTTTGACGTGGCTCAGGACTAGCTGCTCATAGCACTTCATGATGATTGGTGTAAGTGCTACTAGGCGGTAGTCATCGAGCTCTGAAACTGTACCCTTCTTTAGAACAGGTCAGAAGGAGGTGGCCTTGAAGCACTTTGGGACAACAGCCTGGCTCAGGGAGGTGTTGAAGATCTGTCAGTCAGTCATTTGGTCAACACAGGTTCTGAGCACTCGACCAGGTACGTTGTCAAGTTTAGCAGCTTTGCGTGGGTTGACCCTGGTGAGAGTCTTTCTCACGCTGGCTGCAGACAGGGAAAGCACCTGGTTGTCAGGCGGGAGGATGGTCTTCTGCGCTGGCTTGGTGTTCTGGGCCTCAAACCTGGCGTAGAAGGTGTTGAGTGCATCTGGTCGGTGTCACACACGTGCGGCAGGGTCCTGTAGTCTGGATGGCTTGGATGTCCTGCCACACGCACTGCGCAACTCTCGAACATGAGTAGTGGTTATTAATTTTCCGCAAATACTTACACTTCGCCAACTTGATGCCCCAGGATAAGTTGGTTTCAGCAGTTTATGAACCTCTGCTGATGGTTTAACCCTGACAAGGACATCCAGTGACTGAGTTGATCCGAGTAAGTGAAAAATTGACATTGCACTGGTTTTTGAATTAATTTAATGAAACATACAAGATGAAATTAAACAGTAAAAGAGCCTCATTTTCACATCACCCACGTCATTTTAATTTTTAATAATCTCAAAATATACACACATGAATACAGTCTGCTGATCCAGAGGGAAATACACATAAACCTCCATCCATATTTCATAACCACTTTTATCCCAGGAAGGGCACAATTATATATATATATATTTATACAATTACAAAATGAAGAATAACAGTAAATGTAAAAAACAAACACACACACTGGTAAAAGGTTACAGTTTATTATTTGGTTGGTTTTCCTCATTCTAGCTGAGTAAAATACATCAATGATTTAAAAGTCCAGAATTATTCCCGTTAACACATTCATATGTAATTACCCATTGTTTCAGTACGAGAGGGGGATATAGGGCTCTCGATGGAACAAAACAGAACAGCTCAAAAATATTTAATTAAAAGTGATACAAAGTTATGAAATATAATAAGCAATAATAAGTAATCCCAATAATGATTGCAAAATTAAGGAATATAATAAGGCAAAATTATGAAATGCCATAAACATTGATAATTAGTCCAAAGCGATACAAAATTAGGAAATATCATAAGCATTGTAAGTAGTCCCCTAATGATTAAAATGCATCAGCAGTTGCAAAGCTATTTACACTCGGACGTGCCATCATCACCCACCTTCACACTCGGACATGCCATCATCACCCACCTTCACACTCGGACGTGCCATCATCACCCACCTTCACACTCGGACGTCTCATCATCACCCACCTTCACACTCGGACGTCTCATCATCACCCACCTTCCCTCTTAGACTGGGGAGCCCCTTTCAGTCCTGGCAGGAGACCAACAAGTGAGTCCCAAGAAAGTGCCGGGCGATGCACGCTCTACCCCATGGCTGAGCTCCAGTCAATACTGAGATCTCCCCCTTCCTTTATACTACATTAAGAAAGCGACCGTGTGCGTGTGGGCAGGGAATTACCTGGCCAGGCTCACCCCCCCAGGCAATGCGCTCTCAGCTCTCCAATTCTCACCTAAGTGGAGGGAAATGGCCTGAAGCTACAGAGCAAACCTAAGCAACACTTTTCTTTTAATTTCTAGAAAAACAAGGCTAGCGTCCTTCAGCGACGCTCTTTCTTCCCCAAATCCAAGATAAGTGTCTCAGGACGAGATAAGTGTCCCTTTCTCTAGAGAAAGACAAGATAGGTGTCCTAGCTCTTTCTGGGAGAAACAAGTTATTTCTGAGAAACAAGTTATATAAGTGATCAATGAAAAATATGTTTGCGTAGTTTGACCAAGGCACAATAATATTATGGGTGAATCATGGACGATGTATTTGAATCTCAGGATGATTAGTCCACACACGCTCAGAATCAATCCATACCTCAATCACCTCACATGTATGTCTGCTAGGTGGAGTTGGAGATGCTCCAAACTGTGAGTAATGGAGTCAGACACTCACAACTTCCCAAATCATTACCGTAACAGGAGGACAGTGAAGATATTTCTTTAAGTCTATGCTACGTGGGCGACGTGGCCCTCTGTAGGGGGAGGGGGGCACCTGAAAGTTCATCTCAATACACCCATACAGGTATCTTAATTGGGAAAAGCATGATCATCACTGAATTCTCATTTTACTGTCTTTACTATAAATCAGTATGCAAAAAAATCTTTAGTAAAATAATTTTCATTTTACAGAAGAAACAATCCATCCTTTTTCTGTTACCACTTGTCCTATTCAGGCTTGCAGGGGGGTCGGGAGCCTGTAGGCACAAGGCAGGGAACAACCCAGGATGGGGTGCCAACCCATCACAGGGCACAAAGCAGGGAACAACCCAGGATGGGGCGCCAACCCATCACAGGGCACAAAACAGGGAACAACCCAGGATGGGGTGCCAACCCATCACAGGGCACAAAGCAGGGAACAACCCAGGATGAGGTGCCAACCCATCGCAGGGCACAGTCACACACCAGTCACATCTATGGGCAATTTGGTAACTCTAATTAACCTTAGTATGTTTGTAGACTGTGGAGAGAAACCCCACAGTGACACAGGGAGAACATGCAAACTCCACACACAGAACCCTGGTGGAAACTCAAAGCCTGGTCCCAGTGGTGTGAGGCAGCAGTGCTAACCACTGCACCACTGTTTAACTTGCTGTTAGTATTTAAAGTGTGTTGCAAGACAGACCTTGGTTTGAACTGTGCACAGATCCTTGGCACTGCCTGCTTTTGTCTTTATAATTCCAGATGGCACAATTTACTGGTTTACTGGGATAAAATGAGGCCCATAAAATTTCCCCCTGGCTGCATTGACTGCACTGAACAGCCTGTTAACCCAATCAGCACAGCTTGGCTGTACCCCCATATAGATAGATCCCAGGATAAAGGGGCTCAGTGAAGGTAGTCTGGACACTGAGCAGGAGGGTCATGTTGTTGTCAGAGGGGCTGTAGAAGGACAGAATTCCTGCCCTGGCATCCAGATACACCCCTATCTTGGAGGCGAAGTATCCATATTGCTCTGTTCTCTCATTATTGTACCAGAATGAGTAATTTTGACCGGAGTAATAACCACCAGGATTGTATTTGAGACACCAGGACTTGTCATTGTGTCCATACATGCTGTCATTACTGTCTTCTTGCCTGCCGATTCCTTTGTATGCGAGGGCTATACCGACCTCCTGCCCACTACACTCAACCTCCCAATAGCAGCACCCAGTCAGACCCTCTGTACACAGCACTTGGCTTTTTGAGTTAAACCTCTCTGGGTGATCAGGATATGGCTGCATGCATTCCTCCCATGTCACCGCTCTGTTGAACTCAGACAGACGCAGGTTTCTGTTTGCTGTGTTGGAGTCCAGAGTGAGCCGACAGGAATCTGGGGATGGGGGACATATTATAGTGAAGTTTTCATCTTATTCGCTTCTTACATTAAACAAGAGTGTGAACGTTATTGGTTTTAATACTTCTGTATTATTTTAATCTTCTATAAGTATTTTTTATTTTTAAGTCTGTCAGAGCATGTATACATTACATTGTGGGAAACAAATGTCTGCAAAATGTGATAACCTGCTATTTTGATATTGTAGCGACATTTTTTCAGTGCCTATATTCCTATAACAATATAAATGTTCTAATGAAACGTAAACTCCATGCCCTTGGTGAATCTTATCACCTAGATCTCTAAATATTGTAACTTTACTGAAAAATATCATTGCTGTACTTTGTACATATGATACTACTCTCTTTGCTCAGACTGAATTTGGAAACAGAAGAAGCTTAAACTGCTATTAGATTTGGAAGACACTATACACACAATAGTGCTCAGGATATCTTTCTCTTGATTCGGTTTTGAATATCTTCTGGCTACTCATTCTTAAAAAAAAATATTCAGACACTACTTTAATACTAACTGTACCATATTTACAGGTACATACATAACGTATGCAGGTACGCATGCGCAACAAAAATCATAATTCGTTACATTATTTGTGCCACTAAGCCGTCTTTGCGTACCTGACAATCAGTTCAACACCTCATATCACGTCTACACATATTTATTTACAATATGTGCAAAAAACAACAGACATTAAGCAGCTATTCTGGCATTTTGCCAAATGTCCCTCAGAATGTAATAAAGACCATTTTTCTGTTCCCCACAAAGATCTTTGAATGTGATCAAAAAAACTAAAAATGCTAAAAGTCTTGTATCTACAAACCTGTGTCTGTGTGTGTGTGTGTCTGTGTGTCTGTGTGTGTGTGTCTGTGTGTGTCTGTGTGTGTGTGTCTGTGTGTGTGTGTCTGTGTCTGTGTGTCTGTGTGTGTCTGTGTGTGTCTGTGTCTGTGTGTGTCTGTGTCTGTGTCTGTGTGTGTCTGTGTCTGTGTGTGTCTGTGTCTGTGTGTGTCTGTGTCTGTGTCTGTGTGTGAAGACACTCACATTCTAAGAATTCTGCTCTGGTCGAAGGCACTATTTCCTGCAGGACGACGTAATTAGCAACTAGAAGAACACAGAGAAACAGAGATGTGAGTAACAAACATTTACTTAGATGGACTTCACTCACTGTGGGGACGACAGCACTATCCCTCCATCCATTATCTGGCGCTTATACAGGGTTTTGTCATGGGTGCAGCAGTTTAAGTAGGGATGCCCAGACCTCCCTCTTACAAGCCACCTCTTTCAGCTCCACCGGGGGAATACCAAGGCATTTCCAGACCAACCAGGAGATATAATCTCTCCAGCATGTCCTGCTGCCCCGGGGCCTCCTCCCAGTTGGACAAAACACCTCCCCAGGGAGACATCCAGGAGGCATCAGCTCCCACTTTACCACATCAGAACGGTACAACATTCACATTACTGCTGACGCTTCACCAATCCGTCTGTCGCTGTCACATTCCCTTCTTCCCTCACTCAAGCACTAGGGTATTATTACTATGAGGGACAATAACAGGCATTTAAACAAACTGATACTCATTTTGTGAAAAACATAAAAGGCTCTTCGATTGTGTAATAAGAAATGTAATTCATGTGATCTGGATTTTGTAGCCTGTAGAATTTGACTGACTCTATTGCATACTTTCTCTACATAGTCTATATAAACATGAACAGAAATGGAAAATGTATGAATTAACCTGTCTGCTGGATTTCTGCCGTTTTCTTCTCACAAACATTCTCCAGTTCATCCTTCAGCCCAGAAACTACATTCTTCACATTCTCATAAGTGCACTGTGGATTGACGGAGATTCTGGGTCCAAATCCAGCGTCAGAAGGGTCAAGAAGACACTGACACCTCTACAGACACAAAGTCTAATTAGACATCTACTTCGAAACAAAAGTGTAATGCAATCAATTTATAATTATCATTACTATCATTACTCTGGCAAATGGAAGTCAAGTACAAATGAAAATTTAAATCCACTTGAATACCCTGGTTTTCATTTACATTGCATCTAACATTTATTTATTTAGCAGATGCTACTGTCCAATACAATTTACCAGTGAGAAAAGCAGACATAGGACTAAATCACACATACACAAGTCATTTATATGAAGTCTAAGTCAAGTCTCAGATCAGGTCAGGTTGGGGAGCCTGTGCTGATGCACCGCATTGCTGCACCCACCACATGGCGAAACTCCTTGTGATGCCAGCTGGTGACCCCTCAGACAGACGTACGGTCCAGTCCCACCCTCTGTAAATGGTCATTCATCTGCAGCCCAGGTGTTACTTGGGCATCCCCATGGCCTGATCCAGCCACTCGGGTCCTCAGCAATGAGGATCCTGTGAGCCGGATCACCCTCAGGGAAACACGCCACATGATCGTAGTGCCGTAACTGACGCTCTCTCACAATGCAGGTAATGTGGACTTTTCTAGCAACCACTTGCGAAGGAGTCCAGTCTTCGTCTCAGCTCACTGGATAGCGTTTATGTCTCACAGCCATACAGCAAGACAGGAGGCACCAGGACTCTAAAGACTTGAACCTCTGTCCTCTTGTAAAGATATCAGGAGCGCCACACACCCCTTTCCAGTGACCTCAAAACCCTCAATGCTCTCCCAATCCATCTGCGGACTTCAAAGGAAGAGTCAAGATCGGTAAATCTTTCACCAACAGATGCCCCACAACTGCTGGACCCCACAACCCTGCCCAACACCCAGTCCATACAAGCATTATCTCCGAGGAACAGATTCAGATGTGCATAATGCTTCGATTACTCTGTACGCCGGACGTGGGCCACTAGACCACAGATGGTGTGTCACCTGCTCACAGACTCATCTAACAAACGCCTCCTTTTCTGCTCTCAGGGCCCTCATAGCCGTCCTCCTCAGTTCCCGATACAAACTGGAGTTGCCACCAAGTCGTCGCTCTGACTCCTCTCGATAATATCCAGGGTGCCCTGCGAGATGAAACCCCTCCTTCTGGGAACACTGGCAACACCAACACAACCCTCAGCAACCGTCAGGGTCTTATCATAGACGGTCTCCCATATCACATTCAAGTCAGTAGTCACACCCAAATCTGCAAGTTCCTACACAAACTGTGTGCAAAATCATCTGAAACAGCCTCAGTCAAGTTTCAAGTCAACAATATCCAAGTCTAAGTTGAGTCTTTTTCATAAAGTGGAAAGCATGTCTCAAGTCATAAAAACTAACACTTGAGTCCGACTTGAGAGTCGTCATGTGGCTCGAGTTGCTCACCTCTGGAAAAAAGCTTGTAGTCTGTTAGCAGAGACAGACAGTTGGGGTTAATGGTCTTGCCCAGAGGCCCAACAGTGATGTGGTTACTATGCCAGCCACATGATCTAAAGCCATGACCTTTCATGCACAGCCATCAATTCCTAACCAACTGAGCAACACAACACCCCCCATGTTAGCTTTCATACTGTCAAAGTCATTGTTATGTTACCTGGAGGAAATGAATGTGATCCACTGTGTGTGAAAACTGGTCCAGCTCCAACTGTCTCCTCTTCAGTTCAGCAATTTCCTGCTCCAGTCTCTCCATGTGTTCTTCAGCCTGACTCACTGCAGCCTTCTCCTGATCTCTGATCAGCTGTGTCATCTCAGAGCGTCTTCTCTCAATGGAGCTTATCATCTCAGTGAAGATCCTCTCACTGTCCTCCACTGCTAACTGTGCTGAGCGCTGTTGGTGACACAGAGGATAGTAAATTGAAATTGTCCCCTTTTGAGTCTCTAGAGAGCCTCATTGTACAAAATCAATGTGAGCCAACAGGATGCATAAAAACAACACAAGGCTGTAGTTTAAGCCAAATTTAAGATTTAATTTTATGGATTATAATATTTTAACCAAAATTGTTATATGAATGGAGAGTGGAGTTATATGAGTGGAGTGGACATTTGATCTGTGTATTTTGTACCAAATAAAAAGTCAAGATCAGCTGGGGGCCCCTAGAGTGCAGAGTCCTGGGTTGTTCGCCCCTATGCCAACCCCCCCCCTGGACTCAAGTCACCCATCTGTGGACTGTGGGAGAAGATCCTCAGGCCTTCTTTGAAGCTGGCTGTTATCTTCACTCAAAGTTCATACTTACTGGGATTGAGTCCGCAGCCATTTTCAGCTCCTCCAGTTCCTTCTTTCTCAACCCAATTCTCTGCTCAAATCCTTTCTGTGTTTCCACTATTTGTTTCTAAGTAAAAAAAAAATGATGAAACGAGTTTATTTCCTTAACTGAAATAATATTCTTTAATCAAGTGCTGCCTGTGACAGGCTCCAGGTGTTCCTTGAACTGGTTAAGTGGTTAGGGTGTGGATGGATGAATAGATATTCATAAATATATTGACTGTAGTTAGCATAGACTGGGTATAGACCCACTGACTCATATTCCCAGTGAGGGATGTAAAAAAGGTTCTGAAAGTCAACCTTAAGTTTAACTTACTGTATATAATACATACACAGTTGCCACTTTATTAGGTATACCCCATCTATCATTACCCGATTCATATCTTATTATTGGTAATAATAAGTAATTACCAATAACTTTATTATTAACTTATTATTATAATATAATTTATTAACTATTAATATATTATTATTATTATTATTAATAATAATAATAATAATAATAATAATAATACAAAACGTTGTCCATAGGATTTTGATCAGTCAAATCGTTCCAATGCTACGGACCAAAGAATTTCTTGGGCGTGATCTTTTTGCACTTAATGACCAGAACATTCTGTTCTCACCAAACTTGCTATATGTAGTCGGTGTGACATCCTGAAGGCACTCCCCAAATTTCCCCAAAGTCACCCAGTAGAGGGCTATAACTCAAAATAGCTTATAACTCAGAAATCATTCGACAAAGAAAGATGAGATTTTGAATATGTATTCATGGCCATATGTCCCAACTAATCATTGAATAAAAGTTCATGTACTTATTAAACATGGCTGACAGCTGCCAATCAGATTTCAGCAGGCTGTAATTACACATGTATATGAATGACAATCAAGAAATTTAGTGCCATGGTGCAACTTTCCCTCCAATATTCAGGGCTGCGAAGAGACACCAGTCAGCCTAAAGGTGGCGCTATAGTGCTGTGTTTTACATTTTGGCCCATATTTTCTGAACTGTGGGTCATAGAAAGTAGTTACTCACCTTTGCTAATAAGATCGTCAAACTTTGCCTCTTAGATCTTTAGCTAATTTGCGAAATATACTAAATGTACTTTTTTGAACTTGTCCTAGACATCAAAAAGTTGTATGTAGGATTTTGATTGGGGCAACTGTTCCGATCCTATAGACCAGTTAATTTCTTGGGCGTAGTTTGTTTGCACTTGAGCTATTTCTCATCAAAGAACATCCATTTCTTCACAGAACAAAAGTTCATCTGCCACAAATCATGTCAGCTAATTGTGGACAGCGAGTGGGATCAGAACAAACAAAAAAACTTAAGACAGGTAGAGCATCGAAATGGTGGTAAACCGCTCATACAGTACAACGTCTTGTTGTTAAGATGACCTCAGTGTTTAGATGTACTTCTTTGGAAAAAACACCATCTTATATTTGGGTCAGTATGGTAAATATCAGCTGAAATTGCTGCTCTCCACCGACATGTTATTGTGGCATACTTACAGATTCGGTTCACTCTGAACTTATGTATGACATTTGGCAAATTTGTTACAGCCATATTTACATCACTCCTAATCATTGAGATCAAAAACCATATATTTCTCTAGTTCAGGGGTCTCCAACTCCGGTCCTGGAGAGCTACTATCCAGTAAGTTTTCTATCCTACTTGACTTCTGATGAGACACACCTGCTCCTGGTATTTACCTGAGAACAGGTGTGGCTCATCAGAAGCCAGGTAGGATAAAAAAACTTACTGGATAGTAGCCCTCCAGGACCGGAGTTGGAGACCCCTGGTGTAGACCTTTCACTCAACAATTATATTACTGCTGTATTGCGACTCTCCCAGTGACATCAGTTACAGTACCAGACAAAAATCTGGACACACCTACTGAAAATCATTTCTTCTTCAACATGATAATGACCTTAATCACACCTCGAGTTTATGCAGTAAGTATTGTGAGCAAAGAAAGAGACGGACATGACTTGGCCCCCACAATCCCCGGACCTAAACCCTATAGAGCTGGATCACGGAGTAAGAGCAAGGTAGCCCAATTGTTCCCAGAACTTGTGGGAACTCCTTCAGGACTGCTGGAGAAGCATTCCAGGTGGTTACATTTGGAAGCTGGTTGAAAGAAAACCAAGAGTCTGCAATGCTGTCATCAATGGAAAAAAGGGACTTGGAAGAGACTAAAACTTGAGAAAATGTTGAACACTTGTCTTGCTTGTTGCAGTATTTCATATGTTTTACATCAATGGCAGGAGGCCTTTTACTATAAGGCAAATAACACAGAAACGCATACAGATGGCAAGACTTGACTGCTACTGTGTATCAGTTGTTAGTTACATCTGCTCTAAGATGTATGAGAGCTGACTGCGAACTTTATTCAGATTATTTCTGCATTCTGCCTTTTGCCCTGGGCCTCCTGGACCAGGCCTCAGGTTCACCTTGACCCAGTACCAGATAAGCAGTTACGGAGATGGACGGAAAGGCACACTGTTTTATCTGCTCACGCTTTAGCTTCTTTCTTCTAGCCACTGCGCACAAACCTAGCGAGTCATTACTGCCAAACCAGAACATTAGACACTGCACAACTGAGCCAAAGTTCACATTTAATAGATAACAGCACAGTCACTGACCTTTATGGAATGAGGTCCATAAAAGAAAATGGAAACTGGTTATTTTTTGAATAAAGTACATTTCGAAGCCTCCTTTGAAGCTGCCAGGACAGGCACTATATAGAAGTTTAGATAATTCTTCACACTTTTCAGACGTTAACACTGACAGAGTTCAATTTGGAGAGAAAAAAATGTCCCATGAGGGCAAATTCTCACACTGCAGCCATCTGAACAGCCAGAAGGCACCTCAGCAAACAGTCATGGGCCACAAATGGCAAGGTCAAGCTGAAAAGCAACCATTCAGAATCAACCAATCAGAAATACTCTGTTGTAAAGCTGTCACGACTACTCGATGGTTTTTTTTTTTTTTTTTTTTTTTTTTAAAAAAGCACCGATTAAAATTTGGCTTCTCAATTACCTGGCAAAATGGAAGAAGGCAGACAGAGCAAAGCAGGCAAGAGCCCAAACAAAGAGCAAACGCCTCCGGCGTGTAGGAGAACTTCATATTAAAGGAGAATGAAAACGCTGAAAATCAGAACTTACATATCACCATAGCACAACTGCAATGCAACATCATCAAAAAGACACCCAAAGGTTCATCTGATGTGAGGGCAGCCATGGTATCAACAAGACAAGCCTTCAGTTAATTAGCAGCATCATCAAGCATAATACGGTACACAGTCAGTGTCTCTCTCTGTCCCACACACACACACACACACACACACACACACAATTAATATAATATATAATATAATATAGTGATAGTCCCACTCTGTCCAACTACATTTGTTCCACTGGTGTCACTGGACATCTCCATCTTTGGCAGAATGACTCAAATCTACTCTATAGTATCAAAACATCCTACCAGACAGACACAGACTCAGCAAGAAAATCCAGCGCAAACTGGGTGGTTAAAATGTATGACAGCAATGATTACTGAAGGGCAATGTGTCCGACTCATGGGCTCACGATTTAGCTGATTTCGAGTTTTACAGTTTTATTTGATGACCGTTATTGACCGCTGATTGCAACAGAAACCAAATCACACCCCAGACTAGACGAGGAAACCTTGTCGTATGGAAAGAGCAGCTCGAAATTTCAATATAAAAAGCACTGAGTCAATGAGATGAAAGTCAGCACCTATGTGGTGATACTCTAGCTCAGAAAAACCAGGCCGGCTGATACTCTAGCTCAGAAAAACCAGGACCGCTGATACTCTAGCTCAGAAAAACCAGGCCTGCTGATACTCTAGCTCAGAAAAACCAGGCCTGCTGATACTCTAGCTCAGAAAAACCAGGCCGGCTGATACTCTAGCT
>JAODLC010000123.1:25930571-25942893 GCA_026781145.1 Hippopotamyrus pictus | reverse complement strand
GCTTTCTTAAGGCTCCAGCTCACATCCAAGGTGATCAGTGTTTCAAGTTGTCAGCAACCATGGTACCTGCAGTTTGACCCTGACAGTCTGTGTGAAGCTAGGCAGTATTTAGTTTGGCCAGTGCTTGGAAGGGAGCCCAGTTGGGTTGGTCTGTGATGATCCTGGTACATTTTGGGTTGTTTGGTTTCTTTTGGAAAAAGTAGGGGTGATGTCCTGACTAAAATCTAGCCATCTGTTTTCCTCAGGCTATAGGTGAGGGTTTCTGGGAGCCCACATGCAGTGTGCAGACTACCTGACTATGTATGTTAGACACATGGGGAGCTAGGACTTGAACCCTGGTCTTTGGGCTGTGAGGCAGCAGTGCTAACCACTGTGCTATCCAGCCAGCCCCTCCTACTATCCTATGTAGTTAACTGATGTATTTGCTTTCTTAAGGCTCCAGCTCACATCCAAGGTGATCAGTGTTTCAAGTTGTCAGCAAGCATGGTACCTGCAGTTTAATCCTGGCAGTCTGTGTGAAGCTAGGCAGTATTTAGTTTGGCCAGTGCTTGGATGGGAGCCCAGTTGGGTTGTTGGTTTGTGGTGATCCTGGTACATTATGGGTTGTTTGGTATTTTTTGGAAGAAGTAGGGGTGATGTCCTGACTATAATCTGGCCATCTGTTTTTTCAGGCTATGGGCAAGGGTTTCTGGGAGCCCACATGCAGTGTGCAGAATACCTGACTATGCAGGTTCCACACAAGGGGAGCTGGATTTGAACCCTGGTCCTTGGGCTGTGAGGGAGCTAGTGCTAGCCACTGTGCTTTCCAGCCACCCCCCTCCTACTTTCTTTTGTAGGCAACTGATGTATTAGCTTTCTTTAGGTTCCAGCTCACATTCCCAGTGATCTGTGTTTCAAGCTGTCAGTGACCATGGTACCTGCAGTTTTGACTGGGTTGTCTGTTTGAAGCTAAGCAGGGTTTGTTTTGGCCAGTGTTTGGATGGGAGCCTTTTTGGTCTGGTAAGGTCCTGCTTCTTGCCTGTAAGGCCTCATTAAGGGTTGTTTGGTATGTTTTGGAAAAAGTAGGGGTGATGTCCTGATTAAAATCTGGCCATCTGTTTTCTCAGGCTATGGGTGAGAGTGTCTGGGACTACCTGACTCCAGGTTCCACACACAGGCAGCTATGGTGGTGGGGAGAGTCTTGAACCCTAGTCCTTGGGTTGAGGCAGTAGTGCTACCATAGCCAAGAAACACGAGGAGAAAGGAATCGGCAAACGCACTGAGAAGCGCAGCAGTGATCAGCAGCTCCGCCCACCGTCCCGCTCTGATTAACATATATTTGCATGTAGTGAACTTGAAAATGGAAAGCCAAAGTAGCAAATGAAAAGTCAAATTGGAACATGAAAAGACAAAAAGGGTTTTTAATTTTATTTTAAAATTTTTCACATCTGACTCATACATGAGTGGAAAATTAAAATGCAAATGGTTCAGTTTAATTTTAATTTTTGCATGATTTTTTTGCATGAAAGTAAATGGCAAAGTGGAGATTGTATTTTCTTTTTTTCATTTTCACTTTCATTCTTTTTTTTGCAGAAAATACCTCCCATACTAATGGTCTCTATTAAAATCTATTAAAATACTATTCTCATGTTTGGGTAACAGAATACTGCATGAATTAGGATGATCAAAGAAAAAAAACACATTATGACTTTTAAATTAATGCAAACTCTTAACTTGATACATTTCTCAGCCTTAAGTATTTATGTCTGTTTGTCAACATGTAAAGTTAACACTGCATATGTTAGCAAAGGAATTCATTCTGCCCAAGTAATTAAGACCTACCTTTTCAAAATCCCTCGGTAACCACTGGTTAAGTTTCTTTTGAGTTTTTTCAGTAATAGAATTAAAATTTAAAGAGCTTCTTTGAGGTTGATGCTTAGCATTTATTGTTCCCATAAAAAACTTCCTTTTTGATTGGGATATTAAAATAAGACAGTTCTGTTTAATTGCAACAATCTCACATTCACTTAAATGTAAATAGACACCTGAAGTCTTTCAGAATCGGTGTATGGCATCAGTTGTAAAAGGAATTTGTGATTTTTCTTTGAAGGAACAGTACAGTGTCATCTGCTAGCTGAGTTGTTATTAATTCTTTGGCCGTTATATAGATACCTCTTACGATGCCATTTTTAGTGCAATAGATGAGAAGTTGATTTACCAACAGGGAATTCAAGCAGTGCCAGTGTTGCTACCTGATACTTCCCTTCCGAATCCGGTCCATGTACAGTGTACATGTGCGCATGAGAGTCCGAGCCGCACAACCTACCTGATTTGTATGTCTATGTGCTCTTGTACTTGCTATTCAGTTGTATTTCTTTTTTCCCATTGGTACATCTAGCATATGTTCTCAATTGTATCTGTTCTTCAACATTAATATAAAAATTATTTCTGTCAGCACCGTGCGTGCGCTCCCACTTGAATTAGCTTTATTGTCATTATATTGCACAGTATAATGAAAAGCATTTTGTGACTGTCTCAGTTCATGCATTAACACTGAATAAAAACAGCAATGCATTGAAGATCATGGTCTCTGATTACCCCCCTTTCCATTCAGGGTGAGGTGGTAGAGATTGTACGGGATTATAAATACGGGGGAGTCCACTTTGACAGCATACTGGATTGGTCTGTGAACTGCACTGCCCTCTACATGAAGGGTCAGAGCAGGTTTTATTTCCTGATAAGTCTGCAACACGAACCTGCAGATTTTCTACCAATCGGTGGTAGTAAGTACCTTTGTCTATGCTGTTGTGTGCTGGGACAGCAGTTTGAATGTGGCGGATGCAGCAGAATCGATCGTAGACGATTCCGCTCACCTACATCACAGTGTCTAGGCTGGACAGAAGAGCACTTTCAGCCACAGACTGATCAACCTAAAATGCACCACAAAATGCCTGAGGAAGTCAGTATAATCAGTAAAGTAATCAATCAGAACATGTGCAGTAATATCTACTCTTTATCAATATCAGATATAAAGATCACTGTGAGATGACGGCGAGATATCACATGAGAGGCTGCTGTGCTGAAATATATAGGAAATGTTGCGATGCAGAAGGGTTGACTGTGTACACTACATACTAAAATGCAAGACCTCACAATATAAAGCAACAAAAAGCAAATTTTGTCTGTTCATGTATATTCAAATATTTTTATAATCTATATGTTGCGATGGCAGCCGTGACAGTCCCACTTAACAACTTGTGTCCCATCTTCCCTGCCATCTCCATAGCTGGCCTTTACCTCAACCCTCCTTCTGAGACAAACAGTGCCTGGTTGTTGTAGTGAGCCATGAGGGCATGGTGGTAGATCCCAGAAAGGTTGTGGTGGTCTGGTTCACCCAGCAAAGTTTCTCCAAACTACGCGGGTTTCTGGGTCATGCCTCCTATTTATTATAACACATAACAAAGCAGGAGTATCACTGTGAAACAAAATGCAGCAGGATAATCTTTTATCTTGATTATTTTGTTCTGATAATCATTGTAAGCCAAAATTGCAATTGAAATTAAAATTCAGTTAATCTCCCAGCACTTCTACTAACATGATTCCCTATCATGAGTGCATCATTACATCTTCTGATTATTACTGAGGTGGAAATATTAATCTGCTTTCTGTAACTCCCTTATTATCCTTAACATTTACAATAACATCTGACAAAGCAGAACATGATTACTGCATTCCCTGAAATAATATCACACAGCAAAATGCAGTACAATATCATAAAATACGAATTCCAGTTACAGTGTTGGCAAGCTGAACTCTCATAACTCTGAAGTGTCAGTATTTTTATCATCATAATATGTCATGTTCTCTTTTTCCTTTCCTGCTTCATGTTTGCTTTTTATTTCTCCTTTGTCACATGATTGGAGCACATCGCCATAGTAACCTGGGCACATTTGTGATTTTGCCACCGAATTTGTGAATGGAGCAGGATGTAGAGGCCCCGTGGGAATGATTCTCTGTGCTTGACTGCATGTGTCCCTGTCCTAGTTGCACGACTTCAAAAAAATGTTAGATGTCAGTGCTGCAGCACCATGACGAAAGCTGGAGAGGGTGGGGATGAGAAACCGGCCATCATTGTCGTCTCTTATCACTGCCTCATTGTTGTTCATGTGTGAGGATGTGAATATGGCCAATTCGCATTCCATGCATAAGCATTTCTGTTCCCTATTTTACATTATGCATAAATATCTCAGTTGTATATTTCACTGTACGGGCCAGAGAATAGACATGTCTAGTTATGGAAATGCAACACTGAAAGCTTTTGAGTGTAACATAGCCCTTTTGATTTCTGATGTCTGTAAAGGCGAGAACATTTAAAACTTGAAGTTGTAGTTATGGCACATGAATGTGTTCTATGGCACCTCTGAGTTGATTATATCTTATACATTGCTAGGTATCCTTTTTGGTGCTACGTGCCCTGTACTGTAAAAGGAAGTGTTTATTTTGGTGATACATGGAAAATATTTTGGAAAGAAAAAAATAATAATAAAATGTGGAGTTGGATTGTAAAAACAAAGTACTGATTGTATTATGAGAACAGTATTGACTACAACTGCAACACAAACATGACCTTATAAGAATGCAGTCTCTGTGTGAGAGATGTCATGGCGACCGCTACATATAACGTCACATACCCCAACTGCTCAACTTAATTTTGAGTCCAGGGCTGCTGGGTTGTCTGCAGGAGCATGCGCAGTGGGCCTGAGTGGCGAAGGAGCGTGCTCGCGCGTGGCGGAGTGGGCGGAGCGGAGGTGGGTGTGTGAGACAGCTGATACAGTTTCTATCATCCGATTTCAGCTACAGGCAATATCGCAGAGAAGCGTCTGAAGCGATCCGGTGGGGGCTGAGGGCAAAAAACCAAGCTGATTTTCATAATCGCACGCGGACTGACTGTGCACCTGCTGATAGTAAGTATAACAGCGCTGTGCGACATAACCGAACCGAGGTTTCCCATGCAGAATTACCCGCAGCAAAAGCTTCTCTTCACCTGCGTTTCCTTTGAATTAATGATAAATAAACAATGCGTCATGTTTTAATTGAGACGTAGAATGGCATAGACTGTAGGGCGATTAGAGTGATGCATCTAAGGCGAATTTAATGGGATCGGTGCCGAATTTGACAACGTTTATCACTGGAGGTGAAGACGATGTGGGAATGGAGACTGGAGCAAGATGCAGAGTATCTGCGGTTTGTGACCGAGGTTCGCTTTCTCTTGGAAATCCAGTCTGGGGAACGATGTCGCGTGCTGGCACCCATTATGTAATGCCAGAACATGGATAGAAATAATTCATGTGGTTCTGAAAGGTATGATCGAAACGAAAAGATGCTATGCATCTTTTGGGCTGAAGCATCACAGGATCAGTTGCCCCTCGACCTGCCCGTTAGCCCATCTGGTTGTTGTAGCAGCTGTAGTATAACCGTTAATGACGTGCGTAGAAAATTGCAAAATAAGCTGTAGGATGGACAAACGTGTATATTTCTGTGGGTTTGGCACATTGATGTACCGTCCTTTATGAATGGAAAAGTGAATTGCTGGGGTTTGAGGAGTACAGTGACGAGTCCATAGGTATTTTTTTATGGAAATACTTATTCTTAAAATGATCAAGAGATGCTGTGTAACGAGATGTAAAGGATTTAATGAGGGAATAAGTAAGGAACCCAGTGAACAGAATCATTAGAGCATTGGTAGTAGGCAGAGTAAAGAAATATTAAATTGCTATGTACAAGATTCAGATGAAAAAATGTACATGAGCAAAAATATTTGTATCTTTGTATCCTTATTTAAAGGTAATAGACTCATAACTCGTAGTTTTCACAAGCACCATACATTCACACAGTGATACACTTTCCCCTGATATGCAGTGAAAACTGGGAAAGTGTGAATGGAATAAGTTTGAAAATGAAAGATGTACTAATCAGGGGTAGTAAATATAGTTAGTAGGTTTCTCTCATTACTAACCCTGGACTAACATCAGAACAACAAAACAGTGATACATTTTAACAGCTGAATACCCTACATCATCACATAGAAGTGTAGTTAAATGTATTTTTTATGTATATGTGCTTATGGTGGACTGAGATAAATAAATAAAATGTGGCATTAAAAGTGACGTGCTTGAGTTTTACACCTACTTCAGAGAGGAATGGGGCACAGATTGGCAGGTGTGTATCCAGTGGTGTGGGAAGGCACAGGTATCCTGGTAGATTCAGGGGGACCAGCACTTGGTAGGGGCCGTTGCATAAGTAAAATAATATGTAAAATTGGGTGGGGGCCCAAAGTAAAATTTTGTCAGGGGCCCCAGAATTTCTAGGTATGCCCCTGCGTGTGTCAGAGTAAATGGGAAAGTAAAGCATAATGAAGACTACCTGCATTACCAAGCATTTGAAAACAGGAAGTGAACATAGCTGCAAGCATGTGAATGAGTGCATAATGAAGAGCGTGGGGGGCGATGATGTAATGCTTATGAGTGACTGACTGTGGCAGTGAGGGGGGTGTCAGCACGTGCCTGTCTGGCCACATAGAGGTGGCTGCCCCCTACTGAATGAACTGTGTTACAGCAATAATTGCGTGTACTTTTATTACAGTGTAATGCCATTTTACAATTCTGCTTGATTATAGTCAATCAGTATGAGACTGATTACAATGTTTTATTCAAATTGTTTATCTCCTATTTTAATGTATGAAGCTTTGTTGCATTCAAGAAATAATTAGGAGAGAAAGTTTCTATTGAACACATTAATCTTTTACTTAAAATAAAATGTAGGTAGTAGAGATATTTGTATCTTCGTATACATATTTTAAGGTAATAGACTCATAACTCTCATAGTTTTCACAAGCACCATGCACTCACAGTGATACACTTGTAGAATACACCTGATCCATTTTAATACAAACACCTTCCTCTACACATATAGTCTGGCTTCCTCTCTGTATTGTTGTACATGGTGCCAATAATAGATGCCACTAAACAACAGGCAATGAAAAGTGATTTAGCTCTGATCTAGACTCACGTTCTGGGTATGTACTCACACATGACACTGTATATCTTACATCAGGGGTCACCAACATGGTGATGCCCCCAAGGACCGCATGAGTCGCCCGCGGACCTGTTCTAAAAATAGCCCAACTCACCAGTGAGCAGCGTCTAAAATTTTATCCTGTTGTTATTCTTCTTTAATCATATTTGCGTTTATATTTAAAAATGACAATATCTAAAAAAAAAAAAAGCATTTAAAACATGTTTATTATACATGAAGTTTAGATAAGTTTAGGAGGGCGTTTCAAACTGGTAGCCCTTCGTTTGGCTCGGTACCCGTGAAGTAGCTCTCAGTTTCAGAAAGGCGGGTGACCCCTGTCTTAGATGCTCTGCTACTATTTGAATGCATTTTGCTTATTCATACACTGTTAATGCTCTGTAGGTCTCTAGGTCTGTGTAAGTGTTTTCCTGCCTCTTGTGGTGACATCCCGTTTCATTCCCTGCCTGCAGTGTGTGTGCCCGTCGTTTGGCCCAGACCCCCACCCTGCCATGGAGTGTGTGGACTGCAGGCATCGGCCTGAGGGGGCGGGGTTTACTGCCATGGGGAGCGTGGGTAGTGGGGTGTCTAGCCAGCAAGAGTTTGCCCTAAGGAGTGTGGGGACGCGAACCCAGAGCAGCCCCCCACAGGGCCCGTGTCGCACCCAGCAGGCCCCGCGGGGGCGTGGCTGCAGTGCAGAGAGACCCCAAGCCCTAGCTGCTATTGACAGCACTGAACGTACATCTACAAACACCTGCGAGAGTCACACACCGAACAGTGACCGCTCGGCCTCCAAAGATGACCACGCTGTCTCCAGCAGCGACTGTACCGTCTCCACTGGCAGTCAGCCGGTGACCAGCAGCATGTTTATGAATGGGGCGGGGCGCAGAGGAGGCCTGGACATCTGTGGAAATAGTGTGCTGCTGAAGAACAAGAAGAATGTCAGCCAGCTGGGGGCGCACTGCCGAGAGAGACGGAGCAAGCCGGAAAACAACAACAACGCGCCGAGAATGCAACCTGTGTCTAGCAAACAGGAGCAGGTACCAAAATGGCTACTTATATATCAGTGTATGTATACACGTGTGTACTTGTGTCTATGTGTGCATCCGTGTGTTTATGGAAGAAGACACAGAAGCGTTTTTCATGCAAAGGTCACTAAATTTCATTCATAGTGATAGGGAGGGAAAAACACTAAAACCTCCTCTGACGGTAACATGATACCGATTGAGAAATTATCACGACTAAGATTTGTTCCATCCTTCCACTTTGTTGAACACCAGCCTGGAATTTATCCCCGATCAGGCAGAGCTCAGGGCAGGCGACACCCGGGGCACGATACCACAGACTCACACCAATGCATCGGGTGATTTGGTCACATCGCTTTAGTGAAAGTGCATGCAGGCCAGACGCATGTGAAATGAGGCTCAGACCGGAGAATACTGCCTTCTCTCATCATCACATCACTTGTCCGCTTTTCTGTATCTCTCCTTTAGAGTACTGATGGTCTAGTCCGGCCCTCTGCCTTTAAACCCGTGGTACCCAGAAGCTTCCACTCCATGCAGAATCTGTTATCTGCCCCACCTGCAGGAGGTGCAGGAGGGGGGCGTGGTGAGGTTTCAGGTGGGGCCCCCTGTGTACCGGGGAGGCAGAGGGAGCAGGAGAGCCCTAGTGGTGGGGCTGAGAACAGCACCGGTCAAAGTGGGCTGTCGGACTCGGGCAGGAACTCGCTGACCAGCCTGCCTACTTATGCCGGCTCAGCTTCCATCTGCGGTCCAGCCCACACACTAGGGCCTCTCAGTGCCTCCACCAGCCACATCAACAAGCTAGGCACAGCCGCCCAGAATGGCCTCAGTGCCTCTGACAGCGGCCGCTCCTCCTCCTCCTGCTGCCAGCGCCTCAGTCGCCCTGGTGACAGGCCACTCCCCCTGCAGACATCCCCGCCCTGTGACGACATCATCCAGGACCTGGAGGACCGCCTGTGGGAAAGAGAGCAGGAGGTGACACGTGGGCATCTAAATGGATGTGATGGAGAGTTTTGGGAAGGATAGCTACTCAATTACAGCAGCAAGGCTTGTGTTGTTCTCTGTGTGCACAATCACACTATTTAATTTATACAGACACTATGAGTATAAAGGACTAAACTCTTGTGTCCTTTTCTTGATTTAGCAATAAAGTTACAATACTGAACCAATAAACTAGCTAGCAATAAACACAATTACATTAAACTCATGCTTTTATCCAAAGCGACTTAAAGGTTAGCGTTAAGAGTTACATTTTTTTTTCTTTTTTTTAATGTGTGCTCCCAGAGATTTGAACCCCCACCCGGTGCATTGTTACTACAATAATCTACTTCTTGAGCTACAATTAGGCCACAATGTAAAACCATAATGAAAAAACAAACAAACAATAAGTACTGAAATTCTGTAAAACCATTAAAATCCAAATTGTGAATTCCAAAAACAGTCCATATGATAGTTTTCAGTAACTGTAATGAAAGTGAAACTGAAGCAATATGAGCGGACAGCGTTAGGATTTAAGGACCAGCCCAGGACATGCTGGGTGAGGGTTATGGTTAAGGGTTATTAACTGTATCCACCTTACCCAGGTACTCCATATGCGGCGAAACTTGGACCAGAGTGAGGTGGCGATTGCGCAGGTGTTTGAGGAGAAGCAGCGCGTTTGGGAGCGTGAGATGGACGAGCTGAGGCAGAATTATGCGGGGCGGCTGCAGCAGGTGTCGCGGAAAGCTCTGCGCTCCCAGCATGCCTTGCAAGCACAGGTGGCCCGTTTGCAGCAGGACAAGCGGCGGCTTCAGGATGAGATCACCGCACTGCTTACTCACCGGGAGGAGCTGGAGAGGAGGTGCCTGGATTACAGAAAACAGCAAGCAGACATCCTTCCTCGGCTGGAAGAGACCAAGTGGGAGGTGAGCATGGGGGTCACACCGTGATGTCATCAGCTGGTGGTAGAGGACACCACCCCCTGCAACATTTCAGGAGCTTTTAGTGTTGGGATAAAACGTGCACTGACCATTTGCTAACGCAGTGCCTGATTGTGCCTCTTTGCAGGTGTGTCAGAAGGTTGGGGAGATCTCCCTGCTGAAACAGCAACTGCGTGAGAGCCAGGGGGAGGTGACGCAGCGCGCGGGAGAGACGGTGGCCCTACGAGCCCAGCTGAAGGAGCTAAGTGCTCAGCTGAAGGAGAGAGAGGAGACGGCACTGAGCCTGAAGGGCTCGTATAGCAGCAAGAGCCTGCAGCTGGAGCACTGTGAGGGGGAGCTGCAGAGGACCCTCAGGGAGGTGGGTGCCCCCAATCAGAGCAGATAAGGTGCAGCTTTTACATTTTGTTAGCTCTGTCTTGTTTATTCCGTCTGTCTCTTAACCTCCTGCCATTCTGACTCATAACTTCCCGCCTTTCTGTCTCATACCCTCCCGCCTTTCTGTCTCATACCCTCCCGCCATTCTGTCTCACACCCTCCCGCCATTCTGTCTCACACCCTCCCACCATTCTGTCTCATACCCTCCCGCCTTTCTGTGTCATACCCTCCCGCCATTCTGTCTCATACCCTCCTGCCTTTCTATCTCTTAGCCTCCTGCTTTTCTGTTTCTTCCTAGGTATCTCAGCTGAGGGACAAGCTGGGTACCTTTGAGGCAGAGGTTGAGAGTTTGAAAAGAGCCCTTGGCAAAGTGAACAGAGGGGTGGGGAGGGCCTGGGGGGGGCTACCTTTGACCCAGAGCCCCACAGAGGCAGCCCCTCCTCCACCTTCTTCAGGGGGCGACACCCTCCTGAGTCTGCAGAGTGACGAGGCCAAGGCCCAGCGGCAGTGGGAGGAGGCCGGGGATCTGCAACGAGAGCTGGAGCGCCTACAGGGGGTGCTGTGTTTAGAGCGACAGCAGCGAGAACAGCAGGCCCTCAGCTTTGCTCAGGAGCGCCACAGCTGGCTGGATGAGAAACAGCGTGTGCTACAGTACCAAGCACAGTTACAGCTCAGCTATGTGGAGCTGCTACAGAGGAACCAGGTGCTGGAACGTCAAGTGGGCCAGCTCGGGACGGGAGGAGCCTCACCCCCACCCATTTCCCCATCCTCACCAGAACCACCCACTGACCTCAACAGCCCGCCTGCCACCAGTGACACGAAGTCCACTGCCCTGCACCAGCTGACCCCTGCTTGGCCAGCTGCTTCTCGCCTGGAGAGGATTGAGTCCACAGAGATCTAGGCCTTTAGCCACCCAGTACGATAGCGTTTCCACCATATCTCCCTCCGAACAAAAAAGGATACAGAACCAGTAAGGATCTATAGGAGCAATAACCATTATAACCACACCAAATCCACAGGAGAACCAAAATCAGTATCAGCTTGTTCAGTGTGGCTTTGGGTTAATATTACTTGCTTTTTGTTTGTATTTACTTCAGAAGTTCTTTCCTGACTGGACATATTCAGTCAGTGTTTGTGGAGTTCTGAATATTTTAAAGCCGGATGCCAATGTTAATAATTTTAACCAGCATATTAGAACCACTGGACTGGCATATGACTGAACAGCATTTACCAAAATCTCCATGCAAATCTAGGCCTAGCTTTGGATACATGCAGACAGATAACCTTAATAAACCTTGACGCTTAAATATCACGACCATCTCACCATAAGCCGTGTACAATCTCACTGATACTCACATCTGTTTAATTCCTGCACTCGCATTCAGTGATTTAGTTTGTGTATTTGACTTGGATACAGATACTCCTTCACTTGGACATCTCTCACAATCATATAGCAGGTCAAACTGTATGTCGCTAACAATGTTAGCGAAACAACCAAAATTCCGGAAAAGGAAAAAGTTACACCAAGCAGACCCAGATATTGTATGTTCTGTAATCACTACTCAATGAGATGGTCTTTGTTAGTGTGAAAATAGTGACAGCTTTGACAGTCTAAAGTGAAAGTAAATTAGGATTGCATCATAATCTTAGACAGGATGAAAGTGATGCCTGGGAGTATTATATGGCCACTAAAGTTTATGGAGGCACTGCTATAGAGCTTTAGTGGGTAAAAGCTAAACATGGAAAGCATCTGGGATGCTGTGGGACCCAAATTCATCAGAACTATCAGTTAAAAACTCCCAACAGGCAGGAATCTTAATGGTTGCGTAAATGATTAAACAAACCAATGGATACTAGAGAAGAGAGATAGATAATGCCACTTCTTTCAAAAAGATTTATGACCTAAAGGTCAAAAGGTTACGGGTCAAGAGTTCAGTGGTGGGGCGGGGTTGGGGT
>JAODLC010000123.1:25919309-25930471 GCA_026781145.1 Hippopotamyrus pictus | reverse complement strand
GCTCAGCTCCGTCAGCCATCACCCTCATAGCACGGGGCTATTCCGACAAATCACACTCATAAGCACACACAATTCACCGCTGAAACTTCATTTCATTCTCCGCAATAGTCAAAATAAAATTAATAATTAAAAAGTAATAATAATAATAATAATAATAATAATAATAATAAATAATAATAAAAAATAATACTAAAATGAATAAATAATTTAAAAATAACGAAAATAAATAATTAACAATGTCACTAGTCGTGACGTCACCTGGCTCCACCCCAATCACGCCCCAACCCCGCCCCACCACTGAACTCTTGACCCGTAACCTTTTGACCTTTAGGTCATACATCTTTTTGAAAGAAGTGGCATTATCTATCTCTCTTAGTGAAGATCACACCTGAATGTTCCAGAATATAAACTTCCAACTGTGCAATTCAGCAACATGTAAAAGAATAGTACAGTAGTTGAATGGGAAGCAGTGCATGTGAAGTGAAGGCGAGGACTGTGGGTGACTGTGGTGGGGCAGAGGATAGGGCTAAGGGGAGGAGAAGAAATACAAGCAACGAATATGGAGGGATACTTCAAAAGAACTGGAAGACAACAGCTCAGGATGACTGATAAACTGAACGTGACTGATGACAGTAAATGGTCATAAATTCTTAACAATGTACATGAACATTGGAATGATGAGTGTGAAGTACATCACTTTAAATGAAGGTTTTGTGTTCTCAATTAATAAAAATAGAACAAGAGACTGAAAGAGAGAAATAGCCACAGGATGAGATACAGATTACTGTCCCTTTCTAAGTAATATGCGTCAGACTTGCTGCTATGTACATCTGTTGTGTCCTGCTGTGTTCTTGGTACAAAACTCAAAGGCAGTATATTTGGTTGTAAATAGCTTTGTTATTAATGAGTACATGTTTATTCCAGTAATGCTACTGTGTGTGAATAATTTAATACCAGTATTGTGAAAGGACACACTTTAATTTTTATTTTTTTAATTTTATTAATATATAGAACTTTCAATTCTACTAATGAACCAAACATTCAAAACATGTCTTTTTTTAACATTAACGTAATACATGTAACTCTCGTAGTGTTTGAGAGAATAAAATGCTACTACACTTGTAAAAGCTGATGACCACCATAAACTCCCTCAGAAGCCCTGCCAACCACAAGTGAACACGCACACACACACACACACACACACACACACACACACACACACACACACACACACACACACACACACACACACACAGAGAGCTCTGCTATGCCTGTTTTTGCGGGGGCTCTCCATTCATTTCTATGGGTGTAACCCTAATCCCAACAATGACAGCCGTAATCATTACCCAGCCCTAACCTTAAAATGAACTAAAAGTAACCAAACTAAACTAAATTCTCCCTTGTGGGGACTGGAGAAACGTCTCTACAATGTAGTGTATACAAACACACACACACAGTCCCCCCAAAGAAACCTTGCAAATCAGGCAGTAATTCAGTAATAAACCCTTGTCACTACCAGTCAACATAGCTTCTTTACAATAACATAACAAATGCAGTATTTTTAACAATTGATAATTGTGATTATCAATGTATTTCTTATTTCATACAAAAAGTTAGATTTTTGAGTTAGTTTATTTCACAGCCTAACCATCTTTTAGTTTTCTCAACTATAAAACTGCTTTAAATATTCTCATAATCTGACGTTTGGTCACACCATTAATGTTATTAATGTGAGAAGGTGCATGAATTCAGTAATAAACTGAATATACATGTAACTTTTAGCTGAAAGTTAACAGGACAGATATTGCGAAAAGCTTATCAATTATCATCATAAATCACCCAACCCTCAAAAAAAGAAGTAAAGAAATTCTTTTAATCATGGATCTAATCGATGCTGGACTGGGATTAAAAATTCCCCACGGTATTTTTTAAGGGGGGGCATGTACGGGACTATTTTTCGTAGGGTAAGACAGTCTTGTGGGGCACCTTAAATCTTACAAGTTATCCGTTTACGCAAGAAGTCCTGCTTCGCGATACAGGCCCCTGATTTAGATAACGCGTATGTATTATGTTAGCTTTCTTCAAGTTAAATTTAGAATAAAACAGCAGACTGTAAACCTTTTTCATGAGAAAATTATAATTTAGTTAGTAAGGACATTTCATTATATAGTCATTTCTTGAACTAGCAAGCTAATCTTACAAACAGGTGCCGCTTTTGCGTGTTTAATGTGTGCACTATCGGTTCAGCCCGCATAACAACAATGTGACTTCAACCTCTCCTTTGGCTTTTTTCTCAGTGTCTCTCTTATTAAAGTTAAACAATAAAGTGTTTGAAAACGTAACACTATAAAATTCATGTGTCATTGGACCGTATTTGTGTTAGCGCCACCCAGCGGTAGAGTGTGAATGCCGGTAGAGTTCCCGTTAACCTTAGCTATAGAATTAGAAGTACAGTATAAAGGGACCTTTCACTGAGTGAGCAGTTGTCCTCTCTATATTTTCTCTTTAAACATTTTGTAGACTTAATGTTCTCTGATTATGAGATTTAAATTGCTGTAATCTATGCACTTCACTTCTTCAAACTTAGGCTAGTTAGCAAATTTCGGCTAACCAGTGTGTCGAGAGGCGACGGCAAAGCTAATATCTAAATTCATTTCGGCTAAAACAAAGGGGATTACAGAGGAAGTCCGATTTGCTTATTTTTGACGAAAATCAAGAAAACAAATCCATATATTTATTTATATTTGGAATCGTAATTAACGTATTCTCAAAATGAAACTTAAGTGAGTGTCACTCACTAAAATTATGTGTAAATTTTTTAGGACTCCTGTCACTCAGAGCCCATTGGAATCGTCCTACCTTTCTCCCCCTTTACGGCCCCCCTGCCATCTAGATAAGTTTTTATCGAGCCCACCCAACATGTCCAAATGTCCACATTAGGATGCCATTCTTGTAACAATCACTGTTTTCGGTTAATAATTTACCACTATAAAACTAGTGAATAGATGTAAGGTGGAATGGCGTCAGCCTGTGTCGAAAGTGTCGAAGGCATAGATGTCAAGCTAGTTTAGGCAGCTCTGTTTGTCCTTTCCAGGGCACCGTACCACACGCTACTGTATCTGTATCATCGTGGCTACTGACCTTTTCTTACCAAAAAAGTAGCGGCCCTGGCTGACCTGGTCGAAATTATATTCTACCAAATGATTTGTCTGTGGAAAAACGAATATCGTGTAAGTAGACATATATTTAACGATGATCTATCTTTAACTGCTTATCCTTACGGGGTTGCGGTGTGTCTTAAGCCTGTTTCGGAAAGTACTAGACAGGATGCTGGCGTACCAATTTATTTTTTAATTTATCTAAAGAAGAGCTATACATATCAAACTATTGTTAGTCCATCAGCTTAAGTAAAGACGTGCAGTGGTCTGCGTTTATTATGTTGTATATTGCATGTTAGCTTCATGCTGTGCGGGTTTCTTCCCTGAGTATTGTAACATGCAGTTAGGTAAGCTGGCGTCTGTCATCTTCACAATCACCTCTTAACAGACCCATTCACATTTATATTGTTATAGCTAGGGTGAGCCCTATTTGTAATCTTTATTTGATGTATTTTGCATGTTTAGGATATTAAAGCATGACGTTCACTGCGAACTGTGTTTTTAAAGTTCTTATGAGTAAACACTAAGTTGTCAAACCCAGTCACTAAAAGGGCCATATTAAAAACCACCAATGAATTTTCGGGCCAACCAAGAATTATTTATTTAATTAGTAACAGCATGACCCAAATTTTGCAATTACTTTGTTGAAATCTTCACTATATGTAAATAACATGTACAAATATCAACTTTGTAGTAAATGTTTTTCTAAAAATTCCCTTTTTAAATAAAACAACGATAAACAAAAACCTCTCTGAAGATACAGAATTAGGCCTAAATAAAATGCGTTCAATGTGCTGATGAACTATTTTTCGTCTGCTTTTATCTGATGACTGAAGTGAGGCATAAACTGCCTCTGCAAGTTAGTGCCACCAAGTTAGTGCTTTCTCCAGGAAATTCAGACTCGACAAAAAAAAAAAAAAACTTAAGATAATGTAATAACAGCTATAGGGGTGTTTATCGCTACAGATTGTGACCATACTCAGTAGTAGAGAACACGGGATTTAGTTCATTATGATGTAATTGTGCAGTTTAGGTTTTGTTATTCTGATATGTCAGTGTCAGACACATTTTCTTTGGTTTACTAATTATATTTTTGCAGATTTAGTAATAAATCCTTTCAAGAGAAATTTAGTTTTCTCAGCTGTACTGAAATTGTGCCGAATCATGAACCCAAAACTAAGGTTTGTACCGAACCTTGAATTTTTGTACCATTACACTCATATTCTCAGGCCATTTTATATAGAATATCAGAATCATTTCATGGGCCATAAAGAATTGTGCTGCCGGCACAAGGTGGCCTTGAGACCTATGTGCACTAAACAGTCAGATAAAATGAGTAGTGTGTTTGTGTTTTATTCCTGAATGTCACTGGTGTTACAAACAATCTTGTGTCTTGCAGCACTGGGGATAAATGTCTGTCAGTCGGTGCTGGAGTGTGCACCGTCTCCTCCTGCTTCCACCAGCCTCCAGGAGGGAGGTTTTGAAGGTCCGCTTCTTACACAGAGACCATGATTTACAAAAGAAGGAAGAGGAGAAGCAAGAAGGAGGACGAGAAATGCCCGGCGTGTGGGAATACAGGGTGCAGTACAATCCGTCTGCTTATCACCGGCTTCACCCCGACTCGGCTGTCTTGGTGGGGACTCATGCGGATGAGGAGCTGACATCCGGCACGTTCGTGTCTCCCTTCCGACAGAGAAATAATCCTTACACTGTCCGCTCCTCTCGCCACCTCTCTAGTGCCAAGAACACCCTACTGGATTTAGCCTTCAACCGGGGGGATGGGTCAAAAGTAGCAGAGCAGCCTACGGATGGCGTAAAGCTGCCTCTTGATGTCAGAGGTGACCCACGTGCTTTCCAGAGGTGCCGCCCAGAGTACCGCACCATGAGTCATGACCTGTCATTGTCACCTCCCTCCATCACTATTGACAAGGCCTTCGAAATTCTCCATGATGTCACTGAACTAAAGGGCAGTTTAAGGTCTGCTGACATTGTCCGTTTTCTGAGTGAGTTGGGTCACGTGTCTCCTGAGCAGCAGCCTCTCATACACTCCGACACACGCTTCTCTATGCTGTTGCGGTACAGTGTCGAGAGCTTACGCCTCTTCTCCCACGCTCAGCTTCTAGAGGTCCTGCGTGCTTTTGTATGGCTGAATATCCCAGCCACTCACAGCATCCTCACTCCGTACGAGGCAGAATTCAGCTGCCGCGTGGAAGACATGGAATTCCGACAGCTGCTGCTGACTGCTGATCTCTGGCGCTGCCTGGGTCGACAGGTTCCGCGTTTCTTGGAGCTGCTGTACACCTGCGCTGTGCGAGTCTTGGACCAGCTCGAGTTGCCAGAGTTAGTTCAGCTACTGTATGTTATAGGAGAGGGCCGGAGATGCCCCCCCGCTTTACTCCCACCCTTGGAGCTGCTGCTGTTAAAATACCTGAACCTTCTATTACCTGAGGAAGTGGGCACTGTCAGCCTTGCCTTCTTCAAATCCCAGAGCAGCCTGTCCGCAGGGACGGCACGCAGGCTCGCCGATCAGGCACACCACCTAGTGGAGGAGTTGAGCGATTACGCTCTCGTCAACGTTCTCAAGCTACTGCGCTTCAATCACTTGGACCACCGTGGGCTGCTTTGGGCCCTGAGGTGTGAGATTCCACGCCGTGCTCCTCGGATGGGAATCCAGGGCCTCATGCACGTGGCCCTGACCTGTTCTTCGTTGCATTACAGGAACGATGATATCCTCTTAGCTGTGGCTCAGTGTCTACCACCTCTTGCACCTCTCTGCAGGAGTAAGGATGCTGGTAAGCTGCTGTGGGCTTTTGGCATGCTGGGTTTCCCCCCTAGTGAAGTTCCCCAGCTGTACCCCTGCCTCACCCAGGCCATGCGCATGAAAGAGGTGGAATTACAGCACTTTCCTCAGCATTTGCTGACTGGGCTCCTCGGCCTGGCCTTCCTAGGCCTGTACCCGCAGGATCTTCTAAACCTTGCCTTGAGTGAAGATTTTGTCAGGCTCGCAACTGGATCGCAGCACCTGGACCTGAAAAAGGACCTTTTCACCCTGGATGCATCTGTAGGTTTAGAGATCCCTAACTGGAAAGGCCCAAGGATCAGCCCAGCCCTGACTGAGCAGATACAACAGCAGCTGTGGACCTTTGCCCAGCAGGATGTATGCCTGAAGCCAGAGGTTTTGGAGGCAGAAGAACTATTGCAGGAGCTTCTCGGTGGAGAGGCCTTTGTGCACAAGCGCATGATATTGCCACACACACGCTCGATTGACCTGGAGTTGCGGCTGGACAGTGAGGGGTGCCCCATACCACTCCACTCTGAGCCTAAGTGTAATGTTAAAAGTGTGAAGAGAGCTTCATCCAGGCCACCATTTTGGGAGAGGGACCACACTGGGGTTATGATCACAGAGGACTTGCTGGCTCAACTGACAAGCTTAAGAAGTCTAGGACGGCCTCACAATGAGATGCCTCTTCACTCTAAGCCATGCAGGGTCCAGCTAAAGAAGGAGCAAGAAGATGATGAGAGGATGTTTACGAGTGGGGTCACCCTCACCAGTGGTTTTCTGGAAGCTCTTAGAAGTCCAGCCCGGCACCCAGTCTGCCCCCGGGTTTCGACTGGTGGGACTGGTCAGTTCATAGCGGTGCAGGTGTCTACTAAAAACCATTTCTGCTATCAGTCCCAGCAGCTGCTTGGTCTACAAGTGCTCAAAAGAAGGCAGCTTGCCCTGGTTGGCTACAGGGTGGTGGATCTGCCACCGTGGGAGTGGATGCCCCTGCTGCGGCAGTCCCGCACGGAGAAGCTGGCTTATCTGCAGGGCAAAATCTTCAGCATGCGGGGGTGAGACACTGGCCGGCCTGTGGGGTAGGGTCGTGCACAATGTCAAGCCAGCTTGAATCGACTGAGAAATGGCTTGTATTCTGAATCATTTTGTCTGCAATTACATAAGGCTGACATCATACTGAACAGTTTGGATTTTTCTTAAATTTATTGGGTAAACTATGACTATGTTTTTGATGGGAATTATCTGTGTTCAACTACAGAAGTTATGCCTCTGCCTTCTGTCCACAGAACATTTGTGAATAAATCAGAATCCAAATATCAAGTTGGCACTTGATGTACAGTGGCCCCAAAAAGTGTCAGAATTTTATTGCATCTATGTTTAAGACCTTAAGCACACTTCTAAAGCAAAACATTTAACAAAAAAAAATGTTAAATTAAATTACATGTAAATTACAATTTATGATCAGTTACACCTGTGGGAAGAACACTGGTGTGTTTTCATGTTTACCTTTGTTGTATACAAATATGTAAATAAACCCAGGCCTTATATAATGCAGATAAGTATCAAGGATGTAAATCGTAAGATTTGCCATGACTGAATTTCGATTTTGAAAGGCAGTGATTCCACATCTACTGATATTTTAAATGTTACTGCACGTGCATCCATCTTTTCATATCATCATCTGTATTTAAAGGATTTGTTAAACAGGAATGAAATTAGATAATCTCCTTGCCAGAACAAGCAATACTGACAGAATGATGAAACCGCAAAGCCACTGTTCTGTGATTCAAATTTAATCTTTAATTCATAGATACAAGGCAATCTACTAATACAATTCAACGATAAAAGGGCAGCTGTCAGTAATTGAATCAAAATATTAAAAAATGAAAATGAACACATATGTACACAAAATCATTGAAGGAAGCCAACGTTAAAATGTTTAGACATTTTCATGAACTAAAAATGAAAGTTTCAAAATACAGCAAAAATTTTTTCCAAAAGAAAATTAAATTAGCTGACATTAACAAAATTTGGTAAAATGTAAAACATTCAATAGTATATTTAAAAAAAAAAAAAAAAATATTGCTTTATATTTTCTCAGCCATTGCAGTACACTGTACTTAACACAGGCTTAGACTTCAGCTTAGTGTGAACGAAAGCTAGCATGAAACAAACTGACGGGATTTAATTTCAATATTATCATAAATAACCTATTATTCTTAATCAGAGCTAAAAGAGAACAAACATAGAATCAACACACACTTCCAGTTTCTAACAAATGAGACGTGCTTTTACTGGGTATAAACATAGCCCAACTTGCACACAAATTCCGCAAAAACACACTACAATTCTGTAATTATCTACTTCCAATTGTCCTATACAGAGTAAAAGAATACAAACTCACAACTGTTCACTTCAAAAGTTTCAAGTGAGAACGAAAAGCAAAAATTTCACATGAAACTCAGGAATCAGGTTTTAAAGATGATCAAAGTGTAAACGTGTAACTTTTATAAAGTTGACACAAGAAAACTTCATAGTGCAGAGTACATTTTCAGCATTTTCTTGAGTGTAATTACAACCTTTCCAGTCAAATTTATAGAACAAAAAAATGCTACATCTTCGATAGAGGTTCTATAAATTTTCATGACTTTCATCTGATGAGACATTGTAAGGGCCAAAAAGATGCATTAAATTTCTTGTACAGCTTAGATTTTATAGAATACATTTTAATTATCAGAATGTTAGAAAACAATTCAGTTACAAATGTCTCTTTCTTCTTCCTATAAACGTCTTCATGCCTTCCAAGCCCACAGTGCATATCCAAGTGGCCCTAACTTTAGATAGATGTGTAAATGTTTCCAGTCAGATCTGTACATCTAGCCATTGTTGCTTGGCTTAGATTTTCTCCCATAGTTGCAGCAGTTGATCTCCAGCTTGTGGCTCCAATTCCTATGCAACAATGTAATATTAAGCAAATATTTTGTACTCAGGCCCTTGACTGTTAATGAATATTTGAAATGTTAATGCATTTTCCCTGAAACAACTTCCTTGACTCTTGCATGCACTCGAAAATGCAAAGTTTCCCCAAACATTTATAAAATATGGCCCAGAATTCGGAGAAACCCACCTGTCCATCTCGGCTGATCTGTACCTTCTTGTTGTCATTCCAGGGGTTGACCAGCTGTTGGGCCAGCTGGAAGGGAAGGCTGTCCTTACGGACCCACTCCACTCTGAAAACCCCCCCAAGTCCAGCTGAGCCCCAGTCCTGGCACCGCTCCAACCCTATAGCTGAGGACATGCGGGCATACCCCTGGCAGTTCAGGAGAAAATAGATTTAATCAGCATCACAAGGCAGACATCCTCTTTAAATCAACAGTCATAAACAATGCAGGTTCAATCACATACCACTGTTTTCTGGGCATTCAGCACAGTCACCATAATCAATAAGGCCTTATGTATTTTTGCAAAAATTATATAATTATATATAATAATAATTATTAAATTATTATTGTCACTGAATTAATGAATTCTTGGTAACTTGCTGTAAGTAAATGCAAGGTAAACTCTATTTAATGTCCAGACTTGTACTGAAATTTGACAACCAGGGTACCTGAAATTGACCCGAGCCCTGCACAGAGAAGATGAGGAAGACAACGCTGCTGTCCACAAAGGCACGGTTGAGTTTGAGTTCATTACTGGGTGTGGTGGACCAGATGCCTCTTTGCTGGGAAAGATCGATGTTGCGCAGGTTACTGCTTTTCATGATGAAGTAGCGCATAAGGGTGCTGAGCCTAGAGGAAGGTGACTTGAGACAAGCATGATCACATTAGAATACAGAATATCACAAGGAGACATAAACTAGTGCAGTTTTAATCTGATTTTAATATCACATAGATAAGATCTGTTTAGCAGTCCAACTGTTTATCAATTTAAGTAACACTTTAAACACAGCTTACAATACATTGGTATATTCGATCTGATGTATCAAACTTGGCAGATATTAGATATTAGAACATTATCAATATTAAGAGTTAGCAGCAGCAAAAGACACTACAAAAAATGGAGATGCTTGCAATGGATGATCAGCCATTTTCCATAGTGGAGGACAAGGGATTTAGTTAGTTCATTATTACTATTATTATCTGATCAATATTTTGTTTTCCACAGAAAAAAAAAATAACATCATGCCACTAATCAGAGCCAGCAACCCCCCAAGTCAGGCAAGTAGCTTAGAGGTTAGCCAGTTACCAGTATGAGTATCAGCAAACTTAGAAAAAAAATATAATGGTTATCGGTATCCATCAAAATTTCTACATCGGTGCACCAATACAGTCGTTTTTTTCCGTAAAACATTCCTAGACTTTTGACGTCAGTGGCATTTTAAACACAGGATCTCTATTACTAGATGCGACCATCTTGCTCTCTAGGAAGATCGCGATAATGAATGTATTTGTGTAATATATAACGTCAGCACTGCTATAAAACAAAACGGAATCAACAATTTTTGGAAATAAATTGCTAAGGCGATGAAAAACAGCAGATAGTTTGTCCATGAATGCAGAAGCTCCCACCTTCACTGACAGACGGTGGGACGACGGGCTCACAGACTGACTGGAGCAGCTGAGATTCCTGCCCGCAGACTGAAGCAGACGGTCATCACCAAGTCGCTTGGGCTGTGAAGCCCCCTTCTCCCTGTGTGCTTTGGCCATCGAGCCTGCAGGGGGTGGGGGTGTCTTAGAGACGCTACAAACAGAGTGCCAAAGGAAGTCAGTTTGCTGAGGATTATGGGTAGTGTCAAACATAAAACAAAACAAACAAATCTAATGCACAGACAATGGTTATAATGTTAATTAAACAGAAAATGTTTAAAAGGTATGCAGTACATTACTTCTGGAATACCTCAGGTCACCGCATTCTGAAATTACAAAAACTGTCATTTCAGAAGTATTTGAATCAAATTGTGCCTAGAGACAGTGTTTTGTGATTTACTGCCATGTATGAAAGAATGCTACCTGACACTTTCTTACAATTTCTAATTGTATAATTTACTGTTAGCTTAATAACACCAAGCAAATCTGGTATGTTGTGCACGGATGAGGACGGACTGGGTTCAGCTCACACCTTTCCGGCACGGATGAGGACGGACTGGGTTTAGCTCACACCTTTCCGACACGGATGAGGGCGGACTGGGTGGAGCTGACACCTTTCCGAGACGGATGAGGGGG
>JAODLC010000123.1:25884921-25899787 GCA_026781145.1 Hippopotamyrus pictus | reverse complement strand
TTCCTCCCCCCCCCCCCCCCCCAAAAAAGACGAAAAAAAAAAAAAACCTTGTACGCTTGTACAAGTAATTGTAATAAAATACTGTGAGCCTGGAGCTTATCCCAGGAAAGGGAGGGCACTAGGTACAGAGCACCCTGCATGTCAGTCCATAACAAGGCTCACGTTTTAGAGGTCGGGATTCAGCCGTGCGAACACGCAAGCTCCATACAGAGTAAAGGCCGCTTCACACACGGCACACAGGGTGAGGGGCGTAAATTTTGTCGGCACGGGTGTGTGCAGGACATTGTGCATGTAAGCACAGATTTTTTTGACCGATAGACATTTTATGTGCGTTGACTGCCTATGTCGAGGATGGCTAATCTTGTCCACCAAGGGCCAATGTGTATACAAGTTTGTTAAAACCCAGGTATTAGAACTTTTCAGCTAATCAGTCCTCTAATTAGATTTTGGCTAGTGATGCACTGATCCGATACTCGGATCGGTATCGGCGCCGATCCAGACCTATTTGACTGATCGGGAATCGGTCCTACGTGACCGATCCACGTCCGGTACATTCAATTTTGGTTTCGGCGGTCTCTACAAAGATAGCTTATGTTTCGTGTTAAATCTGTTTGTACAATCAATCCTACTACAGCCCTTTCCTATTTTTGATGTGTTCTTGCGACGTTCAAGCTGAACGCTAACGCTGCCACTCAGTTCTTTTGCTACACAGTGAGTGTGAGGGCAGTGACTTCCGCCTGCTGTGACGTCATGCGCATACCCTTAGCAGCAGGGATAAGAGGGTTATGACCTGGAAGTGTTTTCCGGTTTTAACAGTAGCACAGTCTTTATAGAGTAGTCTGCAGTCTTTATGAAGAAGTTTTGAGAGGTGGGAGTAGAGTTCAGTGGAAAATCCCACTAAACAAACCATGCACAATTGTGAGATACTGCGGGAGTAATATTAAAAGGCAATGGATGGTTTGGGAGTCGCTGGCTTGGGCTGTTCTGCGCTCGGTACAGCTTGTGATACAGGAAGGCCTGCTGTCGCAACAATGTGATGCTGTTGCTAGTGGGAGAAAAATTTGGGGGCATTTTAAGCATTACACTCTTTAAAAGATATTCCAACTGAACTGCAAATTCCTCAAAAACACTTAAAACAAGACGTACAAATGAGGGGCAGCAATACGTTATGTATGTTTCTAGTAGCCTAATTAAAGATTTTTTGCCATACATTTTTTTTCATCTGTATTTACCAGTTTTAAAACATTAATTAATAAATATTCTTATTTAAGTAAAAAAAAGAGCTTGTATTGGAATTGGAATCAGTATCATCAGTATCTAAATCGGATCGGAACTGAAAAATGTGGATTGGCCTCCCTACTAATTATTAATCTAATTAGGAAGTTGCAGTGAGAACCAGCATACACATGGCTCTTTCACACCAGGGCCAGTGCCCGTACTGAGCGCTGCATTCACACCAAGAAGAACAGCGGTACCAGGCCGATATTCCCAGGATGCAGCTCATTTTTCTGGCTCCGAAACATTGCTGGGCCAGAGTTGGGAGCACGTGATGTCAGGAGGTGGGGTTAGAGCTGTCAGAGTGGAAAGCAAAAGTTTACGAAGCAATGCAGAGTGAGTTGGAGAAGGCAGGGACTAGAATAATGGAGCAAATCATGAAGAAGAATTTTAAAAAAATGAAAAAGAATACAAGAAGTGGAAAAGAGAGCTAAATAGCAGCGGCGCTGGCTGCCCTAAGAGCTAATATCATGGACTCCGTGTTTGGAAACACACCTGCGAGCCCAGTGACTGGAGCATTGAACTCTGTGACCCCTTTGGAGGAATCGGGTAAGTTGTTGTTCTGTTTACTTGTGACTATGAACTTTTATTATGTTGGGTGTATGTTGGATGCTTTCCGAGGATCCGTCAAACAAAAGAGCATATCGGTTGTGTTGATTGTGTGTTGTGACCAGGGCTGGGCTTCATATCATTGTAACGACAACTTAGCTAACTAATAAGTTACCATTAGAATTTGACTTTGGTGTACCAGCCAGTGATACATAGCGTACAATAATCTGCTTTGTTACAGCAATGAAAATAACACATCTTGTTTGTAATGTCAGTAATTTAAGTGAAATTAACCAATCTGTCTTTCATGTACTTGTTATAACACAGGTGAAGAGAATGCAGATGGACAGGAGCATCACCTCTTGTATTTATTTAATCCATGTGAAAGATTTACGTATTTCTTGATTATTTGTAAATTTGTAAAATAAAAGTTTACCAAAATGTTTTGTTCTTTTCTTGTCTTAACTCTCCCTAAGTAGTTCATTAATGCGTATTTTGCAGTAATCCCATACTTATTCTGTGTGCATTTGCGCTGATTTGACAAGAAATTACTATGCATTTGAACCTTTATGTGTTAATTTGTATTTCATTTGTGGTATAAAAGGTTAAAATGCTTGGTAATTTCTTGTCATATCAGTGCTAATGCAAATAACCACGCATTTGTGTTGTTACAAGAAACGTTTGCTGCAGTTTTGCTTTTAAAGGTGAATGCATACACGTTTAACAGTTACGTGCATCCCCGCATATTAGCATGCATGACTCGCGGTTCATCCATGAATGCATCTCCGATCGCGACCCGCTTCTTAACTGGAACACACAAATGGTAATTCTTGTTGGTCCCATGTTTTAGAGCAGGAATAAGCCATTACCAGATGTACTCAAATGACTCGCAGGACACCCAGAAATTTTGAATGAACTGTAACAACAATAACAAATAAAGCTAAAATATAATGTAAGCATTTGCTGGAAATTCAAAATAGTCTTGCTTTCATTGCATCTCACACGATCCTCTATTTTTGTCTTCACTTCCAAAATGGTACCCCTCGACAACACTCTGACATCATCGTTCTACTGTTTTGGCACCAAGTGCAGCCTGAATGTGAGATGGTTTTTGGTGGAGCCAATGTTTGTTCCAAGCTCCGGTGAGTGCTTGATGTGAAAGGGGTATCAATGACCCTTTCTGTATACCATTGGCCATCCCTGGTATATGTGCAAGCATTGACTGGGTGTTTGCTGTAGGTGGCAGCACTGACTTTCATGGAGCAGAGGTCAACCAAGGAAGAGTTTGGGAAGAGTATTTGTTGTTGTAGTTATGGTTATGGCTATCAGCTGCATGAGGAGGTGCAGAGGTACCTGCATATCTATTTTCTTCGTACTGTCCAGACAATATATCGTGGTACACAGCATTTTCAAAAGCATCGCTATTCTGGCATTTTTAAATCTTGGTGATAAAATTCGCCACGGGGGTCCCAGCTAATTTTGTCACAAGGATTTCAAAATGCCATATGATATCGAATAGTAACAAGTTTACACCTGTTCGTAAAAAGTTAACCTGTTTCACTACTTGTTTTGTGTTTATTGACTAACCATCTATCCACAGACAAGTGTAGTGTGTGCACGAGAGTCCACGTGCATGGAATATAAGCTCGCATAGAAAAGTAAAGTATGAACTAGGCTTTAGGATGGGATTCTAACAGTAGTGCTGGATGTATGGATGCTCAGGATGCTTCACCACCTCCTCTGGTTGGTAGTTGTAATGCATTGTCAGAATACTGTAGGACATAAGGCACTTTCCCACTGCAGGAACTTTCTTTAAGAAACAGGAACCTTTGTAGTTTTACCACTGTGGGATCTTGGTCTGATTGTAGTTCCTTGTTGGCAGTTCTGGAACTCTTTTTAGTCCCTACTTTTTGTTAATCACAAACTGCTGGGGTGTGGCTTACAGCAATAACTTGCTGATTGGTTAGCACATACATAGACACTAACTTGCACCTCGACTCTCCTGTTTCCACCAAAATTGTTTGTTGAGGGTCAGTATTCTTGGTTAGGCTGCTATAGGCAAACCATTGGTCACCAGTGCCAAATGTCACTTTCAGTGGTGCCAGCAATGCAAGTCTTGGGCTGTGGACAATGTGAAATGTGTATTGTTCTCTGATGAGTCCACCTTCACTATCTTTCCCACATCCGGGACAGTTACAGTATGGAGAATCTTCAAGGAACCTTACCACCTGGGCTGTTACCTACTCAGAGTGCAAAAATATTTAATATTTTTCATTCTTTTGTGGTTACACCATTTGACATTTTCAGATGGATTCAGTCTTTTGTAAAAAATCGTGCAAATGTATAGAATACCGACAGTCCCCAGGTTATGAATGAGATTCCATCCCATTCCTCTTTAAGTTGAGTTTGTATGTAATAATACAGTACATGATGATAATAATTATATGGGGTACCACTTTACAATAAGACTTCCTTTTGCCACTTGTAAATGGTAGTAACTCATTAATAAAAAGAAAACTGTTATAACTTGTTTAAAATTGCCTATTAATAATTTACAAAGTGTTACAACCTAATTAATAACCAGATTATAAACCATTCATAAACTCTTTATATGGGTAGTCTTATTGTAAAATGGTACTTTACATGAAGCCAATGAACTACTGAAGCTGTGTAACATTTTCATGAGTGTCACAAAGCATCGTGTGTTCATTATTACAAACCATTGTATTTAACCTGAATTTTTAAAGGTGCCACCGAATGCATGTTTTTCAGCACTGATAAAAACTGCATCCATGCAGGAACGATCTTCTGATGGTCTGTCGCCAGCTCAACATGGAAGGCTCAGTGGCAGAGATCATGGACCAGCTGGGGGCAGATGAAGAGGGCAGAATCTCCTTTGAGGACTTCATGTGCTGCCGCATGAGACTGGTCAATGAAATCCGAAAGGAAGAGGGCGAACTGTCACTGCGGTCAGGTGATCTTGACAGGAAGGAGTTCCAGGAACCTGTGTCCTTCTGGCCATCAAGCACTGAAAACATCCTAGGTAAGTCAGTGCACTGATTAGAGGTTTAAAAACTGACATTTTATCAACAGCAGGCTAACATACCTCAGTCGTTCCGAGAATAATCTGAAAGACTAGGGAGAAATTCACTGGACTTCATTTGGGTTTTTTTGCTCTTATTTTGGGGTAGGGCTGCACGATTCTGGGTAAAATATGAACGATGATGTTTTTGATTCAGAATGGACAAACAGTTTTTTCTCATGACATTTTCAAATGCGAGAAATGCTAACATAGTATCAGAACTCTTCCCTACATTAGGAGCAGTCAAGTTCCCATCTTGTAGGCTACATCAAGTGCTGAATTTCATTCATACTGTAATATGAGAATCTTCCAATACTATATTAAACTATCATACTCCTAAATTGAACTTTGCACAGACTGACAAATAAGTTGCAGTGTTTACCAGCAGGTGGCACTGCAGACACAAAACAGCGAAGAACCATTCCGTGTTCCATTCCATGCAACCCCAAAAGTCCCCATGTTTGTCTGAACCTCCTTTTGAGTGTGTGCTTGTCATATTGTGTTGAATGACTCTGTAAATGGTATCAGTATCCATTTACTCCCCACTCCACCCCACCACTTACTGTGTATGACGCTGTTTAACAGGGTTTTCAAAATGAGTCACTAAAAGGGCCATCTTAAAAAAAAAAAAAATCACTAATGAATTTGTGGGGAAGCTATGGCTTATTTATTTACTTAATTATAATATAATCCAGACTTTGTAGTTATTTGGTTGAAATCTACTATAACCTTTGCAAATGGAAGAATTATTCCTGAAAAATCTTTTTTTAAATAGAACTAAATTAAATAGCCCACAAAAACATCTTTGAAGATATGGAATTAAATCAATTGTGTCCACTGGCCTGATGAATTATTATTCATTTGCTCTTGTCTGACATTATCCACTGGATCCTTCTTTTAAACGAGAAATGGACTGAGTGTAGTCCCAAGAAATTGAAACAACCAAGATTACAAGTAGAATGTTGCACAGCTGTTGAACTTGCCAGTGGAGGAGGGGCAGAAAGAGGAAAAGTGCAGTGCCGGAACACGTATTCGGCATGTGACATTCCGTTACATCATTTTTGAGTCGGAACGCACAATGAAACATAGCAATACATTTCTGGATTAGAAGTAGGTTAGTCTCCCTATGGCATTTGAGGGACTTTTGCCAGGAAATTCAGACTGGCCTAAGAAAACGACAAATAAGACTATAGGGGTGTTCATCACTACAGAAATGCAACCATACTTGGTTGTAGAGACACGCAATTTAGTTCATAATTGTTGTTATTCAGTCTTATTTTTGATTTTTTTATTTTACATATCTATTTTTATATGCAAGTAAGTGTTTCTTTGGATTTGTTACGCATTGCCTTTGGTTTACGATTGTTCGTAATTGTTTGTATTTACAGTTTTAGTAATAAATATTTTCAAAACAAGAAATTGTATCGAATAGTGAACCCAAACCAAAGAACTGTGAATTTTGTGCACTGTTACACCTGTATCCCTAGGCCATTTTTAGCGGGATATCAAAATTATTTTGCAGACTTTAAAGAGCTGTGCTCCGGGCTAAATGTGGCCGCGGGCTTTGACTTTGACACGTGCAGTGTATGGCATATCCATATCTGTTCTGCTTTGTCTCCATGCAGTGGCTCTGTCCAGGACCAGGGACAGCTGGGACTGTGACACCAGAGCTCAGGACCTGCAGAGCTCTGCCCTCCAACAGCAGCCCTTTCAGCAGCACAGCGTCGCGCAGAAGCTGCTGGAGCAGAGGGGGGCTGCTCTAGAGCAACAGGCTGCCCTTCACAAGCTCCTGATGCAGTCCCCCTCCCGCGCCCCCCCCCTGGGAGCAAACTACCTGGAACTGGCCAACATGGTGAGTACACTCTTCCTGTGGGATTTCGGAAATGGGTGTTGCAGTTTTCAGGTGCCTTCAGGCTGGTGGTTGGTGCTGCAGTGTCTGCTTCTGACCATGGTTGTAATCCCTTGGGAGAAAATGCCTCCTTTGCGATATTTATTATGAATGCTGAAGCCCCTGTCAAGACCACTGCTAAAGAAAGTGAACTTACTGGCCATTGTGTGATACATTTATTCATTCAGCAAATGCTTTACCCAGAGCGATGAACGAGCGAAGGTCAGACAGTTGATATATCAGTCAAAACCTGCAATATTTAGCTGTGTAGCACTAAAATAAAACATTGCGTCAGGAAGATTCAGCTTGATAAAAATGGTGGTGAGGTGTGCAGAAAACATCGTAATGCTATTTTGTGCAGTATAATCTGTAGTTGCATATAAATTATGCTTTGACTGTTATTGGTTCTCTGGGTTGAATTGGCTCCAAGGCAAAACTAATTTTAACTTTCGTGGCGATCTGAAAATGAGCAATAAGATATGAAACTTGTTGGAATATGCTTGTTGGAATAATAGTATGTTTGCCATTCTTGCAAGTTGGGAAGTTGTCACATTGTCACAACAGCGACTTCTGTCTTCTAGTCGTCAGCCAGAATGCTAGACAATGGAACTTCCTGGTGGGAATTTCAAGCTTCCCAGCTTATGTAGATGCTCAAACAGGACAAATGTACCAGGGAACAGTTTTCACAGGCTATAGCCAAAACATGACATAAAAAATTAAAGACCCACTGATGAGTTTTGGATGGGCTTTAATTAGATTTAAAAGTGTGTCAAGACTAGGCTTGTGAGATTTTACAATATCGGTAATTGATAATAGTGACTGATCAATGATTTTTTTGGGGAAGTAGCCTCTACAGCAGGGGTGACCAATCTTATCAGCAAAGGGCCGGTGTGTATGTGGGTTTTCGCCGCAGCTCCCTAATTAGATTACTAATTAGAGGACTGATTGGCTGAGGAGTCCTCACACCTGAGTTTGAACAGCTGACCTACAGGTTATCCCAAAAACCTGCATACACACCGGCCCTTTGCAGGTAAGATTGGCCATCCCTGCTCTACAAAATGCAAGACAACTGGAAAACCATCATCATTTTTCCCTTATATCCCATGGTGTTGAACTAATCTATACATCGGTGCACCTTTACTTTTACTGGAGTCTTTTGTTCCATCGTGGCGATGGTGGGAAAAGGCCCCTGGATAGACGGCTGCGTCCGGAACAGAAGGTTCCAGACAGGTTTTGGCGAATGGCTGCATGTTGTGGTTTTTAACATCCTGGTGGAAAGTCAGCCTGACTCAGTTTATCCAACTTGTTGTCGAGGGGCTGAACATTAGGCAGGTGAATGCTTGGAAGTGGACATCGATTAGTCCGGTTCCTCGGTTTATGGGTGGTGAAAACTAAGTGTTATGTTTAGATTTGTTTACAAGTAAGTGTCTGAGTATGTGAAGGAAAAGATGTGATCAGAACTAAGATTTGCTGATTGGAAATGTGGAATTTAAAAAGGAAGGGAGTTAGAGAGAGAGAGAGAGAGAGAGAGACGGTGCCCCCCATATTATAGGCCCCTGACAAGCAGCAGACTCACCGATGGGGCATGTGTGTACAGCTGCAGGATTCCTGTGTTGCAGCATTCAGCAGTGGAGGAGGGGGTTCCAATTTTTTGCCATTTTTACGCCAGAGACTTGGCTGTTTGTCCTGCGGCGATAAATGTTGCATGTGCAGCTGATGGGTTGGACTGTCATGGGTTGGAGTTATGAGGTTCAGACTGGGCTCAAGGATTCGGAAGAATTACTGCTTTATAGCATTAATTGCTTTGTTGTCCTGCAGTCAGAGAGTTGCTGAACTGATGAATATAGCTTGTTATTCATGGTCTTCTTGCCACCCCAGACTTCTGGAATGTGAGGCAGTAGATGGTATGAATCATGAGCTCTGGGGCATCTCTGAATCTTAGGAATCGGTCTTCTGTGGCAGAACTGGGTAAGGAGCCAGATTGCCGTTCTGTCAGCACATGTTTGTGTTGCGCATGTAACGGCAGACAGGGCTACTTCCCAAAACGAAACAAAGTGAAAGGAAAAAAGCAACAGGAAAGGCGGTCTTCTTTATTTATGGCCGACCCTTTGTTCACATTGTCTGTCTTTGTTGTAAGACAGGGGTTCCAGATGAGAACATTTACTTCTATAGTTACTAAAACCATGTGCTGGAAGATAGCGGAAGTCTTATTTAAATGGAAGCATATTGTGAGCCCTGAGTCATGTGTGCACCTTCGCACATCTGGCTTTCATTTGATAGCATTCATTAAGTGTTATGAAAAGGTAGCTGTGTGTTTTCTGTAAATTAAGCCCAGCCTCGTACCTTTTGTTTCTGGGTGTGGAAAATGTACGAATGAAAACCCTCCCAAGTTTCTCTGGAATGTATAAGGTTTTGGGAACAGGCCGCTGCCACTGCAGATGCTCTGATTGTTAAGACGATAAGTCAAAAACCATTTGATGGATCTTTATCAAACTTTGCAGAGGCATTGTATGGTCTAGACGCAAAATTGAAGCACTGCCACCTAGTGGCAACAAAGGGAAGGGCGAAAGCAAACAGCGTTTGACCTGAATGTGATAAATCAAAAAGTCTTTGGATCTTATTACTGCCTGACAGAAACATTATATGGATGACGATCTACACCTGGTTTCATGTTGAGACAAACTGCACCAAAATTAAGGTAACGCCACATAGTAATATCGAAGAAGAGACCAGCTCAGACACTTGATCTTGTCAGGATGATAACTCAAAAATAATTTGGCCGATTTTTACCAAACTTTGCAGGCACATTGTAAGGTGAAATGCACCCCAACTGAAGCAATGGAGTCATTTGAGATGAAATTGACCAAAACAGTGTCACAGCGCCTGTGCAAGTTCCCCAAGGTGAACTTTTCCCATTTGTCCTAATCCCACCAACCGTTATCGATTGGCTGACATAAATGTGAAGCTGCGGGGTTGGTCAGCAAGACTAAATTTGCAGTTACTGGCATGCTTTGCACCCAGTGCCAGATTATGGACCTCGGAGCTCTAGAGTCCTCAACATGTCTTCATATTCAGCGTGAGTTGGAGGCCCTCTGCAGATAGAGTGTGAGTTGGAGGCCCTCTGCAGATACAGTGTGAGTTGGAGGCTCTCTGCAGATACAGTGTGAGTTGGAGGCCCTCTGCAGATACAGTGTGAGTTGGAGGCTCTCTGCAGATACAGTGAGTTGGAGGCCCTCTACAGATACAGTGTGAGTTGGAGGCCCTCTACAGATACAGTGTGAGTTGGAGGCCCTCTACAGATACAGTGTGAGTTGGAGGCCCTCTGCAGATACAGTGTGAGTTGGAGGCCCTCTGCAGATACAGTGTGAGTTGGAGGCCCTCTGCAGATACAGTGTGAGTTAACCACCTTGGTAAATACAGTGTCTGTTGGTACATACAGTGCAAAACAAGGGTGTTTCAGAAAGAGCTTATCAATTGCATGCTAGCCACACAGTTGACGTGTGTGTTTGTGTTCTTTTGTCCTGCAGTGGTACAAATCAGCATTATTTGCTATAAGTATCAACTAAATTCTGCTAATTTAGTTCATATTTGCTGAAACGCCTTTTAGTTTCTCAGTTACACTTCCAAACCAACTTGTATTTTTCCCGCAGGTCAATAAGTGACTGTACCTCTTCAGCTCTTCGCTTTGCCTGTTGTAGTGTTATGTGTTAAATAGTAATTTGATCCCGTATATGATTTTATGGGTTGGGCTTTAACATTGGTAAAATGTAATAGTGGATTAGATGCCAAACTGCATTTCATTGAATAAATATACAGGGAAAATAAATCTTTTGGTCTTCTGCCATATCATTCCTAGCTTGCTTTGGCTAACAACTACTAGCTGGCAGTGATTTAAGTCTCTTGGCCTCAGTGCAACTGTGAAAAGAAAACTGCAAACTCCATGTAATAAGCTTATGTGTGCAATATTGCCTTACTCAACAGGAGCGGTCAGTGAATAATGACAGTGCCGTTCAGTCAGATTAGCTGCTGGCGTTGTATATTTTAACTATAATAAAACCTGTTAAATTGTATGTGTGTCAATTATTTTTTTTAATGCAAATGTACAGCGGGCACAATGAAGAGGTACAGACTCTAAGTTTGGTGTGAGGAGAAACTACTATGTGGCTTGGAAGGGTATGTCTGAAATGAAATGTTTTGAGACGTGCTAAATTAGTAGATGTATGTCCGACTGTCAATTTTGCATCTCTTTATAACAACTCATGTATATGTCATTTCCATCACAAGTTAAACCAGCATTTGTAAAAGTATAAAAGCTACTCGGAATATCCGCTGTCCCTCTTGGCTCTGCGATTTGCGCTAGTGGTGATACAGCATTGGAAATACAAGCTGTCAGTATATCAGTATCACACTTCGGGACAAAAAATAACACAAAGTATCATAATGTTGATATATCATCCCACCCCAAGTGCACTCCCCTTTTCATTCATTTAGTTGAGGGCCCTCCAAATTACATGTGCCTAGAGGCCTCAAAGGACCATGATCCAGCCCTGCTTAGACACCAAGCTTCACTCACAACAGTCCTCCTTTAGCCCCACAGATTAGCTTTGTGCTAACAACCACGAACTCAGGGGTTTGAAGCCACATAAATTGCACCTCTTCTCTCTACTGTGTCAGTTAAATGTAGATGAGTTACATGTAACGGTGGAAATTGGCAGTGACTGTCTAAAATCAATAATACGTTGATATATGTTTGCCCATTTGGTGTGTATTGCGATTTTTAAACAAATTTTGCTTTTTCAGGTCTACATTTAAAGTAAAGACAAGGGCTGTAAAGATACACATATTCGTCCTGTGACTTTTGGTTACAGCATTTTCAGTTTGTGGAGTGCGAAGAAACATTCATACATTTCTTGACATAGGCCAAAATTAAATTCACAAGTAGATGTAAAATGTGCTAGTTGTAGCTTTGAGTCGGCTATAGCTAGTGCTAAAGATGTTGGCTTCCCAATAAATTACGGCAACGAGAGAGAGAGAGAGTGTGAGTGAGTGTGTGTGTGTGTGTGTGTGTAGTGGATAAGACTAAGAATATCTCTCGGCCGTTATTCTGAACTCGGATATTTTTCCAGAAACATCATCAGAGTGTCTGCTTTCGCCAGAAAATTCAGATTGAGCTAAAAAAAAAAAAAAAATCCAATTTATGCTAAGTTCAGACTATATGATTTTAGCCCCGACTTTCCATTTGCCAAAAGTTTTTGCCGATCGTTAACAAAAGCCCCAGATTGGAGGTACGTCAGCATTCGATCGCTGCGAGTTAAAAGACATGACCCGGCAGCCACTGATGTGTTGCAGACGGCCATCAGATATCCCGCAGGCTACATACCTGGACCTGTTGGCAACTCCAAATCCTGTAGTGAGAAAAGTGTTGTGACTGGCAGTGAATGTGGCGACGAACTACAGCCAATGGAAGGGCAAGACACGGGGTGAGGGAGGAGTTTAAAAAAAGTGTAAAAGTTGTTTGTGTAGAAACTGTTCTTAGTGTTCAGGGAAGAGGTATAGAGACAGTGAAAGTTTATATTTCACACACTTGTGATTAGTTTAAATCGATTAGTTTAAAGCTCCTGCACTTGCTTACTCATTCATGATAGCGTCGTGCCAAACTCGCGCAAATCAGGCTGGGTGCAGCTGGGAAAATGTATTGGCAGTATCAAACGTGAACAACATAATTTCAGGACCTCGTGTTTAAATTGATGTTTAGAAATTGATTATTTTTTTAACTCGCACGCCAATATTAAAATCACCACCTTAATGAATCGTGATTTCGTGTCCATTGTGCAGGACAAAAAAAACTGACTGTGGCCCCATCCAGACCTCTATATATACCAGTGATATTCAAACTTTTTGATAGGAGCCCCCCAAGATGTACTCGCACTTGGCCCGGTTGCCTTGTATCGGGCCCAAGCACAATTGCGCCACCCCCACACTCCCCGGCTGATTGACCCTCACATCGCACTTACAGTAACAGTCCTGGCCCAAATGCGCTTTCGTCATTACTGTGCTATCAGATCGCAGATTAATGTCCTTATTTTGTGGCTTATTTGGAAACACAGTGACACACAGATTTATCTGCAGCACAGCGATTTTTACTTATTCATGCTGCACATATAAAAGATAGTGCCAAATATATAATTTTACCAAACATATCAGAGTTTGGGTCCTCCTGGGTCTTCTTCCATGGAGCCCATTATTGTTCAAAATGCGATGGATGGTGCGATCAGAAAGTGACGTACCTTGACCTTGGATCTCAGCTTGTATGGTTTTGGCTGCTTTCCTTGTTTTTTTTCTCTACCATCCGCACTATCCTTCTGATCAGCCTGGGGTTGCATTTCCTCTTGCGTCCACATAAATGTTTCAGACCTATAAATAAAATGTTTTTGCACTGTTTTAAAAAGAGTAACCATAAAGGCTTGTATAATTATGCGTAATATTGCAGAAAAGGAAACTTTGTTTAGGTGGTGAAATTCATGTTAATTCTGCTTAAGAGTAACGATACAGGTAGATGCAATTTGAATTGCCAATCTGAAGGCAAAATAAAGTTAGTAGAACAGCAACCTAACATCTGTAAGCTTTACAGTGACATAAAATGTGACAGGTATATCTTAAAAGATGTTAAGATCTTTAGCAGTATTAAAGTACATTTTATGGTTGTTAAATATTGTTTCAAAAGACCTTATTTTTTCTGATTTGTAAGAACCATTGTTGTTTCTCTGTGGCATTTCCTTTATGTGGAAGTGAAGTTCAGCCCAGCTTCAAGATCGCAGGGTGGGGAACGGTTTCCTACAGGAAGTCAGAGGAAGGCAGAGAGTCCGCTCAAAATGTTTACCTTTAGCAGAAATGCCAGAAATGTGCAGCAAGCAGGATAGACACTAGCTGGACCGTTTCACATCTGTTTTTACACAGTAAGAGTAAACAGTCTTAAATGACCATTATTCTGCTTTTCTCTCGTACTGTTTCTTTTTATCTCTTGAGTTGTAGGGTGTCGTTCTTCTGCCGTGTTATATTATTATTCTTTTTCTCCTTTTATATGTAAAAGTTTGCATATCTGTTTCTATACAAGTAATTTTATTCATAAGACTAAATTAGACTAAATTAGTAACCATTTCCATAATAATAACATCTTCAGTAAAATCCGTTCATAATGACTTGATTTCTTTGTATTTTTTTTTTAAATAAATGTATCTGTTTTTTAAAAGTAGAATAACTTGAAGCATTTTAGATAGTTGTATCTGAAGATTCACATGCTGCATCACTGTTCATTTGTAAATGTTTTATATCACTGTTGGTCTATTTTGAGATTAATTTTCAAAGTTACAGTACGGTTGTTTTCCTGGCTTTTACAAGACACTTCAGTTGTCTTGCAGATTCTAAAGCAAACGATATGAAATGAGCACTTTGCCTGAGTATCTGACCTTTACCCTGTAAGAGTGAAGTCTACCTTCTAAACCTGTCCCACTGTGCAGATTGAAGGCATCCATGCTGCACTCCTGCAGGACGTCTTCAGTTTGTAGCTTTTTTGTGTTTTCCTGTGTCAGTGACTTAGTGCTGCAGATCTCCAGTAGAAATGAACTTGGTTACATGTTATCATAGGTACCACTACTCTTTAAGTCTGAATCTGTCTGCTCTGCTGTCCAGGTCTGGGATGTGGTGTTAAACTAGATGAGCAAGTGTCATATTCCCCTTTGTTAAACTAGCAGTTCTTCGTGAATGACTGGCAGCCTTTTTGAGGATGTTTGATTGACTTCATGGATTCATTTTATTCAGCACAGCACTCGGTTTTGCCAGGTTTTATATACCAACATCATTTAACAAATGAGGAAGTGGATTTTTATGAAGTTAGTTGCTTTCCATGTTTGAATCTGAATTCACATGCATTAAACTTTACTGCATAGGCATAAAACTATACATCGCGTATGCATTAAACTTTACTGCATAGGCATAAAACTATACATCGCGTATGCATTAAACTATACATCGCGTATGCATTAAACTATACATCGCGTATGCATTAAACTATA
>JAODLC010000123.1:25854117-25880915 GCA_026781145.1 Hippopotamyrus pictus | reverse complement strand
TTTGGTTGTTAAATATTGTTATGGTATTTTTTTTGTTTTTTTTTTTTTTTTTTTTTTTTTTTTGACTTTTTAATTTAATAAGATGTGGGAGACTTTTTATGAAGATGGTATGAATGCAATATTTCCCCCATTAAAAGACTGAACCGAAGCATTGTGGCAGATCATATTGCACTTTAGTAAAGATCAGTAACTTAAGTTTATAAATTTAACTATAAATTTAAATGAACCATCATATTTAATATTTAACTACATTTTTATTGATTTGTGGTATATATTTTTCTATTGTTTATTGATGTTGTTTTATTGAATACTGATATACTGACATAGCAGAATCTTACAACTCGTCTCAAACGAGAAATAAATGTATTTATAAAACTCCAAGATGGCAACCAGTCGAAAAGTACACGCCCATTTGTTTGCATGAATAATAGCACCCACTGTTCAGAGTATGCTGACATTGACGTCTGTACCTTGTACCTTTCAATATCTGTCATAGTTCTTCATTCACAAAAACAAGGTAAACTGGCTAAACATATCTTATCTGTGATGTTATCCATGTTGTTTTCCGTACCGGTCATCTGGCACTACCACGGGGAGTCGCTTGGCTGCAGTCGAAATCTGTGTCCGACTTCCACAGAACTTGTGTTGAATCTTCTTGTTGATAAGGCCGCTATCTCGGAAGTTTCAAATCTATAAGCAGAAGAGGGTTATTGGCATGAGAATCTAAAAATAAGTTTTCGCTGAACAGGAACTGTCCAGTTCAAGGGTTGTTTTACTGGCATAAACAGCACTTGTAGTAATTTGCTTGTGTTTGGTTAACATCTCGCGATTATCTTGACTAAAAACAAGCCCTGGTTTGTGATTCTAGGGCAGGTGCTTTCTGAGGTAAAAGCATTTTAAACGAGCAGTGGGCGCACTGGCGTGCTTGACAAGAGGCTTTAAGCGGAGTTTTTGTGGGGTGGCACGGTGGCTTAGTAGGAAGCCCTTCCTATACTTGTAGGGTTGAAGGCTTGAATCCTGCCCTCGCCTTTTGCATGGCTATCCTCCCTGTTTTGTGCAGGTTTCCTTCATCCACCCTGGTATTCTCCCTCTGTCCAGTCTGTATATTGCACCTGGCATCCCTTCCACAGTGTCCTCCAGGCTGTGTCTCCTGCGCTACTAGGGTTCTGCTTCAGTATATTATATACCACAAGGCATGTGATGAGGATGTATACCAAGTTTTGAATATTCTAATGAAAGATTGTGTTTTTTTAGGAATGTGACCCTTTATCCGTTGTTTTTTTCAGGGAGGAAGATGAGTTCTCTGAGCTTCGTTCTGAGCTGAGCCACAGCCAGCAGGAAGTAAATGAGGATGGACACAGTGTGGACCTGGACCAGGACCAGAGCTCTGTGTCTGTGCCTGAGAACCAGTCTACCTTAGTCACTGCAGATATGGGTGAGATCTTTAGTGCGATATTAATAGATGATTTTGATAAGTTGCCTACCCACAGTAGGCAAGGCAGTGTAATGAATCGACTGTATTTCAGCAACTATTTTTTTGTTTTACTATATCTTAGCAAACAAGAGGACGCAGTTTGCTTTCTGTTTGAACAAGTATTAGAACAGCTAGGAGGCCTGAACATGCTGTGAGAGTTGGTGCTGTACACTGTGGTTCCAACATCCCTGAAACACCCTCTGGGGACTTCCGTGCATTAGTGCTTAGAGCTTACAAAGAATTGTGTGATGACACTCTGTTAATGAGGACAATAAGAAGACTCGTTAAAGCTAACCGGAATGTGCCCTCACAGCATGCTGCCCACACCCTCTGGCCGCTGTGCATGGCTTGTATCTGTCATTCCCCCGACGATCTGATGTTGTTTTGACCACAAAAGGAGACTCTACACCATACTAATTAATTGTGTTGGTCCTAAAACCAGGGGTTTGTTTCATTGTCCAAACTCCTTTATACTTTTTATACACCCAAAATATACATAACGCCAGTGTTAAATAAGTTATGCGTGTGCGTGTGTGTGCGTGTGTGTATGTGTGTGTGGTCAAAATGTCCCCACAACAACAAAAAAAAAAACCTTTTTTGACCATGATGAATGCATGTTTTTTGAGGTCTCTCTCTCTCTCCTCTTGAAGTTTGTGATATAGTTTTCTCACAAGTAATATTAGTAATATAACAAGTAGTATTAGTATTATTATTAGAAGGTGTTGTAGATTAGTGTTGTACCGCAACCCTCTTATGATCTGCTAAAGTAGGAGTAAACAAGGGACACAGCAGTTCTGACTTTCCAATAAGGTGTTTAGCTGCCTAATGCATCGACATAATGAACTCTTTATAATTTGCTTTTACCTATGTACAGTTTAGAGAATGTCTGCTGGAACCTGTGAGGTTTATATAGTAGTTATGTGATGTGATCAGCAGGAGGACCGTTGTCCATTCACATCACTGTGAGTGTTGATTCTGAAGGTCCAAAGCCTGACTTGGTGTACCGATGGCTTTCTATCACAGATACCTGCAGTGACCTGAACTCGGAGCTGCAGCGGGTTCTCACGGGCCTGGAACGCGTCGTGTGTCGCAAGAAAAGCACATGCAACCTCTCAGTGGCCGAGGTGGATCGTCACATCGAGCAGCTGACGACAGCCAGCGAACACTGTGACCTAGTCATTAAGGTAGTGATATGAATGAGTCTATTATGCCAACTCTACATGTGTTTTTATTTATTTTTATGTTTTCATTTTACGTAACGGCGCACTTTATCAACCTCCCATGCCGGTGATGCATACGAGAGGTTTGGCATCGTTTGTTTTTTATCTGCAGAACAATGTTGGAATTACAGTATCTGTACTTTTACATTTAATGACAAAGCCTTCCATGGAGAGGAAGGAGCTCTGATCCTTTTTCTGTAAAAGGTATTTAAGTTTAGAGCATATTTCTCATCATGCAGAAAAGATGATACCATGATAGTCTGTAGGCTAAAATATTTGTGTACTTAGAATTATTTGGTTGATCTTCAGATGATCTTAAGATGTAGCCCCTGGGCCACTAGCAGTAAAATGTTCCGAAAGAGTCAGTGATCCACCAGTGTGTTTACGGTAGTTATCAGGTGCCTTTTTTGTATGCAGTGCTGTTTTGATGCCAAACAAGCCTGTGGTCATTACAGCCAAGCAGTACAATTTTTTGTCTGATTTCACTGCCTCACGTGATTCCGAGATTGAAGCACTGCAGTAAGGGGGTTCATTTGTTAGTGACTCTGCTTTTTCAAGGTTTCTAGAAAGAAACACCTCATAATTAGTACTGCTATACTAAACCTAAAATATATGCATTTTGAATTAATAAAAGGTTTATTTTATTCTACCTGAATGAATCCATGGCCTTGGTTTTGTCCCCCTGAGACTGTGGAGGAGATCGAGGGAGCCCTAGGAGAAGATCTTTACCCCAGCCTTGCTGAGGAGCGTCTTCACTGGGAGAGGGAGCTGAAGGCCCTGAGGAATGAGAAGGAGACCTTGACCGCCGTGCTGTGCAGCAAGGAAGACGACCTGAACCGCACCAAGGCGACCGTCAGTGCCGTTCGGGAGGAGCGGGACCGTTTAAGGAGGCGGGTGAGGAGATTCAGCAGAGCGACCGCTGCTTTAAGGCTCTGCTGCAGGGGTCTCCAACTCCGGTCCTGGAGAGCTACCGTCCAGTAGGTTTTCTATCATACCCGGCTTCTGATGAGCCACACCTGTTCTCAGGTAAATACCAGGAGCAAGTGTGGCTCATCAGAACCCAGGTAGGATAGAAAACTTACTGGATAGTAGCTCTCCAGGACCGGAGTTGGAGACCCCTGCTCTACTGTGATGTTGTCTTCGTAGAGGAATGGCATCCCTCCATTTGATAAGAAGCGATATCGGTGATGTGTGTTCAGTGTGGGAACAACCTGGAGTCAATAAGCTTGGCTTAAGACACAAGCGGAACAGTAATAAAAGGCATCGCATGAATCGATCTAACGTTGCGTGGATTAATCTGCCAGTGACAGATATTCCGCTAAGGGTCTCTGAATCAGCGAGTCAGGCGGTTGAGGTGTTGTATGATGTTGCAGGTTCGGGAGCTGCAGACCCGTCTACAGAGTGTCCAGCTGACAGGTTCCTCCAGTCCCGGGAGGCTTACCCAGACCAGTCGGCCCATTAACCCCAGTACGGGTGAGCTCAGCACCAGCAGCAGCAGCAATGATATCCCTGTGGCCAAGGTGAGCACCAGAGAATGTGGTTCATTAGTTGCACGCCAGCTCACATATAGAAAACCAGCCGAAGCTTATCTTGCTGCTTGGGATTGAAGGTGTTTCAATAAACTGTACACTTTGGTCCAGCTAGTGAGAAGCCTGTCTGATTTTAATTTTTTAAATTATTATTATTATTGTAGCTAGTTTAGTTTTTTTGTGAGCATTACCCACTCATACCTCAGTGAGGGGTTAAAATCGCGCCTGTCTTTCTTCCGTGTGTTACCTGGGACAGGCTGCAGGCGGCGCTATGGAGCAGGGAGGAGGGATGCATGGGTGGATTTGGATGAGAAACTGAGACTTGTGATTTGGCTACTTTTTCACAGGTAGCAGAACGGGTCAAATTGTCCAAAACCAGGTCCGAATCGTTATCCATAGAGAGGCCTGTTCTGGGCTCAGAGATCAGCAGCATTGGGGTGAGTGGGGACTCTGATGGTCGCAGGGCTGAAGGAAGAATGGATGATTAATACCCTTTGGCTTTGCCAGTGTTTCTGGTCAGGCTGCAACTACTGCAGTCAAGCCTATACTTATAACCAAAAGGGTGACAGAGCAATGGGGATGTATCTGAACCAGGAAGATCCTATCAGTACCTTTCATAGCGCATAATATATTTGTAAAACAATCATTCTTTCAGTTCACCAATACATGTTGACCAATGTGGCACCCCCAGGCAAAACAAATAATGTTGGCTGTCTCGTAAAAACACAGTGTGTCATGGTCTGGCATATATTACACAATAACCTGACATTCAGTTCTCACGGTCATCTGAGTGACTTTGACAAGGCCCAAATCATTATGGGCATCTTGTGCCTTGTGGGGCGCTCATGATCAGCTGTGGTGAGTACCCACCAAGAATGGTCCAAGGAGTCAGTCCTTGGGTCGCTATCGGTAGATTGTGGCTTTTCTCTCCTTGGGCCACTGTCAGTAGGTTCTCACCACGGTTGACAGTGAGCACCACCTAAGCCTTGCCGTTTGTTATGACCCAGTCGTTTGGCCTTAACAATCTGGCCCTCATCAATGTCACTCAGATCTTTATTCCTGCCCATTTCCTCTGCATTCAACAAGTTGACCACGAGCACCGAATATTACCTTAACGGCAAATATATCCCAGACCTTAACATGCACCATTTCACAAGATTATTCATGTCACGTGGAGGTGATCGTGATGTTTTGTCTCATTGGTATGTGTGTATATATACCACCCAGGTGTCCAGCAACATAGCAGAGCACTTGGCTCACTCGTTACAAGACTGTTCGAATATCCAGGAGATCTTCCAGACCCTTTATTCTCACGGCTCTGCCATCTCTGAGAGCAAGATCCGCGAGTTTGAGGTGGAGACCGAGAGGCTGAATAGGTGAGCGCAGCACATTACTGAGTTACGTGAATGAGTATTTAGTTTATGGTTTAGTTTCGTTATGCTGCCTTTAGTGTTTGTGTGTGTCTCTGTGTGTGTGTGTGCCCTTTGAAAGAGTGCCATGCTATCTTGGTCGATTCTTGGCTAATGCCCCATGTTTTCTGAGATGACCTGCAGAACCAGATCTTTCTTTGGGCCAGAACCTGTAGAAAATGTGGAAATGAATGAATATGCAGACTATATGCCATTTTTATTGCGGATTTGTGTTTGGGTTTTATTACAAAAAATCCAAATCCAAAAAAGTTAAAGAACATTTGCACATGTATAAATATATAATTATAATAACAGTGAGGTATTAAGTTATCAAGAATTACAGTGTGTTCAGTTTATTCTAATTAATGATTTAGTGATTCAGAGGATTTTTCATGGTAACTGAAGATATCTAGTTCTTTTTTTTTATAAATCAATGTGTAACTTTTTTATTGTATTTCCAGTCGAATTGAGCATTTAAAATCTCAGAATGACTTGCTGACAATCACGCTGGAGGAATGTAAGAGCAATGCTGAGCGGATGAGTATGCTGGTGGGGAAGTATGAGTCCAACGCCACAGCCCTGAGGCTGGCTTTGCAGTACAGGTCAGTCTGAAAGCCATATACAGTACTTTACAGTTTATATCAGCCACCTGATGGGATATTTCCATTGTGGAAGTATCTATGCTTTTCAAACACTGGAATATTGTTTACATGTATTTATTGAATCAGCCTTCCATATTCCAGAACCTTCCTGGAATGGTTAGTTTTCTCACGTTGGTCTTAGAAATCAGTTGAGTCATTTCTGCTTATCTGAGTATAAATATCTATTTTGTGTCGTCTACAGTAAACAGTGCAGATCTCCTGCCAATCCTCTCACTCCCTGTCTCTCTGAATCTCAATGTCAGCAAGAATAGACTGTAAAATTACCCGCCTCACAAAATGGGTAAATGGCAACAGGTTTTGCTGTTTGTGAAAATTTGTGAATGTCTTGTACCTTTAGTCATTCCATATCAAAACACCCAGTTTGACAACAAAATTCCAGGTCACCCTCTCAGATTCCCCTGAAATAATTTATAGGTGCTCCTATACCAAACTTATGGAGAAATCCCAAATATTTGGTCTGTCTCTTTAATAATTTGACACTACAGCCTTTTGAGATTCTAATTAGTTTCATGCATTTCGTTGACTGTATTTCAGACCAACTTCCAACATTCATAGCTCTTTTGAAATGGCATCTACAGCTTTGAACATTTGTGTCTACGGCTAACTTTACCCGTAGAATTCAAAAATGTAGATCAGGTGTATCCTGATCTTCTTCTCCTAGAAGGCTTTAAAAATGGCAGAAAATTCAAAAGATGTGTGTGTAAATTATGTTTATATTACATTGTGTGTTCCCCACAATGTAATAAAAACCTGTTTTTTGACATTGTGGAGGGGGCATTTTTCAGGTCCCCACAAAGATCTGTGAATGAAATCAAAAAGTAAAAAAAAAAAAAAAAGTCTTGTATTTTGTTTCGTTACTTATAGTTAAGGTTAGGGCTGGGTAGGGGTTAAGGTTGTCATGTTGGGATTAGAGTTTTCCCCATAGAAATGAATGGAGGGTCCCCATAAACCTATGTGTGTGTGTGTGTGTGTGTGTGTGTGTGTGTGTGTGTGTGTGTTCCTGTGGTCTGAGGGAAATGTCCTGATCTTTTGCAGTGAGCAGTGTATCGAGGCCTATGAGCTGCTTCTTGCCCTGGCAGAGAGCGAGCAGAGTGTGGTCCTTGGCCAGTTCAGAGCCGCTGGTGTAAGCACTGCTGGTGAGTGACAGTGACTCGTAGCTTCACCTGTACTGCACACGCTTTGCAGAGGCCTGGCTAATATCCGCTTTGCTTATCAAGTGCACCAAGCTAAAGTGACAAAATATCAGGTTTGTTCTTTCAGACGTTAACTTTTTTCATTTTATTTAAAGTAGAATTTTGTTACTAGAAAGCTTTTGTACCGGGAAAAACTGAGCTAAATGGCCCATTGACCAGAAACATCTCATTTCTCATTATCTTTTTGGTGTCACGTGTTAATTTTAATCGTACTTTATCATACAGATATTCACGTTGACACATTTTTAGAACGTTTTTTTTACTCATAAATAACATCAGTTCTACTGGTGTTCATGTTGCACCCTGTGAATGTGGCCTCAACTCCCTGTACCACTTCCTACCTCCCAGTAGACCCTTCCAGCGAGGAGAGCATCACCCAGATTTTGAAACGGGCTCATGACAGCCGGCGGACAGCAGAGAACGCTGCCAAGGATCTGCTGGCCAGGCTGGATGGGAGCTGTTTGGGCACTTTCGCTGTGTCCGGCTGCAGCATGCAGCCTTGGGAGAGCCTGTCCTCCAACAGCCACACCAGGTCAGCAGATATACACCAGCATGTCAGAATGCTCAGTCCTTCTGCTTATTTTAGCCTACTTGCTAGGTGCAGTAGTAATTCATTTTCCATTCGTAATGTAATAAAAGCCGGTAATATAACTTACCAATAATGTACTAAAATTTCTGAATCAAAAACGTATTACATGTATTGACTTTTATTACATTAAGAATGAAAGTTATTACATTAATGGTGGTCAGTACATTACTGGCTGCTACAACTAAGGAATAGTGGGTTTGTCTTGGCTAGCTATTGTTTTACTCTGTAACTGATTAACTACCCTGGAGGCAAAATTAGCATTTTACACAATAATGTGAGGAGTCAAACTGATTAAAAAAATTTGAGAAAATTGATATGTTACGGTAATGAGTCTGTGACTTATATGCTTCGTTTCCACCAATGTGGTGCCGGTGATATTGCGTATGTATTTTATGTGCATTTGCGTGCATTCATGTGCATTTTAACCTTTATATGCTAATTCATACTTCATTTGTGGTATAGAGGTTAAAATACACAATAATTTCTTGTCATATCAGTACAAATACACATAAAATACGTACGCATTCACGCTATTACAACAATCGATTGCCGCACGTATCGCTTCTAACGGTGAACGCGTACTTGCGTAACGGTTATGTCAATCCCTGACTATATTGGCTTATAAGAAAATGAGAAGCTTCGATAAACAGTTGATAATGAAAGGCTGATGCGTACTATCAAGCAATTATCACATCACAGAAATGAACACAGTTCCAACCAGCCACTTTGTAGTCCTTTCAGAACAGCTAACCTTTGTCCAATCAGTGCACAGCCATTTGAGCAGCCACAAATATTGTTTTGGTAATAAACATGTGTCATGGGAGAGATTAGCACTCGCTCAAAGAAGGTGACGGCTCAGCAGCTACAACACGTTTTTATAAAGGTGTTATTGTGGTTAAGCAAGGTAAAATGACATCAGTGGTATGGTGGTACTTTGGTGATTTTAAAGTCCAACACACAGCCGACTGGTACTGTATATTGTAAATAGTGCAGTTTGTAGCAACAAAACTGGAAAACTTCAAAGTTATTAAGTTATTTCACCACTTGAAGCAGTGCCATCTATTAGAACACGCGGTATGTGAGTGTGCGTACGGTCACAGACACCAGCAATTAGGGAACCCAGCCCTGGTCCCCCATGATAAAATACACCAAGGGGGCAATCAGGAAATACAAAATATAGGACAAATCGCATCCTCTATTTGTTCAGAACACAGCATTTTATTTTATTGTAATATATGGGACAGGTGACAACTCTTCCACGTCAAACCCATTCCATGAAATGTGCAGTGAGCTGGTCAGAGTACTCTGGAGTTACAGCGTTATTACCAAGATCCACTGGAGCATAAACTCGCTACGGCAGACTCGGTGGTCATGGTTGGTGATGACCAAAAGCACATCATCATCTGCAAACAGCACCCCCTAAGGATGGCCTTCCATCTGTGCCTGATATCCTGTTCATGAGGATCACAAACTGCAGTTGAGGCTAGATGCCCCCTTTATGGAGGCCAACACCCATTCTAAATGGATTTGAAGATGCAGGTTGTTTCTGTACAATTTCTTTACATCCTGTTGTCATTTGTTAAATATCATTGTGATCTGTTTGTGTGTGTCTGTATGCGTTTACCTTATGCAGCACAACTAGTTCAACAGCCAGCAGCTGCGATACAGACTTTAGCAAGGAGGACGAGCAGCGCCTGAAAGATTATGTCCAGCAGTTGAAGAATGACCGGGCAGCGGTGAAGCTGACCATGCTGGAGCTGGAGAGTGTCCACATCGACCCCCTAAGCCACGACGTCAAGCCCCGCGGAGACTCACAGAGGCTGGACTTGGAGAATGCTGTGCTAATGCAGGAGCTTATGGCCATGAAGGTGAGATTCCTGACTGAGGGAGCAGCTTGTGGCAGTGAAGGAGAGCTCCAGCATGACTGCACCTCACACATCACAGGAGTGAAGTCCCATAAAGGAAAGAAGAAGCCCTTCATTAATGAGAAACACATATATTGTTCACAGACACACACACACACAAATTCAGAAATAAGTGAAACAAAAAATTGTTTCATTTTGATTACAAACCAAAGCAATTTGTTGTTCTTAAAAAATTTAGAACTTCCATGTTTCTTATTTCAATATTGTCACATCAAAACAGAGGGAAATGCATGCAAGATGATTGTTAGTTTACTAAGTGATGTGACAGACAGAAGATAATGCAGCACGAGCTGGTGGGCATTAATAAGCTGTGGTTGTGGTCGAGATACAGGCAAGGGTCAATTCCAGCAACCTGAGGCAAGGTACAGAAGGGGCAGACAAAAGTCAGGTCCAAAATAAGGCAATCAACAACCAGATCTAAATCACTAGGCAAAAACTGTGAACAAGGCAAGACTGAAAACCATGATAAGAAAACAGTATGAAACTGCTCAGAGGTAAACTAGCTAACAGTATCACAAGAAAGTAAGGAAAGTGATGAATCTAGCAGATGCAAACAATTGAATGAGCAGGGTAATTCCAAAACTGAACAGCCGTGAATCTCTGAAAACAGGAAGACGAGAGTAAGACATTCTGGGGACTGTAGTCTATGACGCCTGGCGTGTGGCAAATATATGTGGTAGTAACGCATGTGACCTACGTGATGTTTTCTAGTAGCAATTGCTGTTACGTTTTTAATGTATTTTGAAACTTGTATGAATACTGTTCAAAGAATATTGATTCACTTTGTGCAAAGAATATGTTGCAGTCTGTTTTATTCATTAATACTGGAACTATGAGGCTGGGTAATACATTGTTTGTTGGGAAATTTTAGTGTGACCACATAGCTGCCACAGTGTTTTTAAAAATTCTATGCTGTGTGTGTATGTCAGAGGCAGTGTGTCCCTTAAGGAAGTTTGAGTATAATTGACAGTGTTTTTAATCCCATAGTTTTTTTTTTTTCTTCAAAAAATACTTTTAATATTAAATATATAGTATGCACTTACACTAACAAATTTTAAATAACAGTAATATATATTGTGTGGTTTTATTTGATTACCGTTATTTTCAGTATTTATATATTTTTTGCTTATGTGGCATCTAAAAATATTACGTTTTTATTGTTCACAGCCAACTCCCGAATAACCAAAACCACAGATGTTAAATTCAGCAGTTTGGAGGGGCGACTGTATGTTTGTGCATCAGAGGCCTTAGGAAAGTTTGGCTATGAGCATCTGACCGTGTTTGGCTGAGTGACTGTAGCCTCCGTAATCTTTAGGAGGAGATGGCAGAGCTGAAGGCCCAGCTGTATCTGCTGGAAAAAGAGAAGAAAGCCTTGGAACTGAAGCTGAGCACCAGGGAGGCCCAGGAACAGGCTTATCTGGTGCACATTGAACATCTGAAATCTGAGGTGGAAGAACATCAGGAGCAGAGAAAGAGGTCCCTCAGTTCCACAGGCAGCAGCTCTGGGGGAAAGGTATGTTTGTCCATCCATGCACATTAGAAATATATATTTTATCGAATAACATTTTGATTCTTATGTATGCATAGTAAGACAAGAAAGGATGAATAGGGTGTATGACGTCTGGGTTCTGGGTGTGAGGTGAGGCAGCCACAGCGTGCTCGGAGATTCATTCAGGTATCGTGTTGCTGTGGCCTTGTCACCTCAGGGCTGTGGGTGGTTCTCCCACCCGCATTTCTGCATGTGTGCAGTTTCTATGGCCTCCTTGTGTTTCCCCCCATAGTCCAAAACCTCACATATACAGGAAGTCATCTCCGAGCTGCCCTTAGTGTGTGATTGTACAGGTTGGGTTGAAGTTGCCTCCCATGCATTACGCCTGTGCTTCCTAGGAAATATTTCTGACTTACCATAACCGTACCATTTATGGGATGTAAATAGATGATTTATGGGTTGTTGCATTTGAGCATGTGCTTTTTTTTTTTGGTTTTCCCCGAAGGACTGTCCAGAAGGCAGCTCTCCCGCTGTGACTCCGACCGACCTAAGGACTCTTACTGATGGCGAATTGGCTGCTGAACTCACCAGCACACTCCGACGGTGAGTGAGTCCTCTGCAGTAACAATCTGAGTTTGTCGGCATCAAAGCTCGTTGGTGGCGGTTACCGGCAGTCGCACATGGATGACTAACCTCAGCTAGGCGTGCGTGTCTGGTTGCTTGTGCCGCTCTGATCTCACGTACTGGTTTTCTCTGTGAAATTCAGGGAGAAGAAGTTGAAGAGTCGAGTGCAAGAGCTGGTGGCAGCTTTAGAGAGACTCACTAAAAGCAGTGAGATCCGACACCAGCAGTCTGCTGAGTTTGTAAACGACCTGAAGAGAGCCAACAGGTGAGGAAGTTTAGAGCGGAACAAGATATTAGGCTATTGAATTACCCCGGAGAAACCACAGCCACAAAACTTTAGTTGTGATTACTGTACGTCCGCCGCTGATGTTCTTGTCTGCTCAGTATGCTCCCGAACAATGCTATAAGATTAATTTGTAAGACCGGAGTGGGCCACTGGTTTAGGGAGGTTCTGTGTGTCTCATGGCTGGGATTTGCTTATCTTTGGTAGCAACCTGGTATCAGCTTATGAAAAAGCCAAGAAGAAACATCAAAACAAGCTGAAGAAGCTGGAGTCTCAGATGATGGCCATGGTGGAGCGTCACGAGACACAGGTGCGCATGCTGAAGCAGCGCATCGCCCTGCTGGAGGAGGAGAACTCGCGCCCCCACACCAACGAGACGTCACTCTGACGGGGGGCGGGGGATCTCAGGCCCTGTGCTGGTCGGCCATCAGACTGTGGCCCTCGGGGTCGGTGCTGGGGGTCCGAGGTGGAATGCACCCCCCCCCCATCTCCTGCAAAATACTCTCAGTGTCAGGGAACACACACACAGAATGGAGACACATGTACAATGGACACCAAAACACATGTTATGACCAAATAAAGGCATATATGACCAAAAAAGGCATACATGTGGACATCTTCCAACAGAATACACACAAATGCAAAATCCATATGCACTAGAAGGAGCTTGGATGTCACACGGATATTCTTATCCACATACCCAAAGTAAAAAATACAGTATTGGAATCCATACTGTGAATTTCACAGCAATAGCAAAAGCAGATTCACTGTGGCCGTAGTAATGACTGGACATTACCTAATGAAGATAAACTTTCTTGTCTATTTATCTAAGAGGCAGTGCCTAAAATCACCTTTTACTTTTTTTTATATACATGTGCATTAAAAGTTTATATGATCGTATAAATAAAAGCAATCAGGCATACAATGCTATGTTTTATGGTGAATGCAGAGCAATATCATTTAATACTGGTTCAGCATTATTTTGACCAAGTTTATTTTTTGTGACTAATTAATCCTGAATGAAAAGAACAATGACCTTGTGACCTACATGATGTTAAAATATCAATTCAAAATTTACATTGAATGTCCATCCATCCATCCATCCATCCACACATCTTCAAACATCTTTTCCTGGTGACAGTCATAATGACAGCACATGTCGCAAGTCATTCCAGACCTTTCCTTTGAAGCCCACAGGTTCTTCGTTCTTTGAAGTTCCAAGCCATCTGGGAGATATTTCCCCTGCAGTGGGTTCTGGGTCTGCTCCAAGGCCTGCACTCCCTGGGAAATGTCCTCAAACAGGTGGCATCCTTGTGAGATGCCTAAACCTCCTCAGCTGGATCATCTGGATCAAAAACAGCAGCATGTCTCCTTCCTACCATGTCTCTGAACTTCTCGCCGTTACTGAGAGTGAACTCTCTATGTTGTGGCAACCTTGTTTCTGTTTTGTTCCTTCAGTAATTAGCTAGTAACTCCCCAGACAACCCTGTACCCTTTCTGATGGCATTGCCTCCACTCCCCACTGTGGATCAGTAATGTTCCTGCAGCAGTGCAGCTACTGAGACCATCTGTCTGTCAGACTCATGTTCTCTTTCACGCTCCCTCATGAGCAAGATCTCAGATTACTTCAGATCCTTCTCTGAGTGCAGATTCTCTCCATTTTCCAAGAGACTCCAACGTTCCATATGCAACACAATGGTAAATGACTCGGTACCAAGTGTGTGGAAACATTTTTACTATATGCATATGGGAGCTGAACGGCACACAGTAGCAGGGAGGGAGAACAGTAGGTCTCCTCTTCACAGCCAGAGCAGAATCAACATTGTTTCGAATTCAAGTCTTCTCTTAAAAAAAAAAAAAACCTTTTGAAAATTATTTCTTTGTATATAACTCTTCTCTTTGAAGGAATTTATAACCTTATATTTGTATATATTTTGAATAGTCTTATTTTGACATATTAAATTGTATAAATGTGAAATGCTGCAATTCAGAAAACATGTAAATAAATCCAGTTTAAAGATTGTTGGGAAGATGCCTTAAGTCCCATTTCTGTGCTTTTACATACATTTTTGAAATTCAGACTGTTTTTCCTCACCAAAGTAAAGAGACGAGGAATTTTGAGAGATTATTATGTTTATCATCCAAAACTGTCTATTTGACACACATATACAGTATAGACTACAGGGCAGTTAAATGCAACAAAGTCAAGATCTTGGAACCAAGAAATAAAACACTCCACCCTTCTGTGTTGATTCATCTGGTTATTTTAGGGTTCGTTTGCAAGCTAGCATTCTACGTCATGAAGTGACAGAACTGAAATTCAACTCAGTATGCAATATGGAAAGCAATTGAATTTTTTCCTGGCAATCCAGATAACACTTTCTATTGCCCATTGTAAGATATATGTAGTTTGTTGCACCTGCGTTTGCTGTATAGTAATTTCAGTTTTGAATACATAATCATATATCCATGTTCTGCTGTACTTAATTAAATTTTTGTTATATGATAGATATCCTGTGGATCATCTTTAGTTTTTCAGTTTATGGAAAGTCATGTTCTGTAACTGCTTTCCAACGTTTTTTTTTTCTGATTATTGCATCCAAATATTGCTAAGTGCTGCATTAGTAGTTTGATAATTTTACTTCTTATACATACGTGAAAAGTGAACTGTTGTATTAAATACAACAAAAGCAATGTTAAGAATTTCTTCCCTCTTTTGTGAAGTTTTAAACGTTAACAGGGAATATTGCTTGAGGCTATGCAATTAAGACCATGCATTTAAAAGAAAATTATCAGTATCAGCTGTTTGCAAGGTAGAGAGCACTTTTAAATACAACTGCATGTAGTTGTAAACATATACTGTACTGTGTAAATATTTCAGGATTTGTGTTTTTCATTACTATACAGTCTCAATCTGTAGTTTTATCAAAATCAGAATTTTGTTTGAGCCAAAAAGTTTTATGTTGAGGAATGTGTATTGTCTGTTTACCTTAACACAATATGGCAGTATATTATTGGTTTCATTTCACCAGATTAATCCTTGTAATTTTAATTATGTTCTTGGTTTTGCCTTTGGCAGTGGGTCTGTATCAACAATCCTTCAAATATGTGTTTTTTGGAAGGGCTGCTTTTGTGTTTCTTACCTAATTTGCATATATATTTATTAATTGACAATCTAAAAAACCAAATACAAATGGTAATGCATTAGATTAACTGCACCTTCATAATGCATTCATTATACATCCATAGAACATTCAGTGCATCTTCATAATACATTCATAGAGCATTCATAAGCATCACGTAAGTTTACCTTAACATCCTAACGTACTACTTCAATATACTTTAATAACAAACATTATATGATTATACAGTGATCATGTTTGTTGTTAATGTGTTAAAGCTGTTAAGGTATGTTAGGATGCTGCTTATAAATGTTCTATGAATGCATTATGAAGGTACGATTAATTTAAAGCGTTACCAGTTGTTTATAGCATATGTAAATAAAACAACTGAAATTACCTGTTTCTTGAAATTTGACAATTGCATATGCTGTACAAAGTTTGTGTGTGTTAAACTATTGTGGTTCATAAAATAAATGGAATTTCAGGCCTTACTAGAGGCAGTCCCCAGGTTACGAACAATATACCTTCCCTAAGTTTGTCTTAAGGTTGAATTTGTAGGTAAATCAGAGAATAATATTACATTACATGATAATAATAATAACAATAAAAATGTTATAACTTGCTGTCACCTCTATATGTCTGTGTGTCTAATGGAAAGCAAGATAAAGAAAGATTCTTCCCACTGGAATTAATAAAGTATCACTGATAAGAGTAACTACATACGGTGCTGTGTTGTACCTCGAGCCGACAAACTGCTGAAGCTGCACAATGTTTTCCTGAGCGTCTCAAAGCAGTGCGTGCGTTTGTTATTATGAATATAATTACAGTATTATGAAAATTATATTTAATCCAAATGTTTAATAGAATAGACTGGCAGTCCATAAGCCAAATGTTCCTAACCTAGGAACCGCCTGTATTAGAGCATCGTCAGAGATGACTGGTAAAGTTGCAGAAATGGAAGAGAGCAACAAAAACACGCTCTCCATGGGTGCAACACCTCACAGGTACAACACTTTATATTTACAATGTAAATGGACAGATATATTAAATAACAATTAACACATAGTAGTAGCGCAGCTAACTAATGACCCCAGAAAGCCAACACAGTCCCAAAAGCGTTTCCGTCGGCCGGTTGTAGCAGCTTGGTGCTGTCCTGCCGATCCATGCCCCCCCCCCCCCCCCACCCCGGTGATGGTCCTGGAGACACTTCCAGCTCTGGGGGTGGACCAAACACCCCGCCACTCGCAGATCTCGCCAAACACACGCCCGTCAGAGTTTTGCCCATCATCGCTGAGCAGTACTTCCGTACCCAGAAGCGACAGAACTCCTCAAAGAGCTTCACGGCTGTGGTCACTGCATTCTGATAGGGAACTGCATGCGCTTGTGGCCATTTGATAAAACAATCCATAGCCACAATCATGTGACAGTTCCTGACATCACTACAGGGAAAGGGACGTAAGATGTCCACCTCAACCCTCTCCATTGGCGTCCACACCTGGTACAGCTGCAGCTGTGCTCGGGACTAATGGTTCAGACGCTACTAGGTGGTACAGAATAGCCAACAGAAGCTGTAATGATATGTTATTGAGTAATTATGTTTTTAATTGTCAGTTACGTGATGAAGTGTCCGTGATTATATGTGTATATGGTAGTGGAGTTACTTGGGAGACACAGTTTATCCATGTTAGTGTGGTTCACTCAAATAAATGTCTGCTCACAAAAAGCAGGTGGGCATTTGAATTCTTTTAAACCCGTGATTAAAACATGGTAACAGGAGTGTAGCTTTGTGCGGTCTGTATTCGGCAAAACGGATTCTTTGAAGCCACCAGATCATTCGAATTTCTGGGGAATGTGGACGATCATTGGTGTGGGTACACACAGCAGTTTTTGTCATATCTCACTACTCTTGGATTGGACACAAAGCCGGACATGCAGAAGATTGCGCTGTTTGCTAACTATAGCAGGACCACAAGTGGTTGAAGTTTATAAGGAGCGGGTGAAGACAAGTTTGATGCTCACTGAATGAAGAATGAAATGTATGAAAGCATGTTTTTCTCCTTGAACACAAGGTTTCTGACAATTGAAGCTTGGCGAGCAGGGCACCAAGTATTGTACTTTCAATACAACTTTTGGCAGATATAGTTTTTTTAAGAATGCCATTTGGGATTGTCAGCTTCTGAGATAATTCATAGAGCCACGGAACACGTCGTTGAAGGTCTTGAAGGAGCTCATTCAGTTCAGGAGCATAATGACTGACAAGTGTTACAAAATTTGGAAGAATGGACTCAAACTTAACAAGAATAAATATCAGTTTGGTATTCAGGAAAGTATTTTCCTAGGTGACAAGCTGTCAGCTGGAGTTATTCAGCTGGACAACACAGTGAAGACAAAGTGAATTCCATTTTGAATACGGTGAGTCCAACAGAAGAAGCTGGAGTATTGCGTATCATGGGGATGATGAAGTTCATTCCTAATTTATCTGCAAAAACATCCAGTCTAAGAGAGCTTTTACATAATAGTGATTTTGAATAGACAGCTACACATAAGGAGTGACAAGAGCTGAAAACAGTTTTGACTGCCTCACCTCTACTTGCATTTTTTGATCCAGACAAAAGGTTCAAGGTTTCAGCAGATTCCTCCAAAGATGGGTTAGGTGCAGTGTTGCTTCAGGCTGAGGGTGAGCACTGGAAACCTGTTGCGTTTGCATCCAGGACAATGACTGAATCGGAAAGCCGGTATGCTCGAATTGCAAAGAAGGGTTGGTCTGGAAAAAATTTGTAGTTTATGGTCTTCCCATGTTTACTGTGGCGACAGATTATCATCCATTGCTTGCCATCATTAAGAAAAATCTGAATAAGATGTCGCAGAGAATACAATGCTTAATGAAGAAGCTACAGAGGAATGACTTTAATTTGATTTATACACCAGGAAAGTATCCGGTGCTTGCAGACACTGTGTCTAGAGCATGGTGTCAGGGTGGTGGATGTTCTACTGAGGAGACAGTTGACGTTCTTGTCATTATGGTTTTTGCTTCTCTTCAGAAGCTTGCTTGTCAGATTTTAAATCAAAGCAAATTGCAGATGAAACTATGAAAGAGACAGAGCTGCAATGTGTTATTGAGAATACGGATAAAGGTTCATGTCCACTGTATTATCATATTCGAGGAGATTAACTTGTTGTTAAAGTAAAACAGAATTGTTATACCAAAAGCTAGCAAAAGTACCCATGGTACTAGCTGATTTGCCAATCATACAATGGCAAACAGCTGAAATTGATCTTTTTCAGATATTTCAGTTTTTCATGGTAATTTTCCACTTCCATCAAGAACCAAGCTGTATTGTGATCTGACGGTTTTCCAATGTGAATTATCCAAGCCTTCCTGCACTGACATGGCCCTGCTTACTAGGTCAAAATGCTCGATATGCATGGATTATCTGATGGGAAACAGGGCATATTCTATATCTTATTCATTATTAGCAGTATTGCACATCGCGATGTACCAATGCATTCCCCATAACTTGAAAATTTCCAACCTCTTACTTAAAAAAGTACTATGGAACAGCTGAACGGAATGCATTCATAATGCTAATTTATGCAAGTAAATGGTAATTCTGTTGCATCTGATAATACTATAGTATAAGATGGTGATTCTTGCAGACTTGCTAGCAGGAATTAGCATACAGTAAATCATGATTGGCACTGTGTGAACAGTGAATAAGCATCTCTTCAGTGTTACGTCACTGTTGCTCTCCAAACCTGGCAATGTCTTTACTGAGTTGACTGTGTCCAGTCGTATGATGCTTTTCCACTGCCGTCAAGAACCAAGCCATACCTGATCAGTACTGCGAACTGGTGCTTTTCCACTGAAAAGTGTGCAAGCCGTACCTGAGTTATACCCAAGCTGTAACCACATTAACATACCCCTGCCAAAAAGGACTGACCAAACTGAGCTGCTTGCGTTACCACGACCTGATTGGTCACCGAGCAATTATTAGTTGCATAATTATTAGTAGTATCGCACATCACAATACATTTCCGAAAACTCAGAACTTGAAAATTTCCAACCTCCTACTTAAAAAAAAACTACTACAGAACAACTTAACAGAATGGATTCGTAATGCAAATTTACACAATCAAATGCTAGTCCTGCTAGCTGTTGATACTTGCGTAACATGGCGATTCTCACAGATGTACTAGTGGAAATTAGTACACATTAAAAATAATAATAATTGCACACAGTAAATCATCATGTATGCTGTGTGGACAGTAAATAGGCATCTCCTTGGTTTTCGTCACTGACGCTCTCCAAACTTGGCAACGCTTTTACAGGGTCAACCCTTCTGCAATGGAAACCCAATGGGAGCCGACATCACGCTCTCTTCGACGTGCGGCTTGGGTGTGGGACGATTCTTGTGTGCCAGGGGAGAAGCGCCGTTACTAAGGGATGGGCTGTTGAAGTGTGATGGGCTCAATGTATGATGTAGGACAACCGTTTACTGTCAGTGTTGCAGACCTCTGAATTTATGCGACATTTGCGTGTGTGGGCCTGCCCACAGAAAACTCACATGGGGTTCCAAAGGGTTGTGTGCACCACATGGGCTAATTCACATCCCCATGCGGGATTAATGGGGGTTGGCCTTGCCCACAATGGCAGACAGTAAACCCACCCCTGCCCATGCAAGACCCACACGGGCATGTTTGGTGGGTAAATGTTACCATCATTTTGGTTAATTTCTTTTGGTCTAATTACGTGTTAATATATAGCCTACTTACAATTGATAATTTATTCATTAACATATTACATTGTTTTGCAATTTGTGTACATATAGTTACTTACCTTGACTGCCTTTGTAATTCTATTCAGTAATGTAATTGACGACACATCTCAATGCACCTGTCCTCTCAGTACACATAGGGCTAACAGATGTGGCACTTTAGGTAAGCTAGGGTTATTTTCCACTGCACACCTGACGAGTTACAACACTGTTTTAAATGATGCCTTTGATTGTATCAATTTCTCATTTGGGCAGCAAAATATTGCATGCATGAACGCGATTAAAGAAACATCGCATTGTGACTTTAAAATTAATGCTATGTGTTAACTGTCTCATTTTAAAAAACAGAAAATAATAAAAATACAAAATATTAGATCTAACTTCCATATGAAATATGGAATTTAATTGTTCTGATCATGAGCGTAAATTATGGAGGAATGGGGGAAGTGTAATCCCACTCTCCCAATACAACCCCCTGGACCCCCCTGAATTGGGTGGAGACCTCAATCCTTTCAAAGATCAATCCAAGGATATACCCTTGCATTGCTACCAACTTTGGTCAAATTGTCAATTTGAGACTGCACACGCACACACTTATTTACATGTATGTAAAAGTTCTATTACCTTGTAAATAGTCTGTAACGAAAAAGGATTTTAACATAAATATCTCAAGAACCAAACTAGGAGTGATTTAAACAGAAAGGATGGAGAACACAAGCAGCACTCATGCAAAAGCAGCGGAGGTAAACTTTATTTAGTATATGTTTAAAAATGTGTTTTAGCGATTCTTAAATGCCCTGCGCTATACTATCTGTACCAAATTGGAGGAAAGAAAAAGCCTGATCTTAATCTAACTGACTAGTGATGTAAGAATTGGATGTGCATAACATGCAATGTTGGTATTAGTATCAAAAGTTGTCCAGTCCTACTTCAGCCATTTTTTGAACTCAGTACAAAATACCCTGCCTCATGTTGTCATGTAATCCAGTACCCTTTCCAGTTTTTAAGCCAATGGAAAACCAGCACCCTGAAGTACCGTACTTTTGGTACCTTCTTTAAGTACCAAAAGTATGGTATCTGGTGTGGTGGAAACGTGCCCATTAGTTGAGCAGACAGCTTTACAGTGCTGTACATTTTGCATGTGCTGTATGTCTTCAGCTATGCCACATATCGAACCTGCCTCTTACCCAACACGAGATGCACACTATCTCTTGTGGTTATGGAAAAAGGTACTGGTCAGTGTGGGTGGGTTTTCTGTAGATTTCTATTTCCAGCTTTCCATCACTGGTATCTTTTGTTTGACTCACATTACCCAATACAACACAGACTAGGAGTTATCAGGACTTTACCACTTCCACAGAAGCTAAGTGTGTCTGAAAAGCTAAAAAAAACCCGTCCACTTCAAACCCACCAACACGCTGAGACAGACTCATCCACCCTAAAGATCGGATACCAAAACAGAAGAAAAGCAATGTAGTATATGCCGTTCAATGCAGCGAAGTGTGCCTTGAACTTTCCATTGGAGAGACCAAACGACCGCTACATAGGAGGATGGCCCAGCACAGATGAAGTAATACCTCAGGGCCAGAATCAGCTGTGTACCTCCATTTGAAAGGCAAAGGACACTCATTTGAGAACATTAACGTACAGATACCAGATAGAGAAGACAAGTGGTTTGAGAGAGAGGTGAGGGAAGCTCTGTATGTGCAAATCAACAACCCCTCACTCAACAGAGGTGGAGACCTTAGGCACAACCATCTTCAATTTATCATGCTGTCCATTCGTCTTTTCCAAGGAAAATGAGACCAAATTCACACCTCCACCAGGTGGACCACCTTTAAGGACCCACTCTATGGGAGTAGGAGGGACTGGTAATGGTGTGATTCACCCACAACTTTCCCAACCCATTTGTTTCACTCAGCGAGCCAGCCTAGTCAGAGCAGGTGTGAAGTGAAACTACCCAGGAGGATAAATTTGTGGTCACTAACAACCTTCCTCAGACTGAAGAAGCTGCTTGCATGAGCAGTGAAATGTTTCTGCCTTACAAGAAGGAAGTCCAGTTGGCATGACTTAACCACCAGACAGATTCACCAGGATGACTGAGAATCTTCACAGACAATTAGACATTAGTCTAATCTTTGGCTAATTACCATAACGCCAGTAAGATAGCATTTTAGCTTCAATCAGTTCGGTAGATTTGTACCAAAATACAAGTAGGCCTACTACATTACACGCATCATTTACAGTAATGAAACAGCATCAAACCATGAACTTGCAGGCGCACAGATGCAGTACCTCGCTCTTCCACAAGGGGTCATAAAGGGTCTTTACTCTTTAGAAATCAAATAACTATCCGTCAATCTGAACGCGTATTATCGATTCAAATTGACAATTACAGAGGAAAATCTTACTAAAACCCTTAAACCAAAACGCAAGAGATGTATGGAGTTATTTTAACCAGACCATATGTCACATAAAATCAGTGACGTGTAGAAGAAACAAAATTAATTAACAATTTATTCATTTAAATGAGCAAGTATATATGGACCTTCTCCTTCATTCTGAAGCTTGCGCTACGAAACTTCTTCACCCAAGCAAAAATGTAATTTAAAAGTATAATTTAAGTTTGCCAATATCACCGCGGTGAACAAAATCTTTGTGACAAATGTATTTTTGAAATCAGTTACGTATTTTATGTTAATTATTACTATGGTAATGATCGATACAGTAGGTATATAGTAATATTGGACAAATTTATGAAATTTCACGAGTTATATCGCTTTCTATTACAAATGATTTTGCAGGTGTGGAACAACTATAAAATATAATAAAATAGAAAAATCTAATCATATGTATTAATTTTCTGAATGACTCTTGAGAGTGCTAATAATATTTTAAGCTTTTCAGCTCTGCAACTTCTGTGATATGGTTCCCCACTCCAAATTCCGAATGACCTCATGGTTTTTAAAATAAAAGGCTATAAATCCCCCAGTGCCCCCTTTTTACGATGGTTTATAATTAAGCATCATCAGGCAACTTAAAAAGGGAAACCTGTATGTTAACACCTATGAGCTGCGCTTTATTTTAAAATTCAGCGTGAGTTTGAATATTGTGGCACGAATAAAACGGGCGAGTTTAAATAAGCTTTATTATTAAAACCATTTTAAGATCCACTTCCTGTTCTACCGCGCTGTAAGACATGGACGAATAGACACTAACTTTCATTAACCCATGCATTAACCGCCCAAAACGAAAGTACGTTCACAGTAACAAGAGATAATTCAATATATAAGTAACATTTAATGATGATATATATAGGAAATCAGCTTTTGCATATATTTCATAGAAAATAATCATTCTCGATTTAATAATTTTACATTTCAAATATCGGAAAACACAACTAAAAAGACGTTTGAAACTTGAAATGGCGGCGAAGGAGTTAAGCCTGAGAGGGGCCGATGCAGGCCGGCATTTAAGTGCCATTGCGGGGGTGTCGCCGTGAGCCTGAGTCGCTACGTCAGCTGATACCATGGCCATTATCTTCATGAAACACCTGGAGTCTTCTTAAAAAGGACGCAGAGTTAGGTACTAATATAAGCCAACATTGGCTCCTGTACGAGTATTTCACTGATTTCCATGCTTTGATACTGTTAATACGATGGAAATTTTACTCCGGGACGATTTGGCAGCGTTATCAGATCTGGATGAGAAAAGTTTGCTGGAAGCTTTAAGCCAACGTTTCAGCCAGAATCACATATACGTAAGTATGCTTCTTTTGTTTTGATTTTAGCTGGGATTTTTTGGGAAAGCTAGTACAAATGTCTGAGTTAGATTGAAGTGCATTCAGTACTTATTGCATCATTTTAAGAGTCCAAATATAACAACTGTAATTTCTTTTATACATGGTCTGTGTTGTTTTGACTCGTTACTCCTTTGTATTGACTGAGACAGTATATCGTATCTATATTTAAAAGGAGAGTTTATGCTGTCAAGTTTTAAATGAGAATGTGACATACCGTCAACAGAATGATATTGTGTTTTTTTTTTTTTTTTTAAATGGCTTTAGTTTGTAAAAGTTAATTTACATGTATGCTCTCTATAGGGTTAGCCCTTAATAAAATATTTACCATATTATTTACTGTACAATGGTCTGAAGTCCTTCTGGATTTCATTGCTGCATTGTGGCTTCTCAAAAGGAACATGATCTGCACTTAAGTTATTCCATACTCCTCATGTTTGGGGATGCAGCCTGTGGGGATTTAGATGAGTTGAATGTAGCGCACAGTTGATTTGAAGTTTATATCCAGTACATTGATGCCGATTCTCTATCAATCTCTTCCAGACATATATTGGGGATATACTGGTATCAGTAAATCCTTTTAAATACCTGCCACTCTATGAAAAAGAGGTAAGTGTAGCCTTGGGGTAGGTATGCAACTTATTTATTTTCGGGAAGCCTCAGATTTTAGTGTTTTCATTTTTTTTTTTGAGAGAAAGCAGGGTCAGACAGTCCATATAGCAACTGGGGTTTAAGGGCCTCGCTCAGGGGCCCAACAGTGAAATCATTCTGCTGACCCTGGGCTTAGAATCAGTGACCTTCCTATCATGGGCACAGAAACCTGACCCACTGAGCCAATGACATCCCCATGATGGAATACAGTACCAGAAATGATAATAAAACGTATGTTCAGCAGTTTCAGTGACATCTCTAGATATTAAGTAATGAGCGTTGCAATGTACTCGTTGTACCCAGGTAGCTGAGCAGTATAAGTGCCATGAGAAGTCCTCACAGCCACCTCATATTTTTGCGGTGGCCGACAAGGCATATCAATCTATGCTGGGTCGACTGGGCACCGGATTCAGGAACCAGTGCATCGTCATCAGGTGGGTAGTCTACATGAATACTGGATGTCATGCCTGGGTAATTTGTCACGCCCAGTGTCCTGTTATGTTAATGCAACTCTCCCTTCCCTACATCTCTGTTTTATAATATGACATAAACCATAGTTGGATTCGGGTTTGTCCATGAGTTTTGATACAAATCAATTTTGCATGTAGATTCACCGATCATTATTATTAGTGCTGTCTGAAATCCTCATTTTCAACTTGCATTTGGGCTTATGATGTTGGTGGTATTCAGCATGAAATACTAACACTGTTGTTAATTCTAATATTGATGGTTGATTTTTTTCATCTATAGATGAAGTTTCGGAAAATTGACCTTGAATTTTTTTTAAGAACATAAGAAATTTACAAACGAGAGGAGGCCATTCGGCCCATCGAGCTCGTTTGGGGAGAACTTACCTAATTGCTCAGAGTTGTTAAAATCTTATCTAGCTCTGATTTAAAGGAACCCAGGGTTTTAGCTTTCGTTACACTAACAGGAAGACTATTCCATACTCTAACTACATGCTGTGTAAAGAAGTGCTTTCTCAAATTCATTTAAAAAGTTGTCCCACTAGTTTCCACGAGTTCTAGTATTTAAACTAATACTGAAATAGCCATTTGGCTGAACAGCATCCAGACCTGTTAGAATCTTATATACCTGAATCATGTCCCCCCTTAGTCTCCTTTGCTCGAGGCTAAACAGATTCAGCTTTTTGAACTTGCTTGGTAGTTTATCACGCTATGTGGTTTGGGGACTGTTGGCTCACACGAATAATTCAAAGACCCCTGTCGCAGAAAACTGCTCAGCTACACCTTGTAATCCCATTTCACATGATTCTGCTATTTTTGCATTTTTTCATAGTAGAACGTCTATTGTGTTATACAACATTTACATTTTTTTAAAAAAACCTTTCTTTGCAGGCAGACTTGTTTACTTTGCTGCTTGGACATACAAAAGGAAATGGGTTTCACACATGCATACTATCTGTCATTGTGTTCCTAACCTGTTAGTTTAACAGAAATACTCGCAGCAAAAAATTAGGTTCTGTCACTGTGGTTGCAGTTTCCTGATTGTTGAATTGATTTAAACTGTGTCAAGACAACCAACGTAGAGAGTATCTAAGTTAACAGGATCAAAACATGATGAACTCCAATAGCTATGAAAGATGATATATTTCCCCAACATTTCTGTGAGACTAGAGAATAGGGTTTCAAGCCTTTTGCTCTTTGTAATTGAGATAACATTAGAGATAATTGATACCAAGGTTAGATTTGATAAGGTTTTGACTTATTTGATGTCAGATGTTTTCTTTATGGGGGTGGCACGGTGGTGCCCTGGTTGGTACTGTCATCTCATACCTCTGGAACCTGGGTTTGAATTTCCGCCTGGGCTTCGCGTCTGTGGAGTTTGCATGCTCTCCCCATGTCGTCGTGGGGTTTCCTCTGGGTACTCCAGTGTCCTCTCACAGTCCAAAAACATGATGAGGCTAATTGGGGTTGCCAAATTGCGCATAGGTGTTTGTGGGTCAATGAACGATGCGTGACTGTGCCCTGTGATGGGTTGGCACCCCATCCTGGGTTGTTCCCTGCTTTGTGCCCTGTGATGGGTTGGCACCC